>QJNS01000055.1:0-66302 GCA_004154925.1 Monosporascus cannonballus
GTGGCAAGAGGAGTGTGCCGGTTGCCTTACTGATATTGACTTCGTGCATGGCCTGGTGGTCGGTTTTTGTTTGCATGGAGGGAGACACGGGCGGAGGCATGGTGGAGTCTAGTGTTTAAAGGAAATGCGTGCTTTCGTCCAAGAAGAAGGAATAGGTTGGTTTAGTGCTGTGGTTTTGCCTAAGCTGTCACGCTAATCGATAGGGCGTCTGTTTTGATTAGCACATTGGCGTGAATACGAAGCGTTCTGGTAATGCTATCCAAGTTGAATGTTATCATGAGTATGTTTTAAACATGCTCACCTTACCACCTGTCTTGACTAGCCAGAAGAATAACTAACGGGGATGGACTGTATCATGTATGGCTAAGGTGTGACTACATTAGCAGCTGATGCATCCTGGTAATACGGGATATTTAGAGATTTTACATAGAAGCCTTAACTGAAGCATTGATTAAGCCGAACATATAAAGACGGCCACATACTAATGCAGGATGTTTATGTAATTCTCGGTTCACCCGGGCTCAGAGTCGAAGGATAAGAGGAAGGTGGGTAATATGGTGATATGCTTCAGTACATCCTTACCAGTTTATAGGATTGGAAAGGTAGACATGTAAGAGCTGCATGATATCAAGTAGCAGTAGGTTATGACCGATATGAGTGCCAAACCTCGCACCCAGCTGGGTGCCTAAGTCTAATAAGCAATGTCCACAGCGAGCATTATCACCCTACCACCGGTGCCCGGCAACCGCATCAACGCCCTCCCAGCAGGCCAGCCGGAGTAGTGGAACAACTCCGGGATCCAGGAGGAACTCCGGCTGTCTCTGGATAGGCTTTAAACAGCAAAACACGTTCGCCGAAATTCCAACAAGAAAACAGCCACGCTGGTCCAGTTGGTAAGGCGCCTGCTCCGCTGTCACGTCGCTGAGGGCTGAGGGGATAGAGGTGAAATTCTTAACCATTCACATGAGAAACAGGTCTCTATAGTGGGCAAGAGGGATGCGTGTCTCTGGAAACACAAAGCTTCTATAGAGGAAATCGAACAAGGAGAACCTCAGCGATGTGGTGTGGAGTAGGAGACCACGGTTCGAGTCCGTGGCGTGGCTTTTTTTTTCTTTCCTTTTTAAGGAAAGTGTCACGTGCCAAGGTCGAATCTTCTAGATACGGGCTATATAGGGTTGTAGGTGTACATATAGGGGTGTTTTCCTCCCATCATTGGGAAGGACAGGCGTCACTGGTCTAATCTTGTCAGACCCAGCTGAAGTCGATCAAACAGCTAAGCCTTGGCTTAGTTTGATCACTTACTGAAACGAGGCCACTTTATGTACCCCCGGTATCTTTTCCTCTTAGCTACAGTTGTATTTACGTGTATAAAAGGAGAGTTCGCTACCTTCACTTTCTAGCTAGGACCTTCTAGAGGTCAGGCAACCTTTAATACACTTCTTCTTCAGTTATATGCTTCTGTGTGTGATGTCAGGGTCTCATAAATCTATATACTGCTACCTTCCTGCGAGACTTCTTCTTCCTGCCTTTCACGTGTTGCAACCTTTTCGACAGAAAGAAAGTTTCAACTTTTTCTAACTAAGTGCATCGTATATAAATGCAGTACATTCGACCCCTTGCTTTATTATTGGAGGGTCTTGTAACTTTCCGAGATCTGTTTTAAATAGATTATGTACTTTTTTACCTCGATTTCTAACTAGTTTCTCAGCAGTTGGATAACAAATACAAGGAGTATCAGGTGATATTCAGCTCTCAAGCTTCCATAAACACCAAGTTCCTCCCACAATTAAACAGGGGTTCAAGTGTAATGTATCCATCAACAACCGCGGTCTTCAAACCACTCGAAACCGTACATGTTCCTTCCATTTTCCTCGGGTATGCAATCGATTGCATCGCCCCTGACATCTGAATGCAATGAAACACCCTCCAGAATTAGCACTCACCGCTCAATTATAAAACTATACAGTATCTTGTCGCCCCGTTGGATCAGGCAACCAACCTCAATAAATGTGCCCACACACCATAACACGAGAATACCCCCAGGCACTGCACCGCCTCCTTCCCCAGTAAAGCCAGAAAAGGGACAAGGAATCCGATTCTGCTCATAGACACCTAAGAAAGTCCAATGCAAGGGAGAATGCGCCCATACCTTTAATTGTGCGGGTTAAGTATAGGCTAATAAGTACCTTGTTACTTGCAAAGAAAAAGTTATGGTGGTACATAGAGCAAGAGGTCAAAAGAAGAACCAACATGCATTATGAAGATAACGAAAAGGGGCGGAGTCGGTCCCACCACCCAAGATGGCACGGCTGCAGAGTTGGGATTCAATGAATACAAAGCCATTACTTGGCGATGTAGATGTCGGTATGAATAGTCTGGATACCCCGCTCATCGAGAATTGGTATAACTACCAGAATCATGTCCTTGCCAATAACAAGAGCTTCAAAATTATTCAGGCGATGAGTGTAAGTCGCATCTCCATTGGTAAGACTGCTTTTCTCGTAGTATAGCTAACACAGCGCAGATGTTTGACGCCGGAGGATCCTACTTTTCACTTCCGGCGTAGATTCCCTTCGACAAAACTGCCGCATGGGTTCTCGGGGTCGTCCTTGGTAGGTGGATTTGGGGCTACTTGGGTACCTGTCAAAGATAGGTTGAACACCCGTTGGACTCCATACTGAGTGGGCCCCCTTGAGGCTTGAGGCCCTACATATATATATATACACAAGTGGCGTGGGGCGCCATTACCCCTATTCGAACAGTACAACCCTTGTATCGCGAGTGGGCGACAGACTGGGGGCTTGGCCCGTGAGAAGACGGGTCACCCCTTTTCCAGAGACGCTAAGCGGACCGACCAAAGACCAAGGAGTATACCCACCAGGAAAGGATCAGCTCTCCTATATTCCCTGTACTCTTTGATAATTGCTACCAATACATTAATATATTCATCTATAGATTTGGGATAGACAAAGGTAAATATACGCCACAACGATACGGTTAACAAATTATAATAATTTACTTTTATCCTAAGGGTACGCTTTCCCTTCTCTACAGTAAATAATTTACTAAGCAACTAAAATATTTAAATGTTATACACTGCCCTGTTCTGGGTTATGCATTAACTTACTTCCGCCCAAGTCGCTATGCAGTTTTTATATCGAACATCTAATAGTCAGCCCGTCTGGAGAAGGGATGGGGAAATTCAGTCTTGTTATTAATTAGGTCATATCCTTTTGTCAGGTCGCTAGTATGCCAGTGTCCTTGGTTCGTCTTATCGTTCGATCTCTCGGTCACCATATGGCCAACAGAGTATCACTTGATATCCCTATCATGAATCGCATTTGAACATCCGTAGTGCCACACCTAGCACACCATCCACTGTGTTGGACTGTTGAGACCAAGGTAGAGAGACCCGCGCCGAGTGCGTAAAAGAGAATGGTTTCAAGTCTCAGCTGTTCTCTATTTTAGAATCGGAAACCACTACCGACTCACACTCCCTGTCGCCCCTCTCTTAGATTTTCGGTCGAATGTCGAGATCCTTTCGTCTTAATTAAAAAGGAGGGAGATGGGTGTTTGTTATTCGATAATTACAGGCCGTCGCACAGCCGAAATGAATCAACCTAGACTTCTGTATCACGATGACCCGTCAGGACAAACACACGACTATTTGACCATGGGCCTACGCTGGTGCACAGGGCTTTACTGCGATGCCCATCAACATCTCCGCCCTTTCTTTAGATGCTATTATCATAGTTGAGACACCATGTCACACAACGACCATACCTCTGTAGAGCCTTATACGCTCTATCTGGCTCTTTTCACTCGAAATTACCGTGCTCCTCCCGATGACCCAACCATGCCGAACCAGCTGTATCAGGCTCTCTGCCCTGGAGACGGTGAGTGGGTCAGTATCATCGGTAGCATATCACGCTTATGACTTTTAGCTAAGCCTCTCACAGCATTGGTCTATCATCGTGACTGGCGACGACCTTAAGTCCCGTCCTTCGCACATTATCCACGCCAACAATGACAACGCCAACGAGGACTGGGAATTCCTAGTCGAGCACAGACAACTGGGGGATTTCCGCCGCCTCGTTCTTCTATACAAGATCCCTTTTGTCGAGAGCGGACAGAAATTCGAGGACCGCTTCCAACATATCAAGTCGGCAGTGAATCGAGAATTGAACTCCGAGGATTTCGGTTACGAGCCTATCAACTGTAGACTATGGCTTCTGAATTTGCTGGCTATACTTGAGCGGGAAAATATTATCAAGCTTCCTCTCCTCCTGTGTAAGTGCGCGCCCATCCGACTGAATCCCGCCACGTACATAAGGTGAATACTAACAACCTCCAAGCCGAATTAGAGAAGGACGCTGCGGAGAAGGCGCTGAAGCATCAATGCGAACACGGCTGGGGCCAAAATCGATACATAGTCTTCAGGCCATAAGCTGTCAACTCTCATGCTGCCTACGCTCATTACTTTTCCAGATTGTTAGCTACCACAATTGCTAGCTGTCAGGTGCCAAGGTGCGAACCCCATTCTGGGAACCAGCGCCCCACCAGTGAGGGTCTGATTTGTGTATATATAAGGGGGCTTCGCCCCCAGTAGTTAGAGAGAGGCAGGCGTTAATGGTCATCTATTTGCTACCTATACTACGGACTACCTGCTAGGCTCCTTCTTCTGCCTTTCACTCTGGACTTCACCATTTCCTCTGACACTAACTGCCTTGCAGCTATTTAACTACATGGGTACTATTACGCCGTTGGTAGATCCACCAAGATAGGTCATGTCATGGAAAAGGGCACCCCTAGCTAGGGTCTTCGGGTGATTGTTATTCCTTCCCGGAGCCCTATATCAGTGGATCGCCCACAACAAGTGGGATCAACGCTTCCTAGCTTTAGACAGGTCAATATACCCTCAAGAGCTGTGCACCTGATCCTTAGTAAGTGTGACAGGTCAATCAAATGGTCTTCGCCTGTACTTGTAGACTTAGGGTCAGGTGGTTTGCCTGCGGAGTCGCCATCTTCTGAAACGCTCAACATGGATATCGACCAGGCATCGGTGACAGGGGCCGGAAGAAGCTCCCTTAAGTATGTTCGCTGTTCCTTGCCGCTTGTTCGTGGTTCGATGTTGGAGTTCTGCCAGCCAGGAACTGCAGCGCCACCACAGCAGCTAGAAGGCACACTACTGTGGTGTCTCACTTAACTGCTGATTCTGTGCGTACGCATATGCATATATTGGAACGTAAAGAGTAGGTGAAGCTGGGCACAGAGCGCTTGGAATCTTAATATACCCGCCTACATATAAGTAATTTCGCATATACGCCTCCATTCTGACCAACAACTAAATGACCAAATATTCGTGATTGGCTTCTACAGGCCTCCTGAGAAAGAACACTACCTGTCAGTGAACTTCGAAGGTGCAAAAGACCATTGACTCGGAATGAAAGTAGCCGGTGCCTACATGCGATTACGCCATTTGTTTTCTGTTGGCAGTAGTGATAGTGGTCCTGGAGGGCCTACCCGGACCCAGCGCATAAGGGATGCCAAGCAGGTAGACAGGGGGTAGGGGGGGGACCCTATTCCCTCTTTGTGGGTCTGATGAAACCAGCAACTTTTATTCTGGAATGACAAGAGAACCTCTTGCTGCCATGATTATCGCTCCCGATCCAACAATCCACAACGGCGATTCCTGACATCCCAGGAATTGAAAACAGTCACCTCGTAGGAATATATATAACGCTTGAACTCTTAACAGTTCGAGCGCCCGATCTTTTGCCATAGTCCAAGACATCTGCGTTCCCCTGGCTATCTCTGACGAGGCGTTAGCAGGTACTATCTCGTTACGATGCAATATCCGCAGATCCTATGGCCAGGAAACTCTCCCGTGTTGATGCGCGAATCTCGGCATTGACATATTCACACCTCCCCCGATTCTCCCGCTGATGATCATACAGTTTCGCAGAAGGCCCCCACTTGTACGTGCGGGATACGGCCCCTTCGTGCTTCAGCTCACTTAGCCAGCATTCTCCCCCGGTCCCCCATCCTTCAACCTGCTACCCCGAATATTCGACTCCCACCCGTGACGCGCGCACCGCCTCCTCTATCTGCTTGGAAGTCGGTTCTTTCTCCGCCCCTCGCGCTTTCCTTCTACATAAAATTAGCAGCCGTGTAAGTCTCATGGCGCCCAGGTCCCCGGGGGTCGCCTGGAGGCGAAGCAAAGTCGTAGAGTTGAATATTTCCCTCGCCTTGCTCTCGCCCGTCTCTGTCCTAGTGACACTCATCGCGGGCTGGCCCCCTTAGAACATCGACTTCGGCGTTTGTTCGCCCGCATTGGTGATTTGCCACTCCACCATTGGTTCCAAGGCGCGGAGAGCGAGGACGTGATCGCCTCTCAAAGCGCGCCGTGACACCGCAGTTAGGCCTTAAATCGATCGCCAGAACTGAGCAGTGGTATTACCTTATGCGTACCTAAGTGCCCTATCAGAGTACTGATGTGATAACAGTGTGCTCGCCCTTTCCGTGGATCAATTAATAAGCATCCAAGTTTCTTGGTGTTCCTTATGTAATAGACCTAATAATCTGTTATAGAAGGCGGTATAGTTGGAGTCTTCCTGATAATTCCATCACATTATCGCGATCGTTATAAACATCATTTTTCTAGTAGGAAAGCAAACACGAACCGTATTAAGAACACCAGCGAGCATCATCATGCTGGTGTAAAACTAGACTAGCGCACGTATTGCGCTGCTTACGCGCATAGAGACGGTCATCATCTATATACTAGGTCTCTATGCTCCAACGCAAAGCCGCTCCAATCAACACAAAGCTCCTTCCTATTCGTTAACCGGATGGTTCCATGGCCTTGGTGATACCTACCATCAAGGACACCTATGGCCAACTGCGAGGGCCTGCCCGCACTTGTAGCAGAAGTGCTGTCCGCAGTAACACCTGTTGGAGATTTAGGATCAGTCTTTGCTTCAGGATGAACCGGAGCAAAAGCGACTCACTGCATGTGGTTGCAACCGCCTCCCTTCTGGACGATGTTGAGGCAGTTGGGACACTTCTTCCAACCCTTGGACTCAGCGAGCCTGTACACGTTCTCCTCGCCCTTGCGGGTCTCCGTCAACTTCTCACGGTCGCAGGGGCCGAAGTGTGACTTCCCGAGGCACGCCTTGCAGGTCTTCTTGCCGCAGCGCTCGCACTCGCCGGACCGCTTCTTGCGGGAAGAGCTGGGTATGAATGCGGCGCAGTCGAAGCAGTACAGTTTCTGTTGAGTACTGGTCAGCTCCTCGACTTTGGCGATATAGGTCTTGACCTCGTCTTCGGTGAGAGCGGGCAGATGCCGGAAGCTGTCGGTAGGGATGACGCGGCAACATTTCGCCGGAGTGAATGGCTGCGTATTCAAGGAAGACCTGGCGTTCGCCTCAAGGCAAGCTGGGCAGTGAGCATGGCCGCAATCCAAGCGCACCATATCACGAGGAGGAAAGGAATCCAGGCAGGCGGTGCAATCCGCTTTAGCAGGAGGGTTGAGATGTACAACATGTGTCCTTCCAGCAATTGTAGGTGTTTGCGTGCTCGGAGCTGCTGCGGCTTGCTGGAGCGGTTGATAAGGTCCTGCCGACATGCCGTATATGTCTCGTCGGAGGTTCCATATTTCTTCCATAGCATCTGGACGGCGATTCTGCACAAATCGCTCAATAGAATCCCAGAAAGATGGTCGGCCATTTGTCGAGAATGCGTCTCCCATTCGTTCCCAGTCCCTTACATGGTCCCAAAAGCGTGGACTCAAGGATAGGCCCGGCCGTGCTCGTTCTATAGCAGTCCTCACCTCTGGCCTATCAAACACCCCTCGGGCTGTGTGTGCATGTGTGGCGCCATTCTGTGCCGCAGTTGTAATATCTGGTCTGGCCGCACTTGCGCCAACTGCCTCATCCACCCCATCCTGCTCTCGTTGTTGGTCACGACGAAATATCATTCGTCGACGGGCAAAGTGGGCCTGGGCCTCGAGTCGATGAGCATCAGGGACTCCCACCTCAAGCCGGACAGGCTCGGTGCCGGAGGACTGGCCGGGTACATGTTCTTCGGCGGCCTCCGTGCCGTTCCCTTCTTGCTGCGCGCCAGTGGAAGTGGGGCCGCTGAATAGAGCGGTGCCGAAATCTCTCATCCGCCGCATCTTGAATATCCGGTGATATAGCGGGGAGAGAGTCGGGAGATTGCAGGATTTATTTCGGAAGTGTGATGAGCGGCATAGAAAGAAACACGTGATAGGTCGAATGGGAAATGACAAGTCAGATCACTGGGGAAAGCTGCTAGAGTGGAAGAGGGATGTATGGTCTGCTGTGGCGCTGCGGCTGTCGAGATCTCAAGTGCCTAGTACACGTGATCTAGCGAAGATGGTCAAAGAAAATCACTAATATGCAGCTTCAGCAGCTGCAGTGATATGATGCGCGCGCCTTGGAAAACGTGTGAGACTGGTCAAGAGGCGAAAGGTGACAAAATGTTCGCCTTTGCCAGGTGCCACGCAAATTGCGAGTAGAGAAGGAGGTTTTGAAGAACGGCGTGGGGTATCTCATGAAGGACATGCAGAAAGCCCTGAGTTGAGTCTCTCCTTCGGGTTGTAAGGTCGGGACGAGGAGAATCGCGCCTAGGTCGTCAGCGGTGATAAAAGAGGTCAGGTCCGGTTCCTACACGTAGGAAACTAAGTACTTGACACTGGTAGATCAGTAGGTGGAAAGTATATACATACTATAGTCATCATTTGGAAGCTTGACGACCCTAACTCCTTCCCATTTATCCAGGTGCCTTGGGTATTGATGGCGACTTGATGCGTTATATGCACCTGCACCTGGCTGATGTATAGGCCGGCATCCGTAGGTGTAGGTATGCACATATAGCGGGTTTGGAATGATCCGCACCTCTTGTTTCATATAATCACCTCTCCCTCGAGCCACACACAGGACTATGCAGTTCTGAAACTTCGAGTTTATTGGTCAATTCGGCCGTGATAATTGCGACATGAGGGCGTGCGGGTGTGCCTGCTGCTGCGGCTGCGGAGCCTTATCCCTCGGGCATTCGTCGGGCATCCAGCGCAAATGGGGGAACATGCATCGGCTTTACCGTTACTAAGCGTAATCCCTTGGATGGATGTCCTTCCTGCATATCGGTTGTTACGTAGCTCTCTTTATGAGGCTACACGAAAGACCACCGGTCCCAGCGACATGTGGTACAGATCCAATGCAAGTACCGGTATGCTAATTTTGTCCCCTCGGCTGCCCTACAAACGTCTGGGTTAAGGGGCCACCCTATATTCATACGATAAGGTTCGAGGGACATCAGAGTTCATATTACGTAAGGCGATCAGATAGACAAATGCCACAACAACCTGCGCCTGGAACCTATTCTGATATATTTCCTAAACGGCACATTAAGTACCTAATGTTACAGCAATCTTGTTCTTGCGGTTACCTAGAATTCGTTCGTCACAACTTGGTTCGCTCGCGGCGGATTCCTTCGTTCGGCTCGAATGCCACTTTCCTTCTATATGCAGAAACTGGGACGCTGAGTTGGACCCATGCATATCTGATCTTTGCATTAGCCCTTGCAAAAAAGAAAAGCTACAAAATAGGTAGAGTCAGACAGCCCAGAAACTCATAACAACTTGCAGTTGACGCCCTTTTACCCCACGTTACAACATGACGTAGGCGGGGTAGAGGGATCTTTAAGCTCAATTCGCGTCAAAGAAATATTCCGATGCTTTATTAACTCCGCCGTTTTAGTCGTGCGCTTCTCATCCAAACAATATATGGTACCTACGTCGTCTCTATCACCACAGCACTTCCATTACATATGCCTGTTTAAAAGCGCAGGATTCCAATAAAGACAGGGCTGGTTGATGTAGCGGTAGCATGCTACAGAAATGTTATGCGGGGCAGATTGGGCCCTATGGTTAGCATAAGTCCAGCGGTACTAACGTTAATATGGAAATGCCCAATCCCCCAGCTTCCCTCATCTCACAATCGATGTCTTACGTTACTATGAAGTTCTAGTTAAGCCGGGCTCCTCAACTAATATATATACGGAAATCCTTGACAACGCTTAGCATATGACTCGCACAATAATCGAAATCACCCATATCTTCTTCTAATGACTAGGTACCTAGAAGTAGGCTAGCCTCCCTATCAGTCCGGCCCAACAGCTAGACACCAGCGAAATTATTGCACGCTCTGATGAAACTGCAGCGTTCTCCTACTGTTAGCAACCCCCAAGTTTTAGATATCGATATTTCTTTTCTCTACGTAGACAGGGCAGGACCGAGCAACAATCGACATATATCCTTTGCATTTCCATTCTTGATTGGGGTCGACTTGACGAATCTCATAATCCCGCACGACTGTTGCGAGTATCTTCGACAGCTCCATCTTCGCCAAATGGTGGCCGGGACAAGAAGCATAGCCTGCTCCGTACTGAATCACCAAATCCGGATTAGCTTCTCTGCCGTCAAACTGAATTCAAGCCACGATATTACTTACAGGGATGAAGTATTTCTTTTCCAACTCCGTGGCACCCGTGCGAAACCAGCGGTCGGGGTTGAATTCCCTAGCATCCGGCCCCCATATCTCTTTCGAAAGATGTACCACCCAGGTGCATATCGACAGTATGGTACCAGCAGGGAACGTCCGGTCACCAATCACGATTCCACCCTGAGGCGCCACCCGTGGTAATGGCATCGACACCGGGCTATAGAATCTTAATGCTTCTTTAATGCAGGCTTGGAGGTATGGTAACTTCTGCGCATCTGCGTACGTGACAACTCTTGTCCTGCAGAGTCCGTTACGAACTGCCACCTCCATCTCCTCGTGAACGCGGGCCAGTGCTTTCGGGTGCCGAATCATGAAGTATATAAACGCCTGCAGGGCAGTGGCAGCGGTCTCGGACCCCGCGGCCATGAAATTCGTGGCTTGTGCTTGGATATTCTGCAGGGTCAATCGGTCCGGATACTGTTGCATCGCCTTCAACTAGTGAGCGACAAGGTCAGAATGAGCGTCGACGTTCTTCTGCCGCTCGCTGACCGTCTCCATAGCAGTGTTGAGTAACTGGCTTGTGGGCAGAATCTGGAGCCATGTAGTGAGCGGGTTCATGAGGAACAGGGTGCACAAGCGGCGGTAATAGCCGAACACGACGGTGAAGCTCGAGGCGGTTGCGGTGGCGACGGCCCCGCCAATGTCCCTACCTTCTCTAATGAACCCGAAGGGCTTCGAAAACACGACTTCCCCGAGAAGGTCGAAGACCGTATAACGCAAGAAAAGGTCCAGCTCAATTGGCTGCTGGGTCTCCGAGTACTTTCCCAACCACCCTAGTAAATACTCAACAGTGCGATCGACTGCTTCCTCGGATTGGAGTATATTACCTGGGAAATCCTGTCAGTATGGCAACGCACGTCGGCCTGGAGAGTTTTCGAGCACAGTAACTTCGGGGCTGTCTTACTGAGAGTGAAGCCTGATGACAGCATTTTAGAGAGCTCCATCTTTGCTTTAGGATCCGTCACCGTGAAAGGGGCTATGAACCTGTAATCAGGATTCCTGACCCCGGCATACCAGTAGCCCTTGTTAATCCGTTAGCAACCGCCGCAACCACCATCATCTGAGGTTCTAAATCCCCTCATCACTTGCCTTTGTCAGTGGCGCGAGCATGAGCTTCTTTACACCATCTGGGTGGCTGACGCTGACCTCGTCGTCGGCGATACGGACGAAGTGACCTATACGGCCGATGAGCATAAGCACACCGGAGCACAAACCATCTTAAGGCGTACCATGTTTATCGTGCAGCTTGACGAACTCCACCATCTGATCACCGAGTATAAAATGGTAGACATGCCAGAGCCGGCTTACGGACGCGAGGAGAGGACCGGGCACGTCACTGATTGGAGAGAGATATCGACGCCATAGGAGAAGGCTCACCAGGCCTAGGCATATTTGGCCAGCTATCAAGCGAAGACTGAATATGTCAACAAGACCCATGCTGTCTGGAGTTCGACAAAGACCTTAGACCTAGCTCGTATAGGCCATCATCATCACCATAAGCGCTCGGCCCATCTATTTATGGACCAGGCCTTCTCTCCGAGTTATCTGCGACAACCCAAGACGACCATAGGCAGGTGCGGGGTCACCTCGCCAGTTCAAATCTAGACTTTGCATGTCTATGCGGAGAAACGACGACGCCTGATAATCATTGGCTGACTATTAGTCAGCCATATACCGTGCAGTATGACCGCGTCGCCTTTCCTTGATCCTATCCCGTAGAAGACCAAAACATGATTCATAGAGTCACATCATGGGGCAAGGTTCTGGAGCTAGGGCAATACTTCACTATGTTAAGGTATGCCGGTTTGTTATTACAGAATAGCGATCCTCGCCCGGCCGGAGGAAACGGCGTACGGGACTCCCCTCATGGCCTATGCTAGTTCTAACCTCAGCGCATCATACTGCACGTACGTCGTACCGGGCAGCAGGGCCGTCTCCTTGTTCGTCGCGTTGAACGGCAAGCTCAGCACGAACTCATTGGTCCCCTCCTTCAACGCGCCGGCCGGGAACTCGAACTTGTGGTCAAAGTTCTGACAAATTACGCCGCTCCTCACGCCGCACGACCCACTGCGGATCTTCGGGATGACCCACGTCTCCACGTCCTTGCCGTTGAGGGCCACGGTGTACGGGAGGTTCGAGTACGGCTCATTAGGCAGCTCGGCCCACTTGTTGTTGCCGTTGGCGGTCTTGACGCCCGCAAACTGCACCGTCAGGGTCCCCGTACTGGCGTTGCGCAGGTCGTTGGCGCCGAGGTCGAACCGGATGGTCCAGTTGTTGACGTTCTCGTAGTAGGGCTCGGGGCGGAGGAAGTTGGCGTACCCGAAGAAGACGCTCCAGTGCACGTAGTTGAAGTCCTCGGCCTCGTCGCTCTCGCCGATGGTGAAGACGACGCCCTCGGGGAAGTCGGTCGGAAAGTCCCACTTGGCCCAGTAGATGCGGTACTGCTCCGGCTGCAGCGGCTTCGACGTATCGGGAGCATAGCCGTGCTTGAACTCGCCCGCCGACTTGTCCGGCACCCCGATGCGCCACACCTCGCGGCCGGCGCTCTCGGGCTCCCAGCGGAACTGGCGCGCCTCCTCTTCGGACTTGGACACCTCGACATCGTCCTGGATGAACCACCCGAAGATGCCATCGGCGTAGACCGTCAATCGGTACGTGCCCTCGCGAACGCGGGGGATCTCGACGGCGCCCGTGGCCGGGTCGACGTCCGCCCAGTACTGCAGGCTGTCCTGGTTGAAGACGTTGAGCTGGAAGTCCTGTCCGTTCTCCGAGAGGACGGCGATCGGCCTCTCGGCGCCCTCGGGCAGCTCGATGGTGGCCCGGAACGTCGTGCGTCTCGAGCTCGGCGCGTAGTGCGGCACGTGCTCGGCGATGCTGTCGTAGAACTCTGCGTTCCACTCCGGGTCCGCATACTGCGCCGCGTCGGCCCTGAGCTCCGCCAGCGTGGCGTTCGGCCCGCCCTTGTTGAAGTGGTAGTATTGGGGGCCCCAAATGCGGTCGAAGCCGTGCGTGATGTTGGGCGTGGGGGCGCCGTAGTGGCCGCTAACCATATAATTGTACTGGATGGGTGAATTGTCAGCCATTGTCAAGTTACGGGTTTAAAATTTTGAAACGAATGAAGCCGCGCGGTTGGGGACACTTGTCATGATCCTGCTTAAGCGAGGCTATACTTACGACGATGCCATCGACTATAAGGTCTGCGTGCAACGGGCCTCCATAGTACGTCTCGCGAGTGTTGTGCACCAGCCAAGCACCGTACGTGTTGCCGTCCGAGCTGGTACTGCCGTCGGCGTACTGACCGTGAACATCGTGGTCGCGCCACGCTTCCGTAAAGGTATATTTGGTAAAATAATCAGAGTACTGCTGCACATAGGCGTCGTCGGTCGTGTTGCCGAGGTAGGTCGTGGCGTCCTGCACGGTGATGGCGTTTGCGTTGGCCCCCCGGGAGGGGATGGGCGCCCAGTTGCCGTCGCTGCCGGAGAGGTGAGTCCACAGGGGCGTGTTGGGGCGGAAGAGGGTGCGCAGCTCGCCCAGCCCGCGCAGGAACGGCCGCGCCTCGTTGTAGTAGGCGACGCGCGTGAAGAGATGCAGGCCCATCTCGCCCTCGCGCAGGAACCACCACTGCGCGATGGTCTGGTTCGTCTCGGCGTACCTGTCCTCCATCATTACGCCGCCGTAGGGCGTCCCCGTGCCGTCGACGCCCTTGTAGAGTTCGAACCGTTTCAGGTTGCTGCCCCCGGGCGTCCAGAAACCTCTCGGCACGCACGAGCAGTCCACGTACGGCCCCTTGCCCGTGTTCCCTTTCACGGGTCCCAGCAGGTCCTGCCCGTCCAGCACCACCTCCACCATCTGCCCGGTACTCTTGCCCACGGCCACGTGCAGCCGGTCGTTCTCCAGCATGTACTGCGTGTCCGTCTCCCTCGCATCGAGCAACGCCGTCGCCTGGGTGAAGAGGGCGGCCAAGGCCGCCGCCTTGAATCCGAAAGCGAACATTTTGGGCGGCTGGCTCTAAACTCCGTTCTTATGCACTACAAAGTCCGGGCTAGATACACCGGGTTTGCCTGTTCCGGGCTCGTATAAGGCCGACTTGTGCGCGTTCGTCGCTCCTTGGAGCTCGCTGTAGCAGAAGAGGCGTGCGTCCGAACATTGTGAATGCCAGGCCTTCTTCTCATTTTATTGCCACGGCATCGTGAACTGCGGACCGGAGAAATATGGCAGAAATTTTCTCAAACGACATTTCGGCATAAGTGAGCCCGACTCGCGATGTCATAAATAGCCTGGGGAATGTGGGGGGAGACTCTTGACCCCAGGGGATTTTGGTCTAGGCTGCCGAATCAGAAGTCCTTCTCCACGTCCGCAACGGGGAAGGGCCGCTTGCTAACGTAAATATAGCCGCAGGAAGCTAGATTACCGTATCAGCCGAAACGGCAGAATTGCTGTTTTGAGGTTTAGTCCAATCTGATATTGCCGGGGCACCCGCGCGAAGTTAAGTATCATTAGGCCGTAGGCCATACCGCAAAGTAATCTTCGCCGTTGATGCTAGGAATTCGACCGAGGAGAGTTGGGGACAACCTTTTAACGACACGATCGGTTCTACAAGATGCGATAACTCGGATGCGCAAGGTCATCGTATGTCGCGCTCTCTCCCGTGGCAAGCTTGCGATGGTGTTTAGACGTGATAGCACAAGCTAATCCACGATTACAATGAATGAAATGGCAGAGAGATCTGAGACAGACGGAAATCGCTGTAATGATCATGGTTGTCACGATCCAACGTAGCAGAATGCAGCGCATAGTTGCGAAAATCGCGTAGAGAACGTGAGAAGAGCTTTCTTACCGGCAATGTGTTTCCCCTGCTCTAAAGTAGTGCAGCTATTCATCGATGAGAAGGAAGAGCATAGTCTCGGACAGCCCTGCGAAATGAATCCCAACGGGACAGGCCAGCCTCTCACTGAACGCGCCCTGCCTTCGATCACCTAGAGGCAATATATAGTCCATAGCCGCTTCGCAAGCTGGTCAGGCGTCATGGAGATAACACCGGGAGACTCAAACCTCGTGCTATCCGGCCTTTTGCTGGCCATACCATAGTCAAACCGTGACCACGGGTAGCGCGACGTGCTGTCAGCAATCCGGGATCCCAAATGCCCACCGTAGATCGGCCCAACACCCCTGCGACCTCACTCATACCCAAGCTCTGCACTTCGCACATCCGTGTAATATAGGCGAGTGTGCCGATAGACTATCACACCCGTCAGGGGAGCCTAAGGCGCAACAGAGATGATGAAGATCAGGCATCGAAACTGCTTCGGTACTGGAGAACATAGATCCCGTGGCCCGGCTCATCACGCCCTCGTAAGGTCCGTTTGATATCCGCAGGTGTCGGCTCAATCCGCCACAGACTGGTTTAGCCCCCAAACCCCTTTGCGTGCCTCAGATGACGGAAAATCAACTCCGGCCAGATCCTCCCGTGCGCCGTATATCGGGGATAGCAGGATGCTCGGGGGCTATCTTGCAGGGCCGCTCAGATTGTGGCGGCCTCATATAGGTCAGCAGCCACCCTGAAGAGCCTGCATGAGCATGGCGCCATTACCTTCGCTCAGCGTGGTCGTTATTGTAGGGTTCGGCGGGAAGGGTAGATGAATCCATGGGGATGGCACTCATCTAGGGGAACTCAAGTAGACACATTACCATTCCTAGAACCTGGATGACCCACTAACGCCGCAGGGCCTTCTAACGCTGGATTTTGGGATAATGAACCTCCGGCAGGTATTCCATACCATGCGACCAAGTATGGTCAGTGTAATCGATGGATTAAACTGGCCAGGTCCATTTCAAAACAAGGGGCCATTCCATCACACGATAAGGATTTCGTCCTTTCAGCCTTCGCCATGCATTTTTGCACTCGCACCTTGATCAAAATGGGGATTCCCGTGTACTGTGCGCACCTCAAGTTTCAGCCGCAAACCCAAACCAACCATCAACGTGGGTTGAAGGTGTGGGGGGTTTACAAATGTTCCCCTTATTCGGGCGACTTCCTCCGCAGGATTCTCACATCGTTCATGGGACGTGTGATATCACCGATACGGTGCCTTCCCGAAGGCGCAAAGCCAAGCCCGCGCCGCCGGCGCAACTCTGTGGCGTGCGGTCGGCCCAGACCTCGACTATCCCCGGCTGTTCGGCCCTTTCGGGAGGAACGCATGGAGGCATTCCAAGGTCCGGGCTAGCTGGCCGTGCTGTTTGGGGTCGATACCGCGCAGCGCCGTGGCTGCCTCCTGGCGTCGGACGCATGTGATTAGGATCTTGCAGCCAGAGGGCCTTTGGGAAATACTGGACGACACCTTTCCGGTGAATCTATAAGCTGACGCGTCGATATCAGAGGCGGGACGACGTGGCGGTCGTGACTGCTCCGTCGTGGTCGTTGATCCACCTTCGAGTGTGACATGTGATGACCCCTGCAGCAGAGGCTGACAGGCGCAGGATATCCGAGCTCAGCTGGCAGCAAGCCAGGTACACGCGCGCCGCGGCTATTCTGACGGTGTTCATGTACCATGATTTCCTCATGCACTGGTATCACGGCGGCGACCGTTTAAAGAAGATAACCACACGCGCATGTCGCAATTGGGGGATTCTTGCCGTCCCCCCGAAACACCCAGGCATACCTTAGACCTAACCATACAGGCTGGCGTTAGCAACTGAAGCGCCTGATTTGCGGTTACTGAGTAAGTGTCTGAACATCTAAGTTAGGATTTCATAGAACTGTTCCGAATGGGCTTACACACCCGTCAGAATTGCACGGCGTACGCGCGTTCTCTGCCCACCATCTCCAGAGGTCAAATAGCCCAACTCAATCTTGCTCGATCCCTTTCTTCAGCAAGGTCCTCCCTGTTACCTAAGTGGCGCTTCCTGCATCGGTATTTATTTTATCGGTAACTCAGACCCGTTTCAGGGCCCTTTCTAGGATTATAGGGTAATGGGTCCACACACCATCGCCCCACACTTTCTTCATACAGGCACCAAAGTGACCCCCTCGTGGTGCATCGATAGCGCACGCATGTGTAAAGAGGCGGCAACCCCTCCGGGCCTGACGATTGGGCCTCGGGGAGCCCTGCGAGAAGTACCGCGTACGCCTGTGCTCCGCAGGGCTTGGTAAGTTTCCTTAGCGGTGGGGGTCAAGGGGCGGGGATATTTCGCTTCAGATACGGAAGCTTTTTCATAGGCCGCTTTCACACGACAAGCCTGAACGCCAGGTTTATGAGACCGTGGGGGCATTCCTGCGGGCGGCCGCTGCTAGCAACACAGCGCGAGGCGTTAAAGTTACGACCCTGGCAGTCATCTGTAGCAAATATCTATTCTCTCATACGTTTATGGGGATAATTCTGGACCAATCGCTTGGGGATGCAGGATGTGACTTGGATCACCGGCTTATTAGCATCGTAGCAACCTGTCTTCATGGAAGCAGTTCCTTATCGCAATTAGGGAGGTGGGGATGAATTCGAATGAAGATCGCATTGGGGTATCCAAGTAAGCGCATCGCAGGACTTGCTGCTAGGGGAAGGAATCTGCGTACGGTTTTCAGCACCAGATGCAGGGGCGATCTACATAAATATTATGTAGAACGTTCTCCGTGGATGGACATCGTTTACGATGAATTAAGAAATGTTGGGCACGACATGCCCCGATAAGAGTTGTTAGAGAAGTAAAATAGTAGTAGTTCGTGCGCCCCGTCTCATTATCCTGAATCCTCCCCCAGTCGTTAGATTATGAGCCTTCTCCCATATCAGCGCCGTAACAGAGAGCTCTTTATCAATGGGGATTTACCCATGGATCCCGGTAAGGATCTGATGTGCACAATATTACCATTCTGGCTTAGGGGCAAGTTAGTGCATGATGCCATAGCAAAGCCCAGGTGAATGTGCGCTGGGGCGGTATTAGAAAATTTTGAAATGGTTCTCCAGCTCAGATGGTAAGGAACGGCCCATGCCTCTAACCCGGTAGCATCCGGCGGTAGAGAGAGCACACGCAAAGGCGAACTCATAAACGTACGGTGGACAGGGGAGTTGTTATTACAAGCTACATAAGTTTTCGCGGCCTAGGCCAGCGTCTATATGATTCAAGAACCCCATTTCTGAATGGAAATGCTCCGTCGATGGAAAGACATGAATGAATGACCGTATCCAGTTGCAAGAAATCGTCAGTGGTATCTTCGCTGTACAGTCCAACCGTTGCCAATCGCCAATGACTAGCCCTCTTTCGGGTCCTCCCGCCTCTAGGGAGTCCCCGACGTCGTTGAGGAATAGTGAGGCTCCAGGGCCCGAGTAAGGCCGGGGACGACTCATGATCCGAAAGGAAGTCCTCGTTGAGTAGATTCGAAACAATGAATCGAACGTAGGTGGATGTAGTGATGTCGCCTTCGCTCGGATGCCGCATTCCCTTTGTAGGTGGCATGTGGATTGACCTAGTACTGGTCGAGATTGGTTCGTATAATCGTGGACCCCATCCGTACCGCCTTGGACTCGTCTCTCATAAACCCCCTGATGACCAGCCAGGGGCTCGTCCGTGGCTTGGTTTACGGCCGCGGGAGGTTGATGGGAGCCTCGCGCAGAGGTCGCTGGAGCAAGTAAGCACCAGAAGCGGTTGGGCCCGGATAGCCGGGGTTAGTCGGGGTCGGCAGATCCGGATGAGTGCCGTTGGGGTAGGGGAAAGGGATAGCAGCGGCGCCCTGGAGCATGATGGCGGCGACAGCCAGGATAGCAGCGAAGAAGCGAGCCATGGTGGATGCACGGGTGGTTTTGAGTGCGCTTGGTAGCGAGTGTGAAGGACGTGGGGCGGGTTATGGTCGAAAGGACTGACTGGCTGACTGGGCTCCGGGGATCTGGTGGGCAAGGAGCATATCTTCTCGAAAAGGACTCCTGGGTTCGGAGACGTAGAGATCTCTGGCTCTTATAGAGATTCATGGAGCTTGACAGATCAGAGAGCGATCGGCATTTGTCCTTGGCGTCTTCCCAGGATATAGGCTTCGAAATCAACGCCTGTACAGAAGAGGTAGGGTGCTATCTTCCTCCGATCCATGACTGCATGCCCCTAGATAGGATCGGTACGTGTTCGACTGGTATACCGAACCGATATCCCGCAGTCCAAGGCTGATGGATCGTCCACCAGTCAATGTACATGCGCGGCTGACAGGGGTGGTCCACCCTTTGTCTTGGCAAGCCGCAGAGGTAACTACCAGGGGTTCCCCTGGTACCTGAACAGGCGGTAGACTAGCGAACTAACATTAGCTGGATGCGGATATATCTTCATTGTGCAGATGTAATCCTCCCTCGCAGGTTGACGGTGGATTTTGCTGATTGAGGGTAATCAGGTTCGTCCTGCCACCGCGGGCTCTTGTCCGATATGTACGGTATGGTCTCTCATGGCCCCCCTGAAAGATTGCCGCTGTTGGGATTCCGAGTCGAGATGTTCTCGTTCCTGCGTCCCGAAGGTCTTGCTCCCTCAAGTCAAAGATATGAGTAAGGAGGCGCCGGATTATCGAGTGAGAAAAGTCAGCCAGTGCGCGCCACCCCAGGCAGCCAGATGCCTGCGAAGAATTCTCAACCCAGTGTTGTATTCGGGTGAATACGCATTGGGTTCACATGCCACGTATCGTCAAAGCGGTTTCCAGGTTGTCGATGGCTACGTGGGTAATACAACCATTCGGCTGTGGAACCCGGACACTGCATTGGGCACTTACTGTTAGGGACTGCCGGGACCCGACAGGTTTCGATAGTATCAAAGAATAAGCGCCGCTGGCTCCTACCATTCGCCGCGCTAAAGGCGAATACCGACGCCGAGAACTGCTCAATACTGATAGTCATGATACTAGTATTCTGGGAAGAGGGGCATCACTTGGCGCTCATACAGGTGCTCTGTACGGAGAACAGAGGTAGTATGTAGTGGAGTGATCTCATAGCACTTGCATGCAAATCGCGGTAGAAACGCATATCCTCCATACGCCGTAAGGGGGTTACGTGAGCGCGGATCGTTGGGACTGGCAGAAAGCGACCTTCCGCCGATGGGAAAGCTGACGTCTTCATTCGTGCAAAGTTTTCAGCCGACTGCCAATTCGGTTGAGCCTCCGCCCGTCAGGCTGGTGGGCTTCGACAAGGTTGAGTGCAGAGATAAAACATAAGCGGATGTGGTGATCGCCGTGCTGCCGGGCCTTAAGATTCGCGGAAATTAGTGCAATATATGGGATGGCCGCTGGCGCTTCCCATCGACCTAGACTGACCACGCAAGAAATGGATGATGCCAGGTTGATCTTCACCAAGGTGAGAAATGAAGGTGCGTTCGCTTCTCTCAGAATCCGCCGCTTCCATTAATGGCATGAGGTCTACACGAAGAAGACGGATCTGCCCAATACGAGGATGTGGTATACACCGTATTGGGAATGTGTACTACGCAAGGGGACATACCGAGTCACACAGCTTTTGGCGATCATCGACAGGAACGCGCAAATCTCACAACATCCTTAGCTGTTGATGTACTTTGTATTCCGTCCCTTACGCGGCAACGATCGTCGGCCAACGGAACCGACTTCCTAGCCCACGTTGTTGCCAGCAGCCGAGAGCCGCACGAACAGAGATGGCGCGAAAAGCCGTTGCGGTCTGTCTCTCCTTTCGCATCAAATCGCATAGCGTGGCATGGCATCGCAGTCGTGTAAGGGTCTCCATGCGACCGCTCTTCTTCCTTCTTATAGCCTCAAGACGTCTGCCATTGGCAATAAAAGAGTGCATATCGCGCCGCTGCGGCACAGACGGGGGTTGCGCATTTCCAGGAACGAGCGGTTTTGCGATTATCAATGGGCAAAGATCAACTGTGCTGACACTAGAGTGCAAAATGCACTATGAGGGCTGCCGATGCTAGTGGCTTGCAGGGGCATTCTCGTTGGGGCGTAGGCAAGGATAGATGAATTTACCAGCTGCCACGTACCGCACATTTCCTTACCTGCTTAGCTAATTCGCTGAGTTGGCGGAGGTGAGGCCGGGGAACCAGAAGCTTTTTAGCCCCTTTTCCCCGGCGTCTGTTTCTGGCATCTGTTTCTTGTCAGACCTACGAAGTTCGAGCGCAAAAGTCTACAAACGTACCGAATCGGGCCGACAAGTACGCCACAAAGCATAGTGACGTGCGGTACAATCAGGCTAGTGGCTACGGTGGTTAGAAGTAAATTTCTTTAAGAGGTGCCTTTAGCGCCTCTGTGGCGGCCATACGGCTGAAGTCCCTTATGTTTCCGCTCTTTTGCGCTCGACCTTCATATCCGCTAGAGCGCCCCAAGGCGTCAGTGGTGAGTAAAAATTGGTGGTGCCGAAGCCCTGTGGCCATCGAGGAGATAAACACAATACAACACACAGGGGTATTTAATGTCAATTTCTCCACTAGGCCTACAAGATACAGGAATTGGCTGGAATGTCAATCCCTATACAAATTGCATGGAAAGTAACACTATTCATTCTTCTGCTGTTCCTACCACTATTATAACAGCGCTTTGAATTCGCTTTAAATAGGAAGGAATAGCATGCAATAAGGAGCTTACTCATGCCGCCATTATGTTATTGAAGTGACGATGAATTTATGATGGTGTACTTCCCCATGCAAATGCTATGGGATTTTACACTCTAACTTCATATGGCAAATGTTGGGTCGAGCAGAGAAACCAACATTAAACGCCTCTGTGTATTGTAGTCGGACTCCAGCACAAGAGTCAGACTATAGGAAAACACGTCATCGCTTTCCTTGGCTTGAAGCCTCTCATCCTTAATTAGGTACGCCCGGTGATAAAAGAAGGAGCTACTCGACGGCCTGACTAAATAATCAGTTACAATGTATCGCTCGAGACCTCCTTTCACTTGGCTGGCGTGCATAAGATCGTACGCTTTGAAAGCTTCAAACCCGCCGTCTCAGGCGCGACCTGCGAGATAGAGTCGGTCAGGATGATCGACGATGTAGTTGCTGAATCAACTGCGGCCGCCCGAGTCGATCAACGAAGGACTAAACTCCGTTCTGAGTAAGGCCGACAGTCACAGTCAGCGACCTCCGATGATAATACAGCAATTCATCATCCGTCGACGGAACCGCCCGCTTTTCTCTCGTGTTTGATCGGGGGAAGAACTTCTACCCTTGACGGTACGAGGTAGTTCTTCCTGCGAGGTTTATCCACGGATACAATTTGTCCGGATCTTGTTGAAGTACGGCCGCCACCATGCTAATGCTGGCCTCTCCTATATGCCTATCAAAGGGCCGACGGCCGGGGATCATGCACGATTCTTATCAGAAGAACCAGGTTCTCGCATATCTGCTCGCTATCTTGATCCTTATTTGTCGGATAATGATGCTCTCGCCCATGGTAGTACAACGTGAAGGTTCTGTATTGGCTCGGAGATAGTGAGGGGACAGGATAAATTCTGAGTGCAAAGGCAACCGGATACTCTGCTAGACCATATACCTGCACGTTGTTGCTTCTTCTTCTAGGGTGATGTTAAAGGTGAGTGTAATACCCTTCAAGGGTACTGTTGTTCGCGTTACCCGGGCCTTCTCCTGTTGTATTTGCAGCTGTTAGTAGTCTGACAGCATCCCCACGCCTGTCACTAGAACATATATAACTGGGCTGGTGACTTTTCATCTCGGTAATACAATAATAACCTGCAGATATAGCCTCCCATCACAGGCACTTGAGTTTCATAGTGTTGGTTTTCACTGTATAGTGGAGAAACATCAAGGAAAGGAGAGCACCCAGATGTAGGTGGTCTTTGATCCACACCTAGGACATTCTCCTAGATGGAAACTTCTGCCCTTGGCGTGTTGCAATATCCCCACCGAAGGCACGTAATCTGATAGCAATGTCTGCTGGTCTCTGTATAATATTTTGCAGGCCCCTTAAGCGGTCAAATAGTGCGATGGCGGATCGCAGGTCTGCATCCTAAGCCACCCCCTTCAAGTATAGGAAGGACTAGTATAGCAGTATTGAGCCGCCTTGAGCAGAACGTTACACGACTATAAGAATGATATCTTTATCCATCACCTAGCGAGTACGTTGCGGAGGTGCAGCCTATATGTTGAGGGATTATAGCAGCAAAGATCACAGTGACGGGATGCAAACGCCGGTAGATCATGGGTATGCGCGGCGCACCAGTCCCCGATCAAGCTAAGGTAGGACACGATGACGCTGGTTACGACGATAAATACGCAACTCGAGCTCGCTTCGGCAGGTCGTTTAACTCAGGATGGATCATCAATAGATGCGGATGGGGGTCATCCCGTTGTCGAGAAATAAACAACCCAAGTTTGGGTTCCGGGACCTCGCAATGCCGGTTCCCTAGCGAATTGACTTCCCGGAAAACCCTGCGCTCTCCTCGAGTACTACATAGGAGGAACGGGAAGATAGAAATATCAATCAGAGGAAACTCTCTGGTGCCTTCACATGTTAGTCAATCCCGCCAGCATATACTAGCGGACATAGTATTCAACCAACACTAAAGCTGTCGTAGCAAGTGTGCGACTCGGACCCTCACTAGCGCTTTCGACATGAATCGACGTCTTCTTCTAACTATACCGCTGCTAAAAAGCACCGTGCTAGTCATGGCCTCTCTCTGTGGACCATTCGAGTACTGTCCGGTCGGCTGGTACAAGACAATATTCCAATAGTATAGTACCGATATTGTCACAATTAATCTGATCGGAAGATAAGGTTGCATAAGGTGTGGAAAGTGATTATTGTCTGATTAGAATTGAGCTCTGAGGAGCGGTGACTAGGAAGCTCTCTATATAACTGCGGCCTCGCCGGCATAAGGTTGATCCGGGGTGCTGGGAGCTTTTGATGACTAACAGAGATACCCCTAATCTACGACAGATATCCAAGAAATGGGAAACGTAACGCGATATCTCTGAAGACACTTGTAGTGTTGGGGCTGGGGGCCAGGTCTGAAAAACAACCCAATATGGTGATCGGACAGCTAGCTTATCCACGATCTCGGAGGGAGAGGCGAAGTGTTGCCGTCCGTATTCCACGGACAAGCCGCGTCCGTCCATGTCTTGTTGTCGAGTCGAAAGCATCCCCTGAACGGGAGGCCAGTCACGGAGCTTCGTGAACGCAGAGGGGGGATCTATTTAGGTAACAGGCTTCGCGTCCATTTGACAGCCTTGAATTACTTTTGTAAGACCGTGTCGATGACCCAAGCGGGAATGTGGTGGTTCGGATGAACCGGGTACTTATAAAGGCGAAGTATGATGGAGCCGCTGGTTGTATTGTCATATACCACTGCGGGAGACTACCCTCTCATCATTCGCAAGGAAGCCACTCTACCATGAGACTTGATAAACTTCAAGATCAACCGCCACGAGCATCAGGCCCAAAGAGACATGGACAGCCACCAAGAAGGACACAAGCTGTGTCTCGTAACGTGTGATATACATTTCTCTTAGGCCACTGCAGTGTATAGCCCGTTAGACATACGGTAAGTAACAGACCGTCTTCATAATTAGGAGGGTGACATGGTGAAGAGCTGTTGGAATAGGGGTTAGAATAAGGGTAAGAGGACGCACATCTTCTGTTTATACAGTGACGCATTACCCAACCCTTGGGGTTGGTCGCTCAGTATGGAAGTTTACGGGTTTTACTTATTCTTGACTTAACCGGGACTCACCCTTTCTATAAGATGCGACTGCCCCTTTTCAGATCTTGACATATAACACTGCTATAAAAAAAACCCCTGAAGAGATATATGAAACTCAGAATCGAGTATATAACTCATTAAACCGGGAAGACCTATGAATTCTATGCGCGTATACAGCTATACGTTAATCCGAGCACGCGACCATATAAGCCGTTAGTGGTAGTTGTACTACAGTGGAAATCAAGGCCATAACCGAGTCAAAAATTCAGCATACAAAACAAGCAAACATCAGGCAAACCCAATAACAACGTCTGGTATCTAAGACTACTAGCCTGTAATCCAACTCTCCTAAGGCCTAATCACTTATTAAGTTCAACGCTTCCCCATGATCCTCGCAATAATTACACTGACACCGTCGTGGCCTAGCGTAACATGAGAAGAACGCGTGCCTCTCGTAATCCTAACGCTCATCCGCTTGATGCTATAATGCTACTTCCGCCGCTCCCCCTCACTACCCTCAGGCTTCGGCAGCTTCTCCGCATACGCTTCAAGCTTCTCATCGTCCCCGGCCTCATCAGTAGCATCCCCCTTCCCTTTGTCACCCTCCACAACGGGAGTCTCAACACCTGCTGCAGCCGCGGTACCAGCAGTACCGGCGGCAGCTCCAGCATCAGCACCCCCGTCATCATCCTCGGGCCCTACATCGCTCCGGACGGTCCTGAACTCCATGGCATCGTCGAGCTCCTTGCCCTTCTTCTCGAACTCGGCGGCGACCTCGCCGCGGACGCTGCTGGCGCGGCTCACCTCGGCGCTGTCGGGACTTTGGGCGCGGAGGCCTAGGCGGCGCTCGGCGTCCGGGTCCACGACCCCCTCCTCGCCGCCGCCCGGGCCCTTCCAGTCGGCGGGCCGCGCCTGGGGGACGCGGTCCTCGGGGCCGGGCTGCTCGATGACCTCGCCCTCCGCCTCCGCCTCCTGCTTGGCCCCGGCCCCTCCCTCCTCCCCTTCCGCTTCTTTCTCAGCCTCTCCGGGAGGCTTCTCCGAGGGCGCCGAGACGGCCCGCCACACGACGGCGATGCGGTCGGCGGCCCGCGTTCCCTTCTGGCTGGACCCCTTGATGCCGTCCATCTTGTCCCAGTCGATCTCGAAGACTCCCGAGTTGTCGGCCACGCCCCCTTGCTCGGGCCCGCGGCCCTCGAAGAACGCGTTGAACCACACGTGCGCGACGGCCGTCACCATCGTGAGGCCCATGGAGCTCGGCGCGCGGTTGCGCCGCTCGAGCGTGATGTTGACGTCGCTGTTGGGCACGCGCACGGGCGTCCGTGGCTTGAAGATGACGGCGCGGCCGCCGGGCTCCGAGGATGACGACGATGGGGAGGATGAGCTGCCGTTGTTGCTCTGGCTCTTGTCCTTGTCCAACCCCCAGAGGGATGCCGAGGACGAGTTCGTGGAGCTGTTGGCGCTGGGGCTGGATGATGCGGGTTTGGGGTCTTCTTTTGAATCCGCCGCGGTGTTCTGGGTTTTCGACGGCGTCGACGGGCTCGGCGACACCTTGTGGATCAGCGTCGAAGCTCCCTTAGCGACTTTCGACTTCGCAGAGGACGGCGTCCCGGCGCGCTCGGGAGGCGACTTTATCGTGTCGCTTTCGTCACCCCGGCTATCCGGGTCTCTGGCCTCGTCCAGGACCTCCTGTTGCTCGGCGACGGGGGTGGTGTTGTAGCCAACCATGTCGTACATCATATCCAACACGCCGGTCCCGCCGGGCGCGTCGCCCTCGACGACGTGGCGCTCCCTCTTGGTGAAGGTGTGGAGGATCTGGATGCGCTTGCCTTCGTCGGCATAGCCCTCGACGCCGAGCTTGACGCCGTTGCGCAGGCCCCAGACGTGCACCTCGACGATCTCGACGGCGCGGTCGACGTACCGCTTGCCGTGCCGCGCCCACCGCTCGACGTACCCTATGGTCCGCAGCTGGCTCGGGATGGACACGCCCGCGCCCATCTTGGGCCGCATGCGCCGCTCGGTGAACCGCGCCAGCGCCTGCTCGGGCGTCCACCCGCACTCGGCGATCAGGTAGCTGCACGCGACGGTGCCGCTGCGGCCCTTGCCGGCCTTGCAGTGCACGACGACGACGTGTTCGCTATTCTTCTTGTTCTCCTTCTACGTGTCGATGACTTTCCCCGCCAGCTTCTTCTCTTTCTGCTGGTCCGGAGACGCTCCTCCGCTGACGCCGTCCGCGTCGAAGTCGTTCCCGTTGAGCCAGTTCCGCATGCTGGCCATGATCAATGGCACGAGCCGGAAGGGGGGAGGATGATGGTCGGGCCAGGGGTAGTGCCTGATGCGGTCGTACACCAGCCCGTCTGGGTAGCCGGTCCCTTCGGCGCGGAACTCCCATATCGCCCAATTGGGCCCATGCTTGGAGTCGAGGAAGGCGACGAGCCGGTCGAGGGGATTGCGATATGCGCGTTGGGGGTACGTCTGCGAGGGGCCGGATCTACCGGAGAGGGAGGGTTAGTCGCTTTCTCTCCCCAGGTTCGCTAATCTAGGTAACGAACAGGTGACGGAACAATGACTGGAGAATCTACATACGTGGCGATGATATTGTCCGTCACGTAGCAGAGGTCGAGTCCGGCCTCTGGATGCCTCGCGCGAGGACCGGCGACGATCTGGCGCAGTAGAGACGCCATTGCGGTAGCTCAGTATCCTCAAGTAAAGGTACTTGGCATTGCTGAGAGAGCGTTGACGGGTCACGGTTCCCAATCGCCAGAATCCCGTCGGGTTTATGCGTGATCAATTGTTGGTTCCCTCCCGCCCACTGACGCTCCCTGTTGGTTGAAGTACCCAGACAGTACCCCTGGTTATCGGAGGTGGTGGGCGGCCTGTGATCGTCACGCATATACGTCATGGGTACACTGGCACTGTAGAGGAAAGGAGGATCTATGGGCTGGTGAGATCTGTCGTGTGGCTTAGAGCTTGCCGTTGAGGATGTGGCTGATACCGGCCGAATACTTCCCTCGGCTAGCTCAAGGCCTTTATTGCTCGTTCTCCAACTTCTTCAAAGTCACTCAAGTTGTCAAATATAAGGGGCATCAGTTCTGTTATTGTATTCAGCTAATTACGTACGCTCCCGTAACGCGTGCAATTTTGTGTAGCCTAGCAACGGAGTATATATATTCCGATCAAAAGGCAACCTTTCCGTATTTGATGTACTAAAGCATACCTGGCTAACTGATATACCCCCTTAACGCCTTCAAGCATTTAGGGCGTTAATTAATTATTTTATTGTTATTTTTTTTTAAATCTGGAACAATTTATTCTACTTTTTTTAGCGACTAAGTTTTCTTATATAATTATTTTTTTTAAAAAATTATTTATAAATTTTTTTTAGTTCGAAAGTGTGCGTAATATTTATTAGTTTATTTACTAACATATTATTCGTATAGATTATTATTTATTTTATGTACATTTTTATTGTTTTTTATAGTTCAACATTATATATCTCGATATATCGTAATTTTATTATAAAAAATAATATTTGTATTAAATAACTTTATAATTTGTAAATTAATATATTATATATTTTATAGTTCCGTTTTTAATACAATTTTTGAGATTTTAATTACTTGATTTTTATAACATTTTATATAAAAAATATCATATTTCTTCTTGTTTTAAATATAATTATTATATTTTATTTATTTACTTTTTACTAGATTACTTTTTTAATAACTTTATAATAGATATTTAAGATTTTTTTTTTCGATCCACTCTATTATTTGCAAAAAACGTGTTGTTTTATATACTCTGTAAATTATTGTGATTAAATTAAGAAATTTATAATTCAAACGCGATTAAATATAATATAATTAATTTAACCGTTTTAGATATATAATATTTAAGTTTAATTTAAATTCTAATAGTGAAAACATTACAAAAAACCTCGAAATACGTAATTATTATTATGTTATGACGAACCTGCTATATATCCACCTGGAGATATAAGTAGTATCCGAAATGGGGTCTTGATTTATAGATAAGAATAGGGCGAGGAATAATTTATTAAAGTTTTACTCGTTAAAAAGGTTTAAAGATTTTTTTTATAATAAAAAGCCGCTGCTTCTGGCTGTAAGCTCAAGTTAATAATCAAGGAGCGAAACTAAATAAGTGTTATTTATGCGAAAAACCGATCTATTATATATCTTAATTCCTTAAAATAAGTATATCGTAGATTTATATAATTTATATAATCTGGTCTAGATTATTTAAATTATTTAGATTACTTAACAGGCCAAACCTCCTAGTTCCGAGGTTTACCCGTAACAAGTCCGTATTAAGCTTTATAAGTAAGTCTCTTCAAAACAAGAACCTTTATTCCTGTAACATTATTTCTTTTTTTCAAAGATTTTTGTCTTAAAAATAAAAACCGTAAATGGCCACTTTTATTTTATTAAAAAATTAGCTGGAGGCGTCCTAATTAACTTTATTATAATAGGCCGTATTTAAAAAAGAAAAAAGAAAACCTTGTTTAAATTAACGCAACTTTCGTAACGTTCGAATTAATCCGATTAAAAAGTTTAGCGTGAAAGCTTTCCCTTGGTCCAATTATATTTGTTTTGGCGAAACCGATTATTTTTTTCATTTTTAATATTTCGAGCTGCGATTATTGCATTCGTCGCTAGCGCTTGGCTTACGACGTCCTGATTATGGATTCATTAACGAAACTGGGCGAAATATATAATCGCCTAGAAAAAGAACAACAAAAGGCGGAGAACATTTTAATCGCGTATTAGAAAGTTACCGAGAAAAGGATAAGAAAGCTTATTGGCCAGATAAAGCGCTTATGTCTTTAGCAGAAGATCTTAAAGAAAAAAGTTCGTAATTATTCTGAAAAAGGGATATAAATTAGATTAATTAGAAAAATAAGAAATGCTAAAGGAAAAACAGCGACGTATAGAGGCGGAATAAGGAAAACTTGCTTCCGAAATAAACACCATTATGAAGGCATTTACTTTTTTTCGACTAGAACGCCGTAAGTTTGGATTTAAGCGGGAGATGTGACGGCTAAAGGGTTTAACCAATTATTAAACCTTAGTCGTACGGGTTTATGTTGGCAGGAGTATTATGGGATTCTGAGCAACGGATATAATAATCGTATTACGTTTCGTAATACCAAAAGTGTCTTAGGTAACGAATTGTTATTATAAACTAAAGCTATTTAAATTATGAAAATAATAAACGTATATATTTTGATTTGGTTTATTAGCTTACTATCCGTAAATTAATGATCTAGCTTACTGGCTTATTACCAGTAAGTTGGTAATCCGGCTTACTGGCTTATTACTAATAAGTTGGTAATCTATTGCGTAACCTGCCTTACCGTATATTTGTGGTTGGATTCTGACAAACCGTTTTTAAAAACCGTAATTTGGTAGGTTATAATATAATTTCCCCCTTCCACAAATTTGGCCCTTAATCTTTTTCTTTTTTTTGATAAGCGTTTTATATTTATTTAATATGTTTTCCGGTATTTTTAAATATCGTTCTCGCAAATTCGAATAACAATTTGCCTTGGTTAATTTAATTAAATTTAAAGATTTTAATATAATATTTTGTTTTTTTGTTTTGCCCGGCAGCTGAATTACTAATTGATAACCGGGGTTTTTCGTTATAAAGAATATATTCGTCGAGGTCGTTCGTACGACGGAACAAAAATCTCTATTTTTATGATTAATCGTTATATCGCAAAGTCAAAAAATTAAAAAAAAGTTAACGGTCGAAAAATCTTTGTCTAAAGTTTTTACGTATTTTTTTTCGTATATGTCGTTAACGCCAGCATTATTAATCCCTGGGTGCGAAATTTATTAATTGTATTTTTTAATTCTTAGATAATTTTAATAACTTTACGTAATTGGATATAAAGTTTATGGTTAAAATATAAGCTTTAAATAGGGTAAATATTATTAATTAAAATATAATAAACCAAATATTTTTTTAGATCTTATAAACCAAAATGCCATTATTTCGAGTGGTTCCGTTGTTATTAGTAAAAGTTTTTTTAATAGATATTAGGCGCCAATAAGATTTTTGGCGAGTTCTCAGGTATTCTCGGAGTCCGGATATTTTTTCCACTTAATTAGGTACTGGATAAATCTATTTTGTTTTTGCATATCGAAAATTTTCTTTATTTCGTATACGTATTCGTTTTTTATTTTTGGCTTATTTTATGCCGTATATACCTTAATTATATCCGTTATTAATTCGAATAAAAAACGTAAAAAATTAAATAGAGTTTAGCTTTTAGTAAAAGTTTTAATTAATAATTATTTTCTAACATTTTTTTAGTAATTTTATACGGACCGATGTACTTGAAATCGAATTTTTTATTAGGTCGTTTTGCTTAAATATTTTTTGTAACGAAAAAAATTATTTCCACCGTTTCGAAATTTAATTCATTTAATCTTTTCTGATTATAAAATTTATTTATTTAATTACGTACGAATTCCAGTTCTATTTTTATTTTTTGATATAAGTATCGTAAATGTTTTAACGTAAAATTTGTTTTAATATTAATTAAATTATTATCGTATATTTTTCTATAACCTTTTAAAATAAAATCAAACTTTGCATTCGCTGGTATTATTTTAACATTTTCGTAGCAACTCGTATTATAAGTTAATCATATAATTAACAGCTTTTAATTTAATTATTTTATTTGTATTTAATATAATATTATAGATAAATTTCCAAAGTTTAATTTATTTATTTTATTTATCTATTTATTTAAAATTTAAATACGGTAAATTATTTATAATTTAAGCCGATTTACGTTATTAGGTTTTGCCAAAACTTAAATATAAGTATTAATCCTTTATTTAAAATAACTTTTAGTAATAAGCCGTATATATTATAAATATTTCTGAAAAAAATATATACCATTTATTCGGCATCTGTATCTTTATAACATGGTAAAAATAAGAAAATTTTGTAAATCTGTCGACGATTACGAAAATACTATTATAATATATTTTTATAATTAGATTTTTTAACATAAAAGGTTTAATAATAAAATCGAATATAATTAAATACTATAATCGCTTTATAATTAATAATAATTGTAATTTTTTGTATGACTTATGTGGTCGAGCTTTCGTTTTGGCATAAATATCGTATTATTATATAAATTTTTGTATTGTTCATTTTATTTTAAAAAAATATATACGTTAAAACCGTTTTAAGGTTTTATAAATCCTTGGATATCCATATAACTGATATTTATATATTTTTTATATTAGAACTTTCTAATATTCTTTTGGAACTTGTATTTTATTTATTTTTTGGTTCTTTAGAAAACCATTATTGTATTATTAGATCTTTTGGTATATATCGAAAGGTACTGTCGAAATTATCGCAATTTGTCGTAAGCGTAAATATTCTTTTGTAATAATATCGAAAATTGCAAAATTAATTTTAATTAATTTTTTTTTCGAGGTTTAATTACTTATTTAAGGTATTTGCTTTATTCTTCTTTAAGTTTTTCCTATGGATAATAACGAAATCGAAATTCGCTAATTTTTTCGTATAACGAAATTATTATTTTATAAATTTCTTAATCGTAATAAATCGGATAAGATTTTAATAATCCGTATAAACCTTAACTTAATACAAATTTCCTTTTAAAAATATATAAATTTTCGAAATGCCATAATAATAACTATAAATTCCTTATTTAAAATGTCGTAATTAAATTCCATTTTTTTAAATTTATACAAAAAGAATATAATAAGGTATAATTTGCCTTAGTTATTTCGTTATCCGATTATTAAGTTTAACGCGTAATTCGAAATATCGGTTTTTAATTTAACTGGGCGGTTTAAATTGTACATAATTAATATTAACGTATTAGTAATTATATATTTAATATCTTAAAATCCTTTTTCCGTATTTATTATTTATTTTTTTTGTAAAATTCGTTAGGAATATAATTATTTTACTACAGTTTCGAATAAACTTTCTATAGTAATTAGCGAATTCAAAAAATGCTTATACGCCCTTAACCATAGTTAGTATTTGTTATTTTATAATTATAGCGATTTTTTTAAGGTTTATCTTAATATATCTTGGGGTAATAATATATCTCAGATATTTTATTTTTTGTTTATGAAATTAACCTTTTTTTGTATTAATAAATAATTTTGCATTTTATAAAATTTAAAAAACTTTATGAACGTGTTTTGCGTATATTTTTTCTGTTTTTGAAAAAAATAAGAATATCGTCAAGATAGCATACGATAAAAATATGGAAGTATTTTCGTAATATATAGTTTATTATCCGTTAAAAAAATTATTAGTACGTTCGTAAGTTCTATTAATGTAACCAAATACTTAAATAGTCCGTATTTCGTTTTAAAAGTTATTTTTTATTCGTATTCTTTTTATCTTAATAAGGTTATATTTATTTTTAAGATCGAATGTTATAAATTATTTAGTTTTATAAAGTCGGTTTTGTATTTCTGTAATTAAAGGTAATAATATTCGATTTTTAATAATAATATCGTTTAATTGTCGATAATTAATTAGAAATCGTAATCTTTCGTTTTTTTAAGTAGAAAGAATATAAGATACCTTATTAGTAATTTCGAAAATCAAATTTATTTTTTCTAAAACTGATTTTTCTGGTATTTTTTAAAAATACGTAATTTATTTTCGCTAAGGTTATAAATAAGGTAAAACTTTATTAAGGATTTTTTTAAGAATTATTTTATAATCTTAATCGCTATATTTTAATAACTTTATATTAAATTCCTTTTTAAAAAACTGTTTATAATTATAGCATTATAATAACATATTAATTAAATTTTCAAGCTTCTAAAACTATTATTTTAAATCGTTATTTAGCTATTTTTATTTTACTTTAATAATAATAACGATACGTCGTATTTTTTTAGTACCCCTTTCTTTTTTTATATTTTATCCCTTTAAGTAATAAGGTTTTTATCATATCCTTATATCTATATTTGTCGTTATCATCAATTGAATATTAAGACTTTAATTTTCTTTTTCATTTATTAATAAAAACTAAAATAAATTTTACCTGGCCAATGCTTCCGTTAAATAAAACTCCATATTAACGTATTTATAGCAATCGTAAAATTATATCGAAATTTTTAAATAAAATAATATCAAACTTAATTATTTAATATTATTTTTAAACAAAAATCTCGAAATAATTAATTTCGCGTATAATCTTCCCGTTATTGTGAGCGAATTCCTAATTTTCGATATTTGTCGTTATATAAAGTTTTAACTTATATCTTCAAAACAATTTAAGTTTATTAATTACATTTAGTATAATATAATTTCGGGCTAAAGTTCCGCAATTCATTATTATCGTATACTAATACGTTTCGATTCGTATATCCAAAGTAATAAAATTATTAACGGCTTTTATCGTTACGTTTAAAGTCTTTTTTAAAAATTCTCTTTAATTTCTTTAGGTTTTATTATTCTGCGGCTTTTTTAAAAATAACCTTTTTTTAAAAAAACTTTGTTCAAATTTATCAAACTTTATTTATATTTTTTTCGTTTAATACTTTAAGCTGCTATATTTGTCGTTATTATCGGCGTACCTTTCTTTCGAATTATATTAATTATTTTTCATTCTGTTATAATTCCTTTTTTATCGAATAAATTATTTTTTTTATCTTTACGATTATATCCTAATATACGTTATTTTGATTATCGTTTTAAAACTCCTGTATAAATTAACGTATTTTCTCTTTAATATCTTTTTTTCGTAAAGGTTTATTGTAAATATTAATTAAAAATAAAAGTTTATAATAATCCTCTGGTAATATCTTTTATTTTACACTAAATTAACTTCTTTTCCGTTTGGTAGTCGTATTGCTAATAATAACAAAAAGGTTTTCCTATAGGTATTACTTTTTTTCGGGTCAGGTTTTTATTTCGGCTAACGATTAAATATTTTTAAGCCTATAAATCGAAAATATTAATACCATTATTTATTATTTTTATTAATTCCGGTACAATTTGAAAAATCGAACTTTTCATAATATATGTAAATAATCCGTCCGTAAATATATTACTTTTATTTTTTGTAATCTGGATATTTTCGTCGTGGACAGTATATAGCATATATTTTGCCGTATCGATTAGGGGTTTCTAGATAGACTTTTTTACCTAATCCTAATATTCGCGTAATTATCCTTATAATATTTCTTATTATGTTCGCAATATTTATTAAGCCAGCTTTTTAGTTTTTCGTATTTTTTTGCTAGAATTTTCGCTATAAGGGACCTGGTATATATTTAGACTAAATTATGTTAATGGATTTATTTCCGTTTTTTTGATTTTCTGTGGATTATGTCTTAGATACAGGTTTTTAATCGTTTTGACGGGGTTTTTTAAACGCCTTATACCATATTGCCTTATGTCCTGTTTTGTTACAATTATTGCATTTATCTGGTTCCAGTCCTTTCTGTAAATAGCTCCTAATTCTATAAGTCCTAATTCTGTGTCGTAAAAAGTATTGTTTTGTCGAAAAACGTTAATATTAGCTGTATATTGGGATTTGTTATTATTTTTTCTTTTAGTACCTTTAATGTATTATACGTATTATCGATCGTTAATCTTAATTATTATAATGATATAATCCGATAAATACTTAGGCCGATTAAACTTAAAAAACATTTTTTATATTTCTTTTTTTAAGCCGTCCAAAAATATAATTATTAATACTTTTTATTTAATTTAATTATTAGCTAAATTAACACATTATTATAATTAAATATTAATTTCTTTTGTTATAAGTATTAAATTTATATTTCTGTTTTTATTTTTTCGTTTATTATTTTAAAAGATTGTTAATATTTGTTCGAATTATTTATAATTATTATAAATTCGTATTATTTCCGGGCTTCGTTTTTCGATTAATAAAATAGCCTATTTTTTTATAACCGGCTTAAATTAAACAATTATATTTCCGGTAAGACTTTTAATTGCAAATTTAATTTGTTTAATAAACGTGATAAATTGAATAAGAAAATACCCGACATATATTCGATACTAAGTTAGAAATGTTTATAATTTGGTTAAAGTTCTGTTAAAATATTTTAATTTAAGAAATTTAAGGACTTTTTAAATTCATTAATAAAATTTAACTAGATAATTTGACTTATTCGAAAAGGTTTCCCGGTTTCGAAAATTTTTCCTTTTTTCTTAAACTTTTTATAAGCGGCTTAAAAGGAGGTTATAAGATTATTATTATTTTTCTTAAGTTAAAAGATATGTTCATTTATGTTATCCAGTTATTAAAAAAGTTTTTCGCGAAAAAAGCAAGGTTTTTCTTTCCTTTTCGGATTTTATTTCAATATCCGGATAATCAAAGATCTGGTAAATGGGTTATTCGGGCTGCTTATCAATAAATATAATATCGGCGATATTATTCAAAATTTAACAGTATTATTAAATAAAAGCTTATAACATATAACGGCTAAAAGGTTTAATTAATTATTAAACCTTAATCGTACGGATTTATATTAATAAAAATATCGTAAGATTTTAAAAAATAAATATAATAATATTACGTTTCGTAATATTAAAAATACTTTAAATATTGAATTATTATTATAAATTAAAATTATTTAAATTTTAGAAATAATAAGCGTATATATGTTGATCTGGTTTATTGGCTTATTACTCGTAAATTAATAATTCGGCTTATTGGCTTATTACTAATGAGTTGGTGATCCGGCTTACTGACTTACCACCAGTAAGTTGGTAATCTATTACGTGACCTGCCCCACCGCGCACTTGTGGTTAGGTCCTGATAGACCGTTTCTGAAGACCGTGGCTTGCTGGGCCATGACAGGAGATCGTTATTACCTACGATCTTGGCCGCAGTAAAGACAGTCGGTTAGGATTCTGACAATAAAACGTTTTAATCAGGTTTATCGCATTTGTCAAATGCTTAAATAATTCCCATATATTATTTTTTGGTAAGTAATCTATCCACTTAATCAAATATTCGATCTTGTTTTTAATTATTTGAAATCCAATATTTTTTCGATTTTGTATTCGTTAATATCTTTTTCGAATTCTAGATTTTTCTTAAGCGAGGCGTTTTTTGGAGCTAGTTTTAACAGGAAAATATAGAAAACAGGATATATTTTTATTGTTGCGAGTAAAAACAACCTATAATTAATTTTGAAAATAACTTTATTAATTTTAAACCAGTCAAATGTTTTAAAATCGATTTTATTATTTGTCCTTTTTGTCTTGACTTATAAAATATTTAAAATTATGTTTTATTTTTGTTCTAGTAAGTAAATCTTGTTTTTGTTTTCGTTAAAAACAATTTTTTAATATTTTTCTTATTATAATACTAGGTTATTTTTATTATAAAAATTACAATTCGGTTCGTAATTAAACTTATATAGTTTTAATTTCTGTCACCATTATTTTTATTTGCAAGGTTAAGATAATAATTGCGAGCGCTTTATATATTAATTGCTTTTATTCTTAAGTTACTGTTTTATATGCGTATACGGCTATATACGGAAATATGTCTAAATCTTCCTTTACGGAAATATTATAAATTATTTATACTAATTATTACGGCCTGGTCACCCGTAAGCGCTCCAGTATATATGAAGCTGTAAGCACTAGGATAATTGCCACAATTGCGATCATTTCATCGATCTTTTGCGCTGGTGGTGTAATGGTATAGTGCAGCTATAACATTGCCGTAGACGCCATATTGCCGTTCCTTCGTTTTAACCCTTTTGCGACGATTATCTTTAGCCGTTATTGGTTGTATTCTTTTTACTACTTTTTCCTTTTCTGTTAAAGAAGTTTATCTTTATTGTATAATAATGTGACGGCTAGGCGGTTTAACCAACTATTAAACCTTAGTCGTACGGATTTATGTTAGCAGGAATATCGTAGGATTCTGAGCAATAGATACAGTAACGTATTACGTTTCGTAATACCAAAAGTACTTTAGATAACGAATTATTATTGTAAGCTGATGTTATTTAAATTATGGAAATAATGAACGTATTATATTTGGTTTTCTCGATTTTATTAAGCCTGGCTTTACGATAGATCCTGTCGAGCCTGGCTCTATGGGCTCTACAATACATCCTGTCGAGCCCGGCTTTATAGCCTTTATAATAGATCCTGTCGAGCCCTTACGTAACTCGACCCATATAGCTTGCGTATTTTCCCTGTTGCGACCGTTTCCGAGGCCGCAGCCTGTCAAGTCATAACAAATAAGTGTTTTTTCTTCTTAGAAACGTTTATTTTTTGGTCCTCCGAAGTTTGCTTAAATTATAGTTCGTTTCGCGTAATTAAACGATTTCTTTCCAAAGAAAAACAATTTCGTATAAAAGTAATAAGTTACTTTTTATTAAAAGATTAACCGATTCGATTATTTTTGTTAGCAAGTTACCTTAATAATATTTAATTTTTCTTTATAAGTAACATTTTTGTTTCGTTACTTTCTAGATATTTTTAAGCGTTTTCGTAAAAAAGAAAAGAATAAAACTGGCGGAGGTAAGCGGCGAAACTGTCGGTATAGATATAACAGGAGTTTTTAATTCGAAAAAAAAGTTATTAGAATCGAATAGGATAAGTCCAGCTTTCGCGAATCCGGATTTGATGTTATTGGACGTTATGGCAGTTTTGAACGCGTCGTAAAAACCGGCGAGGAAATCTTTTTTCGCGATATAGGTATAGTAGCGTCGCATTAAACCTTCGATATAAAGCGAATAAGCGCGTTTTAAAACGAAAAAGTAAGATACGTCGAAAGGTTAAAATCGGTAAAAAAAATAAAAGGGTATATAAAACGTAATAATGCTATTATTTACGTAATATTTTTCGAATTTTTTCGTGTAATAATTTTCGTAGCAGTCGACAATTAAAAAACGTTTCGTTTTTTTCGTACGGGTTCGAATATATTTAGCGAAATGTTAAATTTATTTTATATTTAATTTATTCGTTATTTAATCATTATATTTAGTATTAAGCTTTGAATTAATTAATAATAAATTATTATTATATTTAGAATTAAAGTAAGTTTTTTCTGTTAAAATATTAAGTAATAATATAGCTTAACTTTACGAATTAATAACTTATATAATTATAACGTATTTCCAATTTTCTTATTATATTAATTTAAATCTTTTACGTTTTTAAATATTTGTAATTATTATATCGAATATTATTAAAAGCCTTATTAAGAAGCCCGTTTTGCTAAAGTTATAATATTTTTTTTACGATATCGTATTTTACGATTATAGTTCGAACAAATTTGAACTATTTCCGAAATACCATTAAACCTTTGTATAATATTCTTTAATAATTATGTTTTGATTTAAATACGTTTAGAATTTGTTTTTGCCGTCGTACAAATTTTAACGTCTAATTAACCCAGACGTGTATCGTATCGTATTAGGTTAATAATAAATTCGCTATATTTTTAATATATTAAAGCCGAATAGGAAACGTTCGCGCGTTTAAGCTAAAAACCTTTTCGATAATAGATTGCTTTTCGATCGATATTAAATTTCGTAACTGGAGAATAATATCGGTTCGGGCGTATCGACCGTAATACCGAGCTTTTAAAATAGATTCGGGGACGTTACATATAGAATATAGCTTTTTAGAATTAAGTTTCGGCTTTTTTTTTTAGCTTAAATTGTTAAGTTTAACCTAGATTCTTTTGTAACACGTTCTATATTATTGGTATTAAAAATTAAAGATTAAAGTTTGGTAGTTAAAATATAAATAAAAACGGTTTGCGAGCTTATTCGACTCGCAAGCTTTTGTAGTACGTTAAAACTATTATCCGTAATAATTTTTAGTTATAAAAGAAATCTCAACGCTTACGTATTTGCGTTTACAAAAAGCTTATTTCGTATATTAATAATTATTGCCACCCGATCTAACTTAAAGCTTTATCAATTAAACGTTAGTAACGCATTTCTGTATAACAAGATTAATAAAATAGTATACGTGCGTTTTTTATTAAAATTCGAAAGTCCGAGCTTTTAATTAAAGCTTTTAAAAGCTCTATATAGGTTAAAGAGATCACCGCTTTTATAACAAAGCGACTTATCTTTAAGTTTATATAATCTAAATCTAAAGCCCGTCTCCGATAACCTATACGTTATAATTAATAACTGGTTAACGTTATTTTTTATGTTAACGATATATCTATGAATATACAAAATCAAAAATATAACAGGCGCAAAAGAATTCCTCGTAAAATTAACACAACGTTTCCACATTCTTAACCTTAAAAGATTACAATAATTCTTAAGAATGTGTATCCTACGCATCCGTAACGTTAAAAAGCTATAGCTAGTATAAAACGATTACTAGAAGAAATTATATCCACGTTTTAATCTATCCGAAATTAAAAAACGTTATATCAAAATCTCTAAATAATGAAATCTAAAAAAATACGAAGGCAAAACGTTTACATCTTCAAAAAAGGATTATCTTAAAAAAGTTAGCAGCTTACTATATAAAGTTATCACTACTCGTCCAAATATAACGAAATCTATTTCCTACTTATTACTTTATAATAAAAACCTAAACCCCCTTTACTATAACGCTATTATTAAAGCCCTACTTTACGAATATCATACACACTACCTCGTTATACAATATAATTGAAACGAAAAACTTAACATATAATCACTATTATATTTGAACAACGGATGCTTTACTGATAATCCAAACCGTAAAAAGTTTTAAAAATTCGTAATATTACTATTCGAGAGCTCTACCGTTTAAAAAGTTAATAAGCAGAATATCATTACCATCTTATATACGAAAATAAAGATATTAATCTTTTTTAAACGGTTACAAAGGTTATCTTTATGTAAACACTTTTTAAAATTATAAGCTTAAAACTAAATAAAAGCTTAATTATTTAAGTAAATAATAAGCAAATAATACGACCTGTAATTAAAAAAGCTATATGTTTAATTACAAAACTAAAACATATTAATATCCACAACTACCAGCTCCGTAAAGCTTTTACTACGAAAAGAAATTAATATCGAATCAACGTCTATTAAAACAATAATTACTGATAGCTTCATAAAGCTACTTGAACTTTAAAAGCACTAAAGGTTTATACGCTTATTAAACTATCAAAACGTTGCTTTAAGAATCGAAAAAGGTTTTAAAAAAGCCTTGTTACAACAACGTTATTTTTATTTTTCTTTACTATTTCTTTTTATCGTTTCTTTTTTTATATTAAACGCTAAACCATCTTATATATAACACTAATATCACAACTCTTTAATAAAAGAGTTATAGTCTAATAATATAACGTTAAATTTTCATACTTAAAGAAATAAGTTCGAATCCCACTATAAGTTCGTCCATCTACAAATCTCGACCCGTCGGGATCTGCAAATATAACTCCGATTTTTGTTGATTTTTGTTTATACTCTAACCACCACGGTATTTCCTTTTAGATAATCTTCAAACTAGTAAGAGCTTTAGCTATTAATTCCTAATAGCTAGGAGGGTGTATTAGACCCTACTAAAGGTCTAAATCTGTTTGTTATACACTGCGTAACCGTAGATTGATCGCATTGGTTGTTATATTCATATTAAAGTCTTTCTGACCGCGTCTGTCAAGGCTTATACTAATGAGTATGGCTTGTATAATCCTCACCTTAAGCCATAGATAATCTTCGTTACGTCCTTTATCTTAAAACCCTTAATATTTAACATATCTCTTTAAACTATTTCTCTTAAAGCTGGCTAACTTTTAATAAAATTTTAAGTTTTAAGAATTATCCGGATAATTTTCTTCCATAATATTAATCTTCCATCTTATCAAAATCCTCCTGCCGTAGTTTTTATAATTTTCTAACCTCGGTTTTCTTTCTTATATCTACCAACAAACTTTATTATTTCAAATTCTTAAACATTTCCTTTTATCAAACCATAATTAATATATTTATAAATATATTATTTATAAGAATATATTCCATCTTAATTTAATATTAAATAATGGATTATCCAGCTAATAGTTATATATCTTAAGATGTATAAGCTTTATTTATAGCTGGACGATGTCGGCGCTAATAATACTTATAATTTGTTAATTATTCTATTATAAATATATCGTCAAGATATTTTATTATATTTCCAGCTGCTTCATTAACTGTAAGGCGAATATAACCTTTTTCTTAACTTAAATAAAGGATAATAATTTCGCTATGTTATAAAAACAATTATTATATTTGATTTACTCATTCGCTATTAAATTATTTTATTAAATAGTTTTACTACGTGTACATCTAAGCTTTTTAGATTAACGTTATTATTAACAAAAAAAACCTCGCTTTAAGCATCGAAAGTATTTTTTCCCCGAATTATAAAGCGTGCGTTTTTGTTTCGAATAAATATTTAATCAAATATTAGGCGTCATTGTAATATTTATCGTTAAGATTTATGTTAAACGGGATAGACGGCAGGCGGTAAAGATAATATCGGGCCGAATAATAATTGCTATATAAAAAATAAATTCATTTTCCCTTAATACTTATTAATTGACTTTATAATTATTTTATTATTTAAACGAATTACACTTTATATTATATAGGTATTTAAAGAAATAATTTATCATTTTTACAGTTCGGATTAACAATTGTATTAACGTAATCCAATTAAGATAACTAAATTAATTCTTTTTTCTGATTTTTAAATAACCTTTAACGCACTACACCATCGAGCGGACCAAACCACCGAGCGGATCAAAATTTAACACTTCGCGACAACAAAATCAAATAAGTCAACCACAACATATTAAATCAATTCAAATTAATCGGATTTTTCTTCGCTAGATATCTTTACAGCTTTTTCACAAGTACGCGCATTATGTCCGGGCTTGCCGTAAACGCCATACTTCTATTCTTTCGTCTTAACCCTCTTACGACAAATATTGTTCGCCGTTATTAGTTACGATTGTTTATTATTACCTTTCTTTTCGGCTAAAAAAGCTTGTTCTTTTTAAATAATAAATATTTCTTCTTTTTAAAAGCGTTTATTTTTAGTTCTTCGACGCTTATTAAGGGTATAATTAGTTTCGCGTAATTGGGTAGCTTTTTGTTTAAGAAGAATAACTTTGTGCCAAAGTATTAGATAAGGTTTATTGAAAAGCTTAACCGATTTAACGATTCTTATCGGCGAGCTATTCTAATCAATTTTAATCCTTTTTTGCAAGTAACGTTCTTACCTTATTGCTTTACGGATATTTTTACCAGTCTTCGCGGGAGGGATAAGAATGGAACCGGCGGAAGTAAGCGGCGAGACGGTCGGTATAGGTACAACTGGAAGAATTTCCAACTCGGATAAGACGTTATTAGGATCGAATGCAATAAGTCCAGCTTTCGCGAATCCGGATTTAATGTTATCGAGCGTTAAGGCAGCTTTAAATGCGTTATGAAAGCCGGCGAGAAAATCTTTTTTCGCGATATATATATAATAACGTCGTATCAAATTTTCGATATAAAGCAAATAAGCGCGCTTTAAGACGAAAAAGTAAAATATGTCGAAAGGTTGGAACCGATAAAAAAAATAGGCTGGTATGTAAAAGTTAATAATACCGTTATTTGCGTAATATTTTTCGAATTTTATCGAATAGTGGCTTTCGTAATCGTCGAGAATAAAAAGACGTTTCATTTTTTTTATACGCGTTCGAATATATTTATTAAAATGTTAAATTTATTTTAAACCTAATTCGTTCGTTATTTAATTATTATAACTGGTATTAATATTTTAATCGGCTGGTAATAAGTTATTATAATATTAAAAATTAAGGTAGCTTTTCCTCGCCAAAATAATAAATAACGCCATAATTTAACTTTATAAATTAACAGTTTGAATAATTATAACTTATTCCCAATTCCCTTATTATGCCTATTTAAGTTTTTTACGTTTTTTAGCGCTTATAATTACCATATCGGATATTATGAAAAACCTTATTAAAAAGTCCATCTTGTCAAAGTTGTAAATATCCTTGTTTACGATGTTATATTTTGCGATTATAACCCGAACAAATTCGAACCATTCACGAAATATCTTTAGATTTTCGCATAATACTTTTTATAATCGATTTTTCGATTAAAACGCGTTTGGGGCTTTTTTTGCCGTTTAATAAATTTCGACGCCCAGTTAACCTCGACGCGTTCTATAACGCGTTGGATTAGTAATAAATTCGTTATATTTTCAATATGCTAAAGCCGGATAAAAAACGTTCGTGTATTTAAGTTAAGGATTCGTTCGATGATCGATTTCTTTTCGGTCGGCGTTAATTTTCGCGAATTGGAGGTGGTATCGGTTCGGGCGTATCGACAGTAATAGCGGGCTTTTAAGGTCGTTTCGAAGACGTTATATATAGAATGTAGTTTTTTAAAGCTAAGTTTCGGGTCTCGTTTTTTAGCCTGGACGGCCAAGTTCATTCTAGGTTCTTTTGCAAGGCGTTCTATGTTGTTAATGTTGAGAAATTTATGATTAAAGTTAGGTAGTTGGTATGTTGACAAAATTGGTCCGTTCGGTGTTTTGGTTCGCTCGGTGGTGTGGTACGTTATTTCTAAGAACTATTATAGTTTATTTCCTTCTATTAAGTAATTAATACTTTGCAACTTCGCCATAATAATATTTATCTCGTATGATTTCTTTGTGACGGCTAGGCGGTTTAACCAACTATTAAACCTTAGTCGTACGGGTTTATATTGGCAGAAGTATCGTAGGATTCTGAGCAATAAATACAGTTACGTATTACGTCTCGTAATATCAACAGTGCCTTGGATGACGAATTATTATTGCAAACTAAAACTATCTAAACTATGAAAATAATAAGCGTATATATTTTCTCATAAATCCCGTTAAATCCTTTGGATTATTCCGGATCTATGCCGAATAACTGCATGGGTCCCGTTAGATCTTTTGGATTACTTCGGATCCATACCGAATAACTGTATAGATTCCGTTAGATCTTTTGGATCACTCCGGATCCGTATTACGTGGTTTCGACCCACTTGAGTCCTATTTCGGTTACCAAATAACCGTTTCTGAGATCCTTCCTTAATTAGGTTATAACACGATTTCCCTTTCTCCAAAATTTGCCCTTAAAACTTTTTCTAGTAAGTCTTTTCCTTTATATATTACCATATTTAACCGAATTACTAAAAACCACAAACGTATTAACCAAAAAGAAAAACGTGAAGCCTCAGTTCGTTTCGTTTTTAATTCCGGTTTTGAAGTTATATTTTTTATACCTTATTTTCGCGTTAATAATTTACAATTATATCAGATAATATAACGAGTTATTAATAATATATTCTGAAACATATTATTTATATATTTCCGGCATTGCTTTTTTATTTTTAAATAACATTAATAAAGAAATAAACTTCTTGTAATCGGAAAAATCTTCAGTTCGTTAATATTTTCGTAATACTTATTAAAAATTGATAACCGTATTCCGTCACTTGGATAAAGCGTTATCCCGCTTAAAATGTTTTCGTACTTAACAAGATTTTTTTCGCAAAAAAGATATAGAAATAATTAACCGAGGCCTTTAATTTCTGTATGAACTAGAAAAAATAAAAAAAAAAACGATCGTCTAAAGGCAAAACGCGAATATTTGGAAATTAATCTTTGCGCCGTATTTCTCGAATAATCTTATTCTTTAGATTTTATCGTGGACGTAAACTAAGACGTAATTATTTCCGGTAATTCTGCTGTTATTAGAAAAAGTTTTTTAATAGGCGCTAGGCGCCAATAAGATTTTTGATAAGTTCTTAAGTATTTTCGAAATTCGAGTACTTTTTTCACTTAATTAGGTACTAAGTAAATCCGTTTTATTTCCGCATGTTAAGGATTTTTTCCACCTTATATACCTATTCGTTTTTTATTTTTATATCGTTTTGTACCGTATATATCTTAATTATATTTGTTACTTGTTCGAATAAGAAGACGTAAAAATTAAATAAAATTCAACCTTTAGTAAAAATTCCAATTAGTAATTATTTTCTGAGATTTTTTTTGGCGATTTTATATGGACCGATATATTTGAAATCGAGTTTTTTGCTAAGTTATTTTTTTAAAGTATTTTTGGTAACAAAAAAACTATTTCCCCCTTTTCGAAGGTTAATTTTTTTAACATTTTCTGGTTATAATATTTATTTATTTGGTTACGTAGGAATTTTAGTTTTATTTTTATTTCTTAATGCAGCTATTTAAGCCGTTTTAACATAAGGATTATTTTAATATTAGCTGGACCGTCGTCGCATACCTTTTTATAAACTTTTAAAATAAAACTAAAATTTGCGTTCGCAAATATTATTTTGATATTTTCGTATTAATTGATATTATAAGTTAGTTAGGTAACAGGGAGCTTTTTAACCCAATTATTCTGTTTATTATTAATATAATATCGTAAATAAAATTTTAAAATTTTGTTCGTTCGTTTTATTTATCCATCGGTTTAAAGTTTAAATATACTGGATAATTTGTAATTTAAGCCGATTTATTCTATTAGGTTTTAGTAGAACTTAGATGTAAATATTAATTTTTATTTCAGATAATTTTTATTAATAATCTATATATGCTAAAAATATATTTAAAAAAGAAATATATTATTTGTTCGGCGTTAATATCAATATAATATGGTAAGAAATAACAAAACTCCATAAATTGGTCAATAATTACGAAAATATTGTCGTAATATACTTCTATAACTGGATTTTTTAATATAGAAAATTTAATAATAAAATCGAATATAACTAAATACTATAGTCGTTTTGCGACTAGTAATAGTTGTAACTTTTCGTAGGGCTTATCTCGTCCAGCTTTTATTCCGGCGTAAATATCGTATTATTATATAATTTTCTATATTATTAATTTTATTTTAAGAAAAGAATATAAGCGCTAAAGCCATATGAGGATTTCGTAAATCTCTCGATATTCGTATAGCTGATATTTGTATATGTTTCGTACTAGATATTTTTGGTATGTTTTTGGGAATTTATATTTTATCCGTTCTTTAGTTTTTTGGAAAACCGTCGTTATACTACTAGATCCTTTAATATATATCAAAAAGTACTACCCGAATTATCGCAATTTATTGCAAACGTAAATATCCTTTTATTGTAGTATCGAAAATTATATGGCTGATTTTAAGCAATTCTTTTTCGAGGTTTAGTTCTTTGCTTAAAATATCGGTTTTGCCGTTTTCTAAGCCATTTTTATAAGTAATAATAAAATCAAAGTTCGCCAATTTTTCCACATATTTTAATTATCGTCCTATAAGTTTTTTAGTCGTAATAAAACGGGTAATATTTTGATAATCCGTATAAATCTTAACTGAATATAAATTTTCTTTTTGAAAATATTTAAATTCTCGAAATACCATAATTATGGCCATAAATTCCTTATTTGGAATACTAAAATTAAATTCGTATTTCTTTTAATTTATATAAATAGATTATAATAAGGTGCAAAATGTTTTAATTATTTCGTTTTCCGATTATTACGTTTAATAAGTTATCCGAAATATCGGTTTTTAATTTAACGGGACGTATTGGATTATATATGATTAATATTGGTTCCTTAATAATTATATCCTTAATATTCTAAATTTTTTCTATGTTTTGAGCGTTTATTTAAATTCTTTTATTTTTTTTTCGTAAGGTTCATTAGGTGTATAATTGTTTTACTAAAGTTGCGAATAAACTTCCTGTAATAATTAGCAAGTCCAGAAATGCCTATACCTATTTGACTATCGTTAACGTTTGCTATTTTATGATTACTGCGATCTTTTTAAAGTTTATCTTAATATATTTTAAAGTAATAATACATTTTAGAAATTTTACTTTTTATACGTAAAATTAACTTCTTTTTACCTTAACAAGTAATTTTACGTCCTGTAAAACTTAAAGAACTTTACAAACGTATCCTATATATGCTTTTTCCGTTTCTAAAAAAATGAGAATATCGTCGAGATAGCAAATATCGAAAATATCGAGGTATTTTCGTAATACATATTTAATTATTCGTTAATAGGGTAATAATACGTTCGTAAATCTTATTAATATAACCAAATACTTAAATAATCCGCATTTTGTTTTAAAAGTTAATTTTTATTCGTATTTCTTTAATTTTAATAAGATTATATTTATTTTTATGATTAAATACTGTAAATTATTTGGCTTTATAAAATCGGTTTTTTATTTCCGTAATTAGGGGTAATAGTATTCGATCTTTAATACTAATGCCGTTTAATTATCGATAATAAATTATAAGTTGCAATTTTCTATTTTCTTTAAATACGAAAAATATTAGATATTCGGCTAATAGCTTCGAAGGTCGAATTTATCCCTTTTGTAACCAATTTTCCAGGTAATTTCTAAAAGCGCGTAATTTATTTTCGTTAAGCTTATAAATAGGATAAAACTTTGTCGAAAATCCTTTTTTTAAGGATTATTTTATAATTTTAATTGCCGTGTTTTGATAATTTCGTATTATTCGTTTTCTTAACAAATTATTTATATTAATAATATTATGATAATATATTAATTAGATTTTCTTACCTTTAAGGCTATTGTTTTAGATCGTTATTTAGTTGTTTTAATTTCGCTTTAATAATAATTACAATATGTGGTATTTCTTTAAATATCCGTTTTTTTTCTTGTATTTTATATTTTTAGATAGTAAGGTTTCTGTCATATTTTTATATTTATAATTGTCGGTATTTTCGATCGAATATTAAAATCTTAATTCTTTTTTTTTTGTTTTTTAATGTGATATAAGGTAAATTTTATCTAGCTAGCTTTTCCATTAATTAAAATTTCGTACTGGCGTATGTATAATAATTCTAAGATCATATCGTAATTTCTAAATAAAACGATATCGAAATTAATTATTTGATATCGTGTTTGGACAAAAATCTCCAAATAATTAATTTTGCGTAGAATTTTCTCGTTATCGTAGGCGAATTCCTAACTTTCGATATTCGTTATTATATAAGGTTTTAACTTATATCTTTATAGTAATTTAAGCCTATTAACCATATTTGATACAATATAAATTCCGCCTAAAGTTTCGTAATTTATTATTGTGGTATACCAATACGTTTTAATTCGTATGTCCAAAGTAATAAGATTATTAACGGCTTTTATCGTCGCGTTTAAAACCCTTTTTGGAAGTTTCTTTTTAATTTTTCTATGTTTCCTTATTTTACTGCTTTTTTATAGGTAATTCTTTTTAAAATTCTTTTTCGAATTTATCGAATTATGTCTGTGTTTTTATATATAATGCGTTAAGCTGCTACATTTATCGTTATTGTCTACGTACTGTTTCTTTAAGCTGTATTAATTGTTCTTAATTTTGTCGTAATTCCTTTCCTTATTAGGTGAATTATTCCTTTATAGTTTTGACCGTATCCTATTATGCGTCCTATTAATTATTATTTTAAAGTTCGTCTATAAATTAACCTATTTCTTTTCTGATATCTTTTTTTTGTTAAAGTTTATAATAAATGCCAACTGAAAACATAAATTCGTAATTACTTTCTAGTAATATCGTTTTATTATATACTAGATTAATTCTTTTTTCGTTTGATAATTGTATTATTTATAATAACAAAAAGGGCTCTTTATGAGTATTACATGTTTTCGGGTCAGTTTTTTTATTTCGGCCAATTAATAAATATATTTTAGTGCTATAAATTGAAAATGTGAATAGTAGTGTTTATTATTCTTATTATTCCCGGTCCCGTTTGGAAATTTAAATTCTTTATAATATATGCCTGTAATCTTTCCGTAAATATATTATTTTTATTTTTTGTAATCGTGATACTTTCGTCGTCGATAATATATGGCATATATTTGGCGGTATCGATCAAGGGTTCCGAAACAGTTTTTTTGTCCAATCTTTGTATTTGCGTAAATACTTTTGTAATTTTTCTTCTTATATTTGCGATATTTATTAAATTAGCTTTTTAGTTTTTCGCATTCCCTATTAGACTTTTAGTTATAGAGGGCCTGGTACGTATTTAGGCCGAAATATGTTAATAGGTTTATTTCCGTTCATTTGATTTTCTCTGGATTGTCTCTTGACTACGGGCTTCCAGTTATCCTGACTAGTTTTTTAAATGTCTTGCATTACGTTGCCTTATACTTTATCCTGTTAGAATTAAAGCATTTGGTTTGGCTATAATCCTTTCTGTAAATGGCTCTTAATTTCATAAATTTTAGTTCTATACCGTAAAAAGTATTACTGCGTCGAAAAACATTAATATTAACCGTATGTTAAGGTTTATTATTATTTTTTTTTTCCTTTATTGTTTTTAATATCCTAGGCGTATTATCAATTGTCCATCTTAATTACTAAAGCCATATAATCCGATAAATAATTAGGCCAATTAAATGTAAAAAGCTTTTCTTATATTTCCTTTTTTAAGCTATCGAAAACCTTAGTTATTAATACTTTGTGTTTTTATTTTAGCTTAAATATTAATTAAACCAACGTAATACTATAAGAAAATATTAATTCTTTTGTCGTAATAATTAAATATATATTTCGGTTTTTATTTTTTCGTTTATTCTTCCGAAAGCCTTCGTTACTTTCTATTTAAATTATTTAAAATCGTTATAAATTTATATTATTTCCGGGTTTTGTTTTTCAATTAATAAGATAATGTTACGATCTAACAGGCTCCGGCCCCAGAAAATGGTCAACAAGAATAACACGGACCCCCTCCCAGATTACGTAACGAGGGCTTAGCAAAAATCTGCTAAACACAAATAATCAGTATTAAACAACTATTTAATAAAACCTCGTTAAATAAAGCTAAAGAGAAATAAGTAATAATACTAAAACTAAAATATATACGTTTATTATTTCTATAAATTAAATAATACCAACTTATAATAATATTTCGTTATTTAAAATATTTTTAATATTACGAAACGTAATACGTTACTATATTTGTTACTTAATTTCTTACAATATTTTTATTAATATAAATCCGTATGATTAAAGTTTCATAATTAATTAAACTTTTTAACCGTTATACATTATAAATTCTTATTTAATAATATCGTCAGATTTTAAGCAATATCGCCGATAGTATATCTATTAGCAAGCAGCCCGAACAGCCTATTTACCAAATCTCTGATAACTCGAATATTAAAATAAAATCCGAAAAAAAGAAAAAGCTTTGCCTTTTTCGCGAAAAAGTTTTTTTAACGTTTAATTACTATAAATAAACGTATTATTTAGCTTAAGAAAAATAATAATAATTTTACGACGTCCTTTTTAGCCGCCCATAAAAGGCTTAAGAAAAAAAAGGCTTTCGAAATTAAAAAGCCCTTGTAAACGAACCAAGTTATTTAGCGAAGTTTTACCAAGAAATTAAAAGAAATCCTTAAATTTCCTAAGTTAATATTTTTTGATAAAACCTTAATTAAGTTATAACTATTTTAAACTTAATATCGAATATTTCTCGAGTACTTTCCTATTTAACTTATTACGCTTATTATAAAAATCGAATTTATAATCGGACGATCTACTAGAAATATAGTTATTTAATTCGAATCCGCTATAAAGAAATACGTTATTTTATTAATCGAAAAACGAAATTCGAAAATAATACAAAATACAATAACTATAAATAATTTAAGCAAATATTAATAAAGGTTTTCGGAATAATAAATGAAAAAACAAAAGCCGAAATACAGATCTAATAGTTGTAACAAAAAGGATTAATATCCAGTTACGACAATATGCTAATTGAGTTAATATTTAAGCTAAATTAGGGACAAAAAATATTAATAACTAAGTTTTTTTTAACGGTCTAAAAAAGGAAATGTAAAAAAAGCTTTTTAAATTTAATCAATCTAACTATTTATCGGATTATATTACGATAATAATCAAAATCGACGATCGACAATACGCCTAACGTACTAAAAGTACCAAAAAATAATAATAAACCCCGATATACGGTTAATACTAGCGTTTTTCGATGTAATAACATTTCTTATGATACGGAACTAGGACTTGTAACACTAGGAGTTATTTATAGCAAAAACTGAAATTAAACCAAATGCTTTAATTGTAACAAAACGGGGCATAAGAGATCGTAATACAAAGCATCTAAGAAATTCCGACAGAATAACTAGAAATCTATGCCCGAAAAATAATCCAGAAAAAAATCAAAGAAACGGAAACAAGTTTATTAACATAATTCGGCCTTAATACGTACCAGGCCCTTTATAGCAAAAGATTTAACAAAAGTTATTACGATAAGAAATTCGACGAAAAATACGAAAAACCAGGAAGGTAATTTAATAAGCATCGCGAACATAACAAAAAACATTATAAGGATAATTACGCAAATATCAGGATTGGACAGAAAAAGTTGTCTTAAAACCCCAGATCGATACGGCAAAATGCATGCTATATACTGTCGACGACGAAAATACTTTAATTACGAAAAATGAAAACAATATACCTTTAAAGATATTACACGCATATATTATACAGGATTTAGGTTTTTAAAACATATCGAAAATAGCAAAAATAATAAATAATAATATCGATACTTTCGATCCATAACCAAAAACAATATGCAATAATTAATTAAAACAAAAAGCTCGTTCGAAAAAAAATAGTATTTGTAAAGAAACCCTATTTGACATTACTAATAATATACCCATTAAACGGAAAAAAGTTAATCTAGTATATAACAAAAAAATACAGCGAAAAAGGTATTACAGATTTTTATTTTTAATTTATATTTATTATAAACTTTTACGAAAAAAAGATTATCAAAAAAGAAATACGTTAGTTTACAGGAGAACTTTGGAAGAATAATTAATACGTACATAATAAGATATAATCAAAACGATAAAAAATAATTTACCCAGTAAAAGAAATTATAACAAAATTAAAATTAATTAATATAGCTCGAAAGGACAGTATGCCGGTATTAACGACAAATATAACAGCTTAACGCGTTAAATACGGAAACATAAACAAAGTTCGACAAATTCGAAAAGAAATTAAAAAAAAGATTATTTATGTAACGGCAGCAAAATAACGAAACCTAAAGAAATTAAAGGGAACTCCTAAAAAAAGCTTTAAAGGTAACGATAAAAACCGTTAATAATCTTATTACTTTAGATATACGAATCAAAACGTATTAATATACCGTAATAATAGATTGCGAAGCTTTAAATAAATATTACATTATATCGGATATGGTTAGTAAGTTCAAACTATTATAAAGATATAAGTTAAAACCTTATATAACGACGAATATCGAAAGCTAAGAATTCGCTTACGACAATAAGAAAATTATACACGAAATTAATTATTTCGAGATTTTTATCTAAGGACGATATTAAATAATTAATTTCGATATCGTTTTATTTGAGAATTACGATATGATCCTAAGATTACCTTAAATACACTAGTACGAAATTCTAATTAATAAAAGAATTAGCTAAGTAAGGTTTACCTTATATTTTATTAATAAATAAACAAAAGAATTAACATCTAAATATTCGATCGAAAATAGCAATAAATATAAGAATAAAAATACAATAAAAACCTTATTCTCTAAAAGAACAAAATATAAAAAAATAAGTATTAAGAAATACGATAAATTATTATTATTATTAAAGCGAAATTATAGCAACTAAATAACGATTTAAAAAAATAGCCTTAAAAGTTGAAAAACTTAACTAAATTACTATTATAATATTATAGATACAAGTAGCTCTTTAAACAAAACTCGATACGAAATTACCAGAATATAACGAATAAGATTATAAAATAATCCTTAAGGAAGGATTTTGGACGAAGTTTTGCCATATTTATAACATTGACGAAAACAGATTACGCGTTTTTAAAAAATACTTAAAAGATCGATTATAAAAAAATATATATTGAATTGTCGAAATTACCAATAAAATACCTAATATTTTTCGTATCGAAAAAAAGAGAAATAGCGATTTGTAATTAATTATTGGAAACTAAATGAAATAATTATTAAAAATCGAATACTATTATTTTTAATTATAAAAATAAAAAAACCGGCTTTACAAAATTAAATAGTATGCAGCATTTAATCTTAAAGATAAATATAACGTTATTAAGATAAAAAAGAAATACGAATAAAAAACGGCCTTTAAAACGAAATACGGAATATTTAAGTATTTAGTTATACCAATAGAACTTATAAACGTACCAGTAACTTTTTAACGGATAATTAATTATATAATATAAAAATACCTTAAAATTTTTATCGTTTATTACTTAGACAACATTTTTATTTTTTCGAAAACGGAAAAAGCATATACAAAATACGTTTATAAAATTTTTCAAGCTTTATAAAGCGGAAAATTACTTATTAACGAGAAGAAAAATCAATTCTAAGCAAAAAAAAATTAAAATATCTAAAATATATTATTACCTTATAACATATTACGATAAACTCCAAAAAGACCGCTACAGTTATAATATAATAGACGCCAATTACGGTTAAAAAAGTATAAATATTTTTCAATTCGCTAATTACTATAAGAAATATATTCGAAATTATAGCAAAATAACTATATTTTTAACGTACCTTGTAAAAAAAAGTTCAAATAAACGTCCGAAATAAAAGAAACGTTTCAAAATATTAAGAATATGATTACTAACGAACCCATATTAATAATATACGATTTTAACCGTTCCGTTAAATTAAAAACCGATATTTCGAATTATTTATTAAACGTAATAATCCGATAACGAAATAATTAAGGCAAATTATACCTTATTACATTCTTTTTATATAAATTAGAAAACTCAAATTTAATTACGGCATTCCAGATAAAACATTTATGGCTATTATTATGGTATTTCAAGAATTTAGAAATTTTCAAAAGAGAGATTTATAACAAATTAAGGTATATACGGATTATCAAAAATTTACTCGATTTATTATAACTGAAAAACTTACAAAATAATAATGTCGTTACGCAAAAAAACTTAGCGAACTTAAATTTCGTTATTATCTACAAAGAAAACTTAAAAATAATAAAGCCGATACTTTAAACAAATAATTAAAGTTCGAAAAAAAGTAATTAAAATAAATTATATAATTTTCGATATTTTTATAAAAGATATTTACGTTTATAATCAATTACGATAATTCGAGTAATACCTTTTAATATATATCAAAGGTTCTAGTAATATAATAACAATCTGCCAGAAAATCAAAAGATAAATAAGATATATATTTTTAAAAAATACTAAACAGTTTTAATACGAAATATATACGAATATCAAGTATATAGATATCCAGGAATACATAAAACCGTAACATAGCTTTAACGTGCATATTCCTTTCCTGGAATAAAATTAATAATGTAAAAAATTATACGGTAATATATTATTTACGCCAGAACAAAAGCTCGACGATATAAGCCATAGAGAAAATTACAATTATTATTAATTGTAAAACGATTATAGTATTTAATTATATTCGATTTTATTATTAAACTTCTTATATTAAAAAATCTAGTTATAAAAGCATATTTTGATAATATGTTGTCGTCGATCGATTTACAAGATTTTCTTATTTTTTATTATATCACGAAGATATAAATGTCGAACAAATTACATAAATTTTTTCAATCACATTTTTAACATATACGAATTATTAATGGAAATAATTTTAAACAAAAAATTAATATTTGTATTTAAATTTTAAAAAAGCTTTATAAAATAAATCGGTTTAAATCATATATTATTTAATATATTTAAACGTTAAACAAATAAATAAACAAAACGAACGACCTAAACTTTAAAAATTTATTTATAATATTACATTAATTAGAAAAAAACAACTGGATTAAAAATTATTAATCGTATAATGGGCCTATAATCTCAGATATTAAGAAAACATTTAAATAATACTAACGAATTATTATAATCTAATATATTTAGCATATCCAGAAATATTTATAATAAATAGAACAGGAAGGAAAGTTACGTAATAAAATTATTATGATTATTGCAAAATCTGCAAAAAATAGGATTATTAGGATTATTAAAAAATTTAGAAAAATTAAAAATTATTAAAAAGTATTACAAAAATACAATAATCTAAGTACAATAAGTAATAATAAATGAATATATATATAATTATTATTTCTATAATTTAGATAATATTTATTTAGAATAACAATTCGTTATTTACAGTATTTATAATATTACGATATATAATATATTATTATATTTATTACTTAATTTCTTGTAATATTTCTGCAAATATAAATCCGTACGATTAAGGTTTAATAATTAGTTAAACCTTTCGCCGTTATACGTTATAAACTTTTATTTAATAATACCGTTAAACTTTGAACAATATTATCGACATTATATTTATTAATAAACAATCCGAATAACTTATTTACCAACTCTCTAATAATCCGGATATTAAAATAAAATCCGAAAATGAAAAAAAAAGTTTCGCCTTTTTGCGAAAAAGTTTTTCGACGTCTAAATACTTTAAACGAACGTATTATTCAGCTTAAGAAAAATAATAATACTTTTACGATATCTTTTTAAGCCGTCTATAAAAAACTTAAAGGAATAAAAGCTTCCGAAATTAAAAAGCTTTTCCGAACGAACTAGATTATTTAGTTACATTTTACTAAAGAATTTACAAAAAAATTCTTAAATTTCTTAAACCAGAACTGTTCGACTTAATTTCGATTAAATAATAACTATTTTTAATTTAATATCGAATATATTTCGGATGTTTTCTAATTTAATTTATTACGTTTATTATACAAGTTAAATTCCTAATTAAACGATTTATCGGAAATACGCCAATTTAATTTAAGTTCGTTATAAAAAAATACCTTACGTTATTAATCGAAAATCGCAACACGGAAATAATGCGAATTTATAATAATTATAAATAATTTAAGAAAATATTAACAAAAGTTTTCGAAATAATAAAGGATAATATAAAAGCCGAAATGCAAATCTAGCAGTTACGACAGAAAAAATTAAGATCTAGTTACGGCAATACGTTAATTCAATTAGCCTTTAAACTAAATAAGGGAGACAAAATATTAACAACCAAGTTTTTCGACAGCCTTAAAAAATATGAAAGGAAATTTTCAAATTTAATCGGCCCAATTATTGGTCGGATTATACAGTTATAATAATTAACATCGACAATTGATAATATATTTAACGCATTAAAAACATTAAAAAATAATAGCAAATTACAATATACGATAAATATTAATATTTTTCGACGGGATAATATTTTTACGGTACGGAATTAGGATTTATAAAACTAAGAATTACTTATAAAAAATTAAAACCAAATTAAATACTTTTATTATACTAAGATAGGGCATAAGGTAATATAATATGAGGTACTTAAAAAACTCCGTTAAGATAATTAAAAACATATACCTAAAGGATAATTTTAAAAAAGTTAAAAACACGGAGGTAAATTTATTAATATAATTCGGTCTAAGTACGTATTAGGCCTCTTATAACAAAAAGTCCAATAGGGAATACAAAAAGCCAAAAAGCTAGCTTAATAGAAATCGTAAATATAACAAAAAGCATTATAAGAGTAATTACGTAAGTATTAAAATTAAATAAAAAAGGTTTGTCACGGAACCCCTGATTAATACGGCAAAATATATGCTATATATTGTCGATAACGAAAATATCTCGATTACGAAAAATAAAAATAATATATTTACGGATAAATTACGCGCACATATTATAAAGGATTCAAAATTTTAAACTATATCGAAAATAACAAAAATAATAAATAATAATATTAATATTTTCGATTTATAGCCCCAAAAAATATTTAATAATTGGCCGAAATAAAACATTTAGTTCCAAAACAAATAATATTCGTAAAAGAAACCCTTTTATTATTTTTAATAATATAACTATTAAACGGAAAAAAGGTTAATCCTATATATAATGGAAAATTATTACCAAAAAGTTATTATAGATTTTCGTTTTTAGTTATTATTTATTATAAGCCTTTAGAAAAAAAAGACCATTAAAATATATTAATTTATGAAAGAATTTTAAAACAATAATTAATATAACGTATAATAGGATGTAATCTGAAGAATAAAAATAAATTACCTAATAAAAAAAGAAATTGTAATAAAATTAAAAATAATTGATATAATTTAAAGAAATAATACGCCGGCAATAATGATAAATATAATAGTTTAACACGGTAAATACCGAAATATAAATAAAGTTCGACAAATTCGAATAGAAATTAAAAGAAAAACATTATTTATAAAAAAGCGACAAAATAATAAAATTTAAAGAAATTAAAAGAAACTTCTAAAAAAGGCTTTAAATGTAATAATAAAAGCCGTTAATAACCTTATTATTTTGGATATATAAATCGGAACGTACTAGTATATCGTAATAATGGATTACGGAACTTTAGGTAGGAATTATATTGTACTCGATATACTTAATAAGTTTAACTTATTATGAAAATATAAGTTAAAATCTTATATAATAATAAATGCTGAAAATTAGGAACTTATTTACGATAACGGGAAAATTATATGCGAAATTAATTGTTTCGAAATTTTTGTTTAAAAACGATATTAAATAGTTAATTTCGATATCGTTTTATTTAGGAACTACGATATAATCTTAGGATTATTATGGATACGCCAGTACGAAATTTTAATTAATAGAAAAATTAATTAACTAAGGTTCGCTTTATATCATATTAAAGGATGAAAAAATTAAAATCTTAATATTCGATCGAAAATAACGACGAATATAAGCATAAAGATACGATAAAAGCCTTATTACCTAAAGGGATAATATATAAGAACGAAAATAAGTATTCCAAAAAATATAACGTATTATTATTATTACCAAAGCGAAATTAAAATAATTAAATAACGATTTAAAGTAATAGCTCCAAAACTTAGAAATCCAATTAATATATTATTATAATATTATAAATATGAACAGTCTTTCAAAAAAAAACTTAATACAAAGTTATCAAAATATAACGAATACAACCATAAAATAATTTTTGAAAAAGAATTTTCGACGAAAATTTCTTTTACTTGTAACTTTAACGGAAATAAATTACGTATTTTCAAAGAATACCTGGAAAATCAGTTATAAAAAATAAATTTAATTTTCGAAATTAAGCGCAAAATATCTTATTTTTTTCGTATCCAAAAGAAAAAAACGAAAAATTGCGATTTATAATTAATTATCGATAACTTAACAATATTATTGTTAAAGATCGAATATTATTACTTTTAATTATAAAAATAAAAAACAGACTTTATGGAACCAAATGGTTTATAACATTCGATTTTAAAAATAAATATAATTTTATTAAGATTAAAAAAGAATACGAATGAAAAATAGCCTTTAAGACAAAATACGGACTTTTTAAGTACTTGGTTATACCAATAGGACTTACGAACGTACCAGCAATTTTCTAACGAATAATTAACCATATATTACGAAAATATCTCGATATTTTCGTCGTTTATTATTTCAACAATATTTTTATTTTTTTAAAAAACAAAAAAAGCATATACAAAATACGTTTATAAAATTCTTTAAGCTTTATAAAACATAAGGTTGTTTATTAACGTAAAAAAAGTTAGTTTTAGGCGTAAGAAATATAATATCTAAAACATATTATTATCTTAGGACATATTAAGATGGACCTTAAAAAATCGCTATAATTACAAAATAATAAACGCTAATAATAGTTAAGGAAGTACAGATATTTTTTAAATTCGTTAATTATTATAAAAAATCTATTTAGAACTTTAGTAAAATAACTATATTTTTAATAAATCTTACGAAAAAAATAAAAAGGTTTAAATAAACGCCAAATACGAAAAAGGCGTTTTAAGATATTAAAAATGCAATTATTAACAAGTTAATATTAATTATATACGATTTAAGCTGCCTTATTTAATTAAAAACCGATATTTCGGGTTTGGTATTAGACGTAATAATCGGATATTAAAATAATTAAGGCAAATTATACTTTAATATATTGTTTTCGTATAAATTTAAAAAAAAACGAATTTAATTTCGGTATTCCAGATAAGGAATTTATGGCCATTATTATGACATTCCAAGAGTTCAGGTATTTCTTAATAAAAAGTTTGTATCAGATTAAGGTTTATGCGGATTATTAAAATCTTATCTGATTTATTACGACCAGGGAACTTATAGGACGATAATTTCGTTATATGAAAAATTTAGCGAATTTCTATTTCGTTATTATTTATAAAAAAGGTTTAAAAATGGCAAAGCAAATATTCTGAAGAGGCGATCGAACTTTGAAAAAAAATTAATTAAAGTTACTTATATAATTTTAGATACTACTATAAAAAATATTTACATCCGTAATAAATTACGATAATTTAGGTAATACCTTTCGATATATATCAAAAGGTTTAGCAGTATAACGACGGTTTTCTAAAAAATCAAAAAACGGATAAGATATAAATTCTAGAAACATACCAGAAAAATCTAATACGAAATATATATAAATATTAGTTATATGGACATCCAGAGATTTATAAAATGTTAAAACAGTTTTAACATATATATTCTTTTTTTAGAATAAAATTAACGGTATAAAAATGATACGGTAATGCGATATTTACGCTAAAATAAAAACTCGACGATATAAGGCATACGGAAAATTATAACCATTATTGATCGCAAAGCAACCATAGTTTTTAGTTATATTCAAGTTTATTATTAAACTTTTTATGTTAAAAAATTTAATTATAAAAATATATTACCATAATACTTTCGGAATTGTCGACCAATTTACCAAGTTTTCCTATTTTGTACCATATTACGAAAATACAAACGCCGAATAAATGGCATATATTTTTTTAAATACAACTTTATTATATTTAAAGTGTTAATAAAAATTATTTTAAATAAAAATGCGATAGTCGCATATAAGCTTTGGCAAAGCCTAATAATGTCAATCGGCCCAAATTACAAATTATTTAACATATTTAAACTTTAAACAAATATATAAATAAAACGGACGACTCAAATTTTGAAAACTTACTTACAATATTATATTAATTACGAACAAAATACTAGGGTTAAAAAATTCCGTATTGCTTAATTAATTTATAATACCAGTTATTACGAAAGCATTAAGATAAAATCTGCCAACGCAAATTTTGGTTTTATTTTAAAACTTTATAAAAATAATATATAATAACTATTTAATTAATTTTACAATAGTTTTTACGTTAAAACAATTACCATAATTACATTAAGAAATAAAAAGAGAATTAAAATTCGTACGTAATCAAATAAACAAATATTATAATTAAAAAATATTAAAAGAACTAACTTACGAAAAAGGGCAAATAGTTTTCCTTACTACCAAAAATATTCAAATAAAACGACCAAACAAAAAACTCAACTTCAAATATATCAATCTATATAAAATCGCCAAGAAGATCTTAAAAAATAATTATTAATTGGAATTTCTAATAAAAGTTAAATTTTATCTAAATTTTTACGTTTTTTTATTTGAATTAATAGCAGATATAATTAAAGTGTATACGGCATAAAACGATATGAAAATAAAAAAACGAATAAATATACGAAATGAAAAAAAATTTCGATATGCGAAAATAAAACGTAGTTATTTAATATCTAATTAAATAAAGAAAATACCCGGATTTCGAAAATACTTGAAAATTTGCTAAAAATCTTATTAGCGCCTAACGCCTGTTAAAAAGCTTTTACTAGTAACACCGAGATCGGCAAAGTCGAAAATCCCCTAATTAATAAACAACCAATCGGTGGACTTAAGGTTGGACTAGTTAAAAAAAGGCGCGGCCTATATTAATATGGCCTTGGTAACCTCTAGTTCGGCCTATTTTTCTTAACGTTTTAACTTTTCTAATTCTTTTAAATTATCGATATTACGGGATATAGCTTTTATTATTTTATTATACCATATTTTCTTTTATTTACGTGAACGATACAAATGGACGTTTATTTCCGAAATAACTTAATTTGCCTTCTTTTTGACGATCTTCAATTCCAGCTTAAGTTTTCGATACTAAGCAACGACGCGTTATAGCTGCTCTGGGCTCAAACTCTGTACGTCATAATTAGACCAGCCGTTTTTGATATAAGACGAATAACGGGAAAAGTTATCCTCTAATAATTTGCATTCCAGTTTTTTTAGTTCGTAATAAGAACAAAACGTTATATCGATAAGATTTGCAAAAAATACCGCGGCCATTAAAAAATCACGTTAAACGGTTTTAATCTTAGAAAAAGATTTACTATATTTTTTAATACGACCCTTTATAATAAATTTAAGTACTTACGGAATAGAATTTTCGAGATAAAAATCTTAAAAAAGAAAGGATCGTATTATAACTTAATATCTTTAACGCATCTAGAAATAATTAAAACAAGTGGAACAGGAAAAAAGGATACGTGATTGGATCATTGGGATTATTGCGAGATTTACGAAAGTTAGAATTATTAGGATTATTACAAGATTTACAGAAATTAGAATTATTGAGATTATTACGAAAGTGCAATAATTCAAGCAAAATAAACAATAATAAATAAATATATATACGATCGTTATTTCCATAATTTAAATAATACCAGCTTGCAATAATAATTCGTTATCTAAGGCACCCTTACTATTTGGAGACGTAATACGTTGCTATATTTATTGCTTTATTTTCTACGTTACTCCTACTAACATAAACCTATACGACTAAGGTTTAATAGTTGGTTAAACCTCTAGCCGTCACACGAACGTTAATTTTGGTTTTATTTCAAAGGTTTATAAGAAAATACGTAACGATAATTTAATTAATATTAAAGCAATCGTTACGTCGGAATACTTACGATAGTTATATTAAGAAATAAAAACAGAATTGGAATTTGTACAAAATTAAATAAGTAAGTATTATAACCAGAAAAAGTTAAAGGGACCAACCTTCGAAAAGAGGGAAATAGTTTTTTTCGTTATCAAAAATATTTAAACAAAACGACCTAATAAAAAACTTGATTTTAAGTATATCGGTTTATATAAAATCGCCAAAGAAATCTCAGAAAATAATAACCAATTAGAACTTTTACTAAAAGTTAAAATTTATCCAATTTTTTACGTTTCCTTATTCGGATTAATAACGGATATAATCAAAGTATATACGGTATAAGACGATATAAAAATAAAAGATGAATAAGTATATAAAATAGAAAGAATCTTCGATATACAAAAACAAAACGGATTTACCTAATACCTGATTAAGTGAAAAAAGTACCCGAATTCCTAAAATACCTAGAAACCCGCTAAAAACCTTATTAACGCCTAATATTTATTAAAAGGTTTTCATTAATAATAACGGAATTATTAGAAATAATCGTATCCCAATTAATATTTTTAACGAATTAATCGATATTACCAATATCAAATTAATTTACGGGACCAGCAAAAAGAACTAATGCGACCATGGAAGCCTCGGCGATAACCTACCTTTAACATTTTTACTTTTCTAGCTTTTCGAATAACTACATTCTCGTTATACCATTTTTATTCTTTTTAAGCGAAAAAAAGCGTTTTTTTCCGAAAACGGATTAAACGCGCGATAACCTTATTTATTTTTTGCTAATAACGTTTTTGCAATTCCAAAAAACATTTTTTATAAAAACTTCCTTTCGTTTTAAGCGTTAATTTTCGACGCGAATATTTTCTAAAAAGGAAAAAAACGTTAGTTCCGTTATAAAGATATTTACGTTTAACGTAAGGTTTATATTTAAAAACGTTTTCTATTATTTTGCATTTTTAACTTTTGAAAAAATATAAAAAATACGGCATATTTTCAAAATTAAAATTATCAAAAATAAGAATAGGTTTTGCCGATGCGTAATGGAGGAAACCTAACGACGACCTTTAACAATACGACCCGATATCGTGAAAAAGCGGTAATACCTACTAGGAAAAATGAAATCTTAAAAGCAAGATTTGGGGAAAGGGGAGATCGTGTTACGACCTGATAGGCTCCGGCCTTAGGAAACGGTTAATAAGGATAATACGGACCTCTTTCTAAGTTACGTAACGGATATTTAGCAAAGATTTGCTAAATATAAATAATTAGTATAAAATAATTGTTTAATATGATTTCGTTAAATAAAGCTAAATAAAGATAAATAATACCAAAACTAAGATATATAGGCTTATTATTTTCACAATATAAATAATATTAGCTTGTAATAATAATTCGTTACCTAAGGTACCTTTGGTATTACGAAACGTAATACCTTATTATATCTGTTGTTCAGTTTCCCACGATACTTCTGTCAACATAAACCCGTACGACTAAGATTTAATAGTTGGTTGAACCCTCTAGCCGTCACATATCGGCTACGACTTTTAGGTGTAAAAAGGTTTCATTCGTAATATTATTTTTACGCATTAGTCGAAAATTCGAGGTTTATTTATCCAGAACAAAAGTTATGCAAGGTTAATATAGGTTAAATCCTTATTTTCCAGGCTTAGCCAAATACGCAGAATTAATATATTTTAAGTAAGGCACGCGTATTTATTATACGCAGTTAGTTTTTTAAACGGATGAAACCTTTAATTATTGCACATTTCGTAACACTAAATTAATCGCATTAGCTATTATATTTATGTTAGAATCCTTCCAACCGTGTCGGTTAAGGCTTATACTAATGGTGGTTTATTTTTCGTCCAGTGTGGGCGCTCTATGTGTACTCTACCCGGCTGGCGACCAACTTTCTCTGCCGACTGGTTCTCTACATAATCGCCCGACAGCTGCATAGCTGTATGGGACGTCCGGTGTTGCCGGAACATAAGAAACATGTGTCCCCAGCCCGACGGGCGCCGCCGCCGACTGGTTCCCTACAGGCCCTATCCTCCGTTTAGGACGGGGAAGGATCGAATGTGCTCTGCCCGGCGATGTGCCCGGAAGTGTTAACCTGCCGCGGACGAGCCACGGACTAGGTCTTAACCACCACCACGTGGTGCCATACTCGGCACCGGGCCGCACCGCCGACTGGTTCTTTACAAGACCCTTCCCGTTCATGCGTACCGGAATTTTCGCGTACAAAAGAGAAATCCTCCACACGATGCTTGGCAGTTAGCATCCATCCATCGCCGCCAACCGACGCTCTGCCAGTCCCGTCCGCCGCGTACGGGCCCCGTCGAGGGTCTTTCCGCTCGTCGACGACCACAGCTCCTCCCAGCCCTTGCGGCCGGGTACGCGGTGGTCGTCTAGTCTCGTCCCGTACCCTCCCAGCTGCAGCGTCCGGCCAAACCTCTTGCCGCTCGCCCCGTCGCCCGGAGGTGTTGACCTGCTGCGGGACAGAACCGCGATCTAGGTCTTAGCCACCACCACGTGGCGCCGTGCTCGGCGCCGGGCATGGGCTTGCTAGCGTCAAGTAAACACGCCTTTCGATGCCCCCATTTATGGGGCGGGTGGGTACGGGGTGTGCCTCGTGGCACCAGTCGTCGACGGGAGCCCTTTGGTTGGTCGACGCGCAAAGGGTCCCGGTTTTGGAGGGGCTCCTCTTGTTCTGGAGGAGTCCCTTTTGTAGATCGGGCGAGGAAGCTGTCCTTCTCGTGATTCCAAGGGCGGAATCGCCTCCTCGTGGGACTGTCGAGTTGAACAATAGCAGCGGCATCCCCCGGCGTCGAAGTTGTTCAGGTGTGCGGTAACGACGGCGTCGGACAGCCGACGCCGTTAGGGGTGGACGGAGACTAGGTACAAGGACCATCGTCGTCTCCGGTGCCGTCGTAAAAACGGGCAGGTATAGGGATCGTGGCTGTCATTTAGACACGTAGCAGAATGAAGCTCACGACGTGGTGACGAATTACCAGAATAGGAAATTCCGAGTAAAAGTCAAGTGTAGGGGGGGGGGGGGGTAAAAAGAA
>QJNS01000055.1:66312-359098 GCA_004154925.1 Monosporascus cannonballus
CCCCCGCCCCCCCCCCCCCGAAGAAGGAAGAAGGAAGCTTATACTAATGGGTATGGCTGGTGTAATTCCCACCCTGAGCTACAGGTAATCTTCATGGTGTCCTCTATCTTAGGACCCCTGATACCTAATACTGTTAAGCGTCAGACCTAGGTAAAGGTCTAGATCTGTTAACTAAGCTGTGGCTTAGCTAGCTTTACTACTAATAAAGAAGATTATTAATTATCTCCGGTATCGCTCCTCTCAGTTGTAACTATTTTATGGATACTTAAGGAGGGTTCGCTACCTCCCATATCCAGACAGGACCTCTTAGAGGTCAACCTGATAATAGCTTCTTCTTCAGCCATATATGCTTCAGTGTGTAATGTCAGGGTCTCATAAAACAGCTGCGGCTAAGAGATAACTGTATCAGAACGCATAAAGTAAGCTCCCTTGAGAGGCTGATAAAACTAAGCCGAGACCCAACTGTTTGATCGCCTTCAGCTGGGTCTGACAAGTGCTCCGGAAATGATCAACGTTGTTCTGAATGATCCCTGAAACTCCCGGATGACTCTTGAGGCTTTAAAGGGGGCCTTTTCCCATGACATATGCATTACAAATGTAGTTAATCTACATCCATCATGATGCTATCGCGTCAGACGCCTTCACCAGTACCTCTACTTCCCGTTACTGTTACTATCCCCGACCTGTTTCGTAATAACCTCACCCCATTTACTATTACCATCCCTAACCTCCCTCGCAATCCCCACAACATCAACCCAACTCTCCGCCCTCCCCCGTCTCCCCAAATTCCCACCGGCCTCCTCAGCATCGACCCCGAATCTCAACAACGCCTCCTCCTCACACCACTCCCCCATCCCCATCAACCCAACAGGAACCTTGCCCACCGTATCCAAATCCACTACCTCGCCTTCGCCCGGCGTTCCATCCGGCGCCACAAACCCAGCCGGCACGCTTATGCTCGGCACCCCGCAAAAGTTGGCCATCCACACATATTCCATACTCCTCATCGTCTGATCCCCATCGCTGATCCCGAACTGCAACTCGGCCTCGTCGCGGATAGGCCATCCGGCGCAGGCGGTGGTCGGGGTTGCGATGATCATTCCCGGGTGCTGCGACCAAAGCCACGCGAGGTGCTGCATAAGTATGCGCCGGAGCTTTTGCGCGAGCTGGTAATCGCTTGCAGGCGTAGTACGGCCGAGAGCTAACAAAATCCTGTTCGCGGGGGATATGCCTTTCGTATCGCGGAGTGTTGCGCCGTCTGTAAGGAGGGTTAGGGCGTGGGCTATCTGGCCCTCGGCGAGAAGGGGGATGTCTATCGGCTCAGTTTTGTAGCCCTTGTGCTCGACGAGCCAATCGATCATTTCTCGGCAGAGTTTTTGGACGGCGGGCGTGGACCGCTGGATCCAGAGTTCTGGGATGCCGAGCAGTTTCGGTCTGGTTGGGTCGTCATATGATAGGTTTATGGACTTCTTGCTGGCCCGGGGGAAAAGCGATTTCGGGTCCGGGTATTTGATCGCCGCGTATAAGGTAGCCAGGGATCGCATATCTACCGCCATAGGCCCGTTAACCGCCGCCGTATTACTATGGTTCTGCATCGGGAAGAAAGATACCCGGCCATGTGTAGGTTTAAGTCCGAAAACAGAACAGAAAGCCGCCGGGATTCTGATACTCCCGCCCCCGTCGCTGCCTAACGTACAGGGCACAAGGCCTGCGGCAACGGCGTACGCGGAACCTGAGGAACTGCCTCCGCAGTAATATTTGGAGTTATACGGGTTCCGGGGCGTTCCGTATGTAATATTGTAACCCGGCGTATCCATTCCGAATTCGTGCATGGATAGCTTGCCGAGGATAATTGCGCCGGCCTCCTTTAGCTTCCGGACGCACCAGGAATCTATTTTTCCATCCCCTCCTACGTGCTGTACCGGGGCTGACTGATACAGGCTAATGTAGTCAGTACGGGACCCCAGCGTAGTTTTGTATCCCTCCATATCGTATTCATCTTTGATCGCCGTCGGAATCCCGTCTAGCGGCCCAAGCGGCCTCCCTTCCTTATATCTCTGCGTCGACGCTTCGGCGGCCTTAAGAGCTTGGTCGGCTTTAACCTCAAACCATGCGAGGCAATGCGCTCCAGGTGGGTTGGTGTCGCGCCGTATCAAGAGGAGGATAGCTTGGATTACGTCAAGTGGCGTTAGCTCACCTGATAAATACCGAAAGCGCAGGCTAGCGACGGCATCTGGAGCGCTTGATTTCGAGATTACGTTTGTAACATCTTTATGTTGATCTTCCTTAGATTCATCATTTTCGTCGTCTTCTTCATCCAGCGGGAACACTGTAGCGTCGTACCGAGGCTCCGTTAAAGCGAGGTATTCATAAATATCTCGCAGAGAACCGAATCCCGCGTTATTCCAGGCGTTTATGCGGATAAACCCGACCCATTCCATCAGAAAAGCGGCTATTAGAAGAAACCAGCCATAAATCCTCGGATTAGGCCTTCTCTCCGGCTTCGGTGGAACATCGGGCCTGAAATTATTATAAGTTGAATAAATGCTATGGTTAAACGATATTATGCCTTACGCTCGTATTGGGTCTGGGTAAAGAAATAGGCGTCGTCGTAAAGAAGCACCTGATGCCATGGTGGAAATGGGCTGGTTTTAACTAGCAACGCTTTAAAGGTGATTGCATAAAGAAATGGTTTCGGTCGCCATGGTTCATGATGGTGCTCATTTAAATATCGTCGAGCACTATTTGGTAACCAAAAAGTCACCGCCCGGATTACGACACGGCTCGGGATCCGCGGTCGGCTGCTAAGGGATGGGTTACCTCAGGCCTCCGCTGGCTCGTATCAAACAGTCACTTAAGTATTACCCCATAACGCTGAAGTATTAACCAATAAAAACGCAAATCCCCGTAACGAGCCAGCGAGGCCTGAGTTGTAGTTGTGCGAACAGGGGTCTCGTTCTGTATATCTGTTGCGTAGCCACTGCACCAAAAGACTGAATTGATAAGTGCGCACTTATTGCGCTACTTATCTGACAATATCCCTATCTATGAGGCCCTGACATCACATACTGAAGCATATATTTGGCTGAAGAAGTAGGAATTATCTGGTTGACCTCTAAGAGGTCCTGTCTGGGAAGGGAGGGTAGCAGAGCCTCCTTAAGTACACATAAATGTTATGACCTAACAGGCTGTGGCCTCAGAAAACGGTCGCAATGAGTGAGCCATGTGGGTCAAGTTACGTGACGGCTCGACAGGATCTATCGTAAAGCCCATAGAGCCAGGCTCGACAGGATTTATCATAAAGCCCATAAACCCAGGCTCGACAAAATCTACCGCAAGGCCCATAAAACAAATTTCGATAAGGCCGAAAAAACCAAATATAATACGTTTATTATTTCCATAATTTAAATAATTCTAATTTATAACAAATTGTTTATTAATATTAAATATTTATAATAATAATTTATTATTTAAAATATTTTTAATATTTTAAATCGTAATACGTTATTATATTTATTATTTAAAATCTTACGATATTTTTATTAATATAAATCCATATAATTAAGATTTAATAATTGGTTAAATTACTTAGCCGTTATGCGTTATAAGTTCTTATTTAATAATATCGTCAAATTCTGAGCAATATTGCTAATATTATATCTATTAATAAACAGCCCGAACAGCCTACGTACCAATTCCTTAATAACCCGGATGCCGGAATGGAATCCGAAAAGGAAAAAAAAATAACTTCGTTTTTTTCGCGAAAAGTTTTTTTAACGCTTAAATACTATAAACGAACGCATTATTTAATTTAAGAAGAATAATAACGACTTTATAACATCCTTTTAAGCCGTCCATAAAAGATATAATGGGAAAATAATTTCCGAAACCGGAAAATATTTTCGAATAAACCCAGTTATTTAATTATGATTTAACAAAAAAATTAAAAAAATCCTTAAACCTCTTAAACTAGAATTCTACGACGAAATCTCGATTAAGTTATAATTATTTTTAATTTAATACCGAATATATTTCGGGTATTTCCTTATTCGATTAATCACGCCTATTATGCGAATTAAATTCGTAATTGGATAATTTACCAAAAACGCGATTATTTAATCTAAGTCTATTATTAAAAAATATGTAATTTTACTAATTAAAAAAATGTAACGCGGAAATAATATATATATATAACGATTACGCATAATTTAAGTAAACATTAACGAAAAGTTTCGTAATAATAAATGAAAAAACAAAAACCGAAATATAAATACAGCAATTATAATAAAAAGGATTAGTATTTAATTACAGTAATATATTTATTTAATCAATATCTCAATTAAATTAAAAATAAAAAATATTAATAGCTAGGTTTTTCGACGGCTTAAAAAATACAAAAAAAACTATTTAACTTTAATCGGCCTAATTATTTATTGAATTATATCGTTATAGTAATTAAGATCGACAACCGACAATACGCCTAAGGTATTAGGGGCATTAAAGAAAAAAATAATAATAAACCTCGATATGCGGCTAATACCGGTATTCCTCGACGCCATAACACTTTTTACAGCACAGAACTAGGACTTATAGAACTAAGAGTTACTTATAAAAAAGACTGGAACTAAACCAAATGTTTTAATTATAATAAAATAGAATATAAGGCAGCATAAAACAAAATACTTAAAAAAAACCCCGTTAGGACAATTGGAAACCCGCATCTAAAAGATAATCTAGAAAAAACTAGAAAAAGGGAAATAAATTCATTAACATAATTCAGCCTAAGTACGTACCAAACCTCTTTTAACGAAAAGCTCAACAAAGGATGCGAAAAGCCCAAAAGTTGGCCTAATAAATAATATAACTACAATAAGAAAAGCTAGAAGGATAATTACGAAAATACCAAGATTAAATAAAGGAAATCTATCCCAGAACCCCTAATTAATACAGCAAAATGCATACTGTATATTGTCGACCACGAGAATATCCCGATTAATAAAACTAAAAATAATATATTTACGGAAAATTTATCTGTATATATTATAAAGAATTGAATTTTCCAAACCGAATAGGAAATAATAAAAATAATAAATAATAATATCGATATTGTCCATTTATAGCCTCAAAAATATTTTTTAACTGGCCAAAACAGAAAGCTAATTAGAAAAAAAAGAAATGCCTACAAAAAAACTGTTTTTATTATTATAAGTAATATAACTACCAAACAAAAAAAAAGTTAATTCAGTTTTTAATAAAAACAAATACTGCCAAAAAGTTATTATAAATTTCTATTTTCAGTTGACATTTATTATAAATCTTAACGAAAGAAAAACCATAAAAAGAGTACGTTAGTTTGCAGGCGAATTCTGAAAAGACAATTAATGCGACGCATAATAAAATACAGTCGAAACTATAAGAAAACAGTTTATGTAATAAGGAAAGAAATTACAGCAAAACTAAAAACAACTGATATAGCTCGAAGAAACAATACGCTGGCAATAACGATAAATACAGCAGTTTAACGCGTTATATATAGAAACACAGACAAAACTGGATAAATTCGAAAAAAGGTTAAAAAAAGGTTATCTATAAAAACGCTGCAAAATAACGAAATTTAAAAAAAATCGAAAGGAATTCCTAAAAAGAGTTTTAAATGCAACAATAAGAGCTATTAATAGTCTTATTACCTTGAATATACAAATTGGAACGTATTGATATATCGTAATAATAAATTACGGAATTTTGAGCGGAAAATACATTATACCAGATATAGTTAATAACCTTAGATTACCACAGAAATATAAGTTAAAACTATATATAATGACGAATAGCGAAAGTTAGGAATCCGCTTACGATAACGAGAAAATTATACGCGAAATTAAATATTTCGAAATTTTTATTTAAGGATAATATCAGATAGTTAATTTCGACATCGTTCTACTTAGGAATTACAATATGATCTTAAGATTACCATAGATACGTTAATACAAAATCTTGATTAATAAAAAGACTGGCCAGATAAGGTTTATTTTATATCTTATTAACGAACGGAAAAAATTAAAATCTTAATATTCGATCGAAAATAACGACGAATATAAGTATAAGGATACGGCAAAAACCTTATTACCTAAAAGGATAAAACATAAGAACATAATGGATATCAAAAAGAATAACGTATTATTATTATTATCAAAATAAAACTAAAACAATTAAGCGACGATCTAAAATAACAGCTCCAAAAATCAAAATATTTAACTAATATGCTACCATAATACTATCGATATAAGTAACATTTAAAGAAAGAACTTAATACGAAATTATTAGAATATAACGAATAAGATTATAAAATAATTTTCAAAAAACGATTTTCAACGAAGTTTTACTTTATTTACAACCTTAACAGAAACGAATTACGCGCTTTTAAAAGATACTTAGAAAATCGGCATAGAAAATGCATTCGACATTCGAAATTACCAACAAAATATCTAATATTTTTCGTATCTAAAAAATGAGAAATAACGACTTATAGTTAATTATCGGCAATTAAATAATATTACTATTAAGAATTAAATATTATTACCCTTAATTACAAAAATAAAAGACCGACTTTACGGAACCTAATAATTTACAGTATTCGATTTTAAAGATATATAAACTTATTAGAATTAAAAAAGAATATGAATAAAAAATAGGTTTTGAAACGAAATACAGATTATTCGAATATTTGGTTATATTAATAAGACTTACGAACGTACCAGTAACCTTTTAACGGATGGTTAATTACGTATTACCAGAATATCTCGATATTTTCGTTATTTGTTATCTCGACGACATTCTTATTTTCTCAGAAACGAAAAAAGCATATGCAAAATACCTATATAAAGCTTAAAAAGCTTTATAGAACGCAAAGTTATATAATAACGCAGAAAAAAAATCAATTACATATAGGAAATAGAATATTTGAAATATATTATTACCTTAGGACATATTAAGATAAACTTTAAGAAAATCGTTAGAGTTACAAAATCGCAAATATTAATTACGATTAAGGAAATATAGGCATTCCTTAAATTCGTTAATTATTATAAGAAGTGTATTCGAAATTTTAGTAAAATAATTATACGTTTAACGAATTTTACAAAAAACAAAAGTTTAAATAAACGCTCGAAATAAAAAAGCGTTTTAGGACATTAAGGATACGATTATAACAAGCTAATATTAATTATATGCGATTTAATACGTCCTGTTAAGTTAAAAACCGATATTTCGAATTACGCGTTTGGCGTAATAAACTGATAACGAAATAATTAAGGCAAATTATACCTTGTTATATTTTTGCTATATAAATTAAAAGAAATCGAACTTAATTATAATATTCTAAACAAGGAATTTATAATTACTATTATAGCATTTCGAGAGTTTAAGTACTTTCTAAAAGGAAACTTATACTAGGTTAAAGTGTATACGGATTATTAAAATCTTATCCGTTTTATTACGACCAGTGAACTTATAAGACGATAATTTCGTTACGCGGAAAAATTAGCAAATTTCGATTTCGTTATTATTTATAAAAAACAGCTTAAAGAACGGCCAAGCCGACATCTTAAGCAAATGACTAAACCTTAAGAAAAAATTAGTTAAAATTAGCTATATGATTTTCGATACTACTATAAAAGAACATTTACGCCATCGACAAATTGCGATAATTCGAGCAATATCCAGCAATATGCACTAGAAAATCCAGCAGTATAACGACGGTCTCTCAGAAAACCAAAAAACGGACAAAATACAAATTCTAAAAAAATATCAGACAAATCTAGGACGAAACAAATATAAATATTAATTATATGGATATCCAGAGATTGATAAAACGCTAGAACGATTTCGACGTATATATCTTTTTCTAGAATGAAATTAACTGTATATAAAATTATATAACAATACAATATTTACGCTAGAAGAAATATTTAACGACATAAATTAAACGGAAAAATACAGCTATTACTAGTTACAAAATATTTATAGTATTTAATTATATTGAATTTTATTCGCAGATTTCTTATATCAAAAAATCTAATTACGGAAATATTTTATAATAGTATTTTCGTAATTATAGATCGATTTATAAAATGTTTCTTTTTCTTTATATGTTACGAAAACATAAACGCCGAAAAAATAATATATATTTTTTAAATATATTTTCAGCGTATACGAAATACTAATAGAGGTTATTCTAATTAAAAGATGAATATTTGTATTTAAATTTTAGTAAAACCTAATAACATAAATTATCTTGAATCAAAAGTTATTTAACGTTTTTAAATCATAAATAAATAATTGAATAAAACGAACGAATTAAATTTTGAAAACCTATTTATAGTATTACATTAATTACGAATAAAATAATTAGGATAAAAATTTATTTACCGGATAACTGGTCTGTAATACCAGTTAATACCAAAATATCAAAATAATACTTACAAATGCAAATTTTGGTTTTATTTTAAAGGTTTATAAAAAAGTACGTAATAACTGTCCAATTAATATTAAAATAATCTTTACGTAGGAATAATTACTATAATTATATTCAAAAATAAAAATAAAATGAAAGATTCCTACAAAATTAAATAAGCAAATATTATAATTAGAAAAAGTTAAAATCATTAACATTTGAAAAAGAGGAAATAGTTTTCCTCGTTATCAAAACTATGTAAATAAAATAATTTAGTAAAAAGTTCGATTTTAAATATATCGGTCTATATAAAATTGCTAAAACAATTTCAGAAAATAATTATTAATTCAAACATTTACTTAAGGTTAAATTCATTTTAATTATTTACATTCTTTTGGAATCAATAATAAATATAATTAAAGTAAATATAATATAAAATAATATAAAAGTAAAAAACGAATAATTATACGAAATAGAAAAAAATCTTCATTATACGAAAATAAAACGGACTTAGTACTTAATTAAGTGGAAAGAGCATTCGGATTCCGAAAATACCTGAAAACTTGTTAAAAATCTTATTGGTACTTAACGCCTATGAAAAAACTTTTAGCAATAATATCGAGGTCGGCGAAATTAAAAGTCCCCGAATTAATAAACGACCAGTTAATGGACTTAAGGTTGGACCAATCGAAAAAAGGTGCGGCCTTTGCCGATAAAGCCTTGGTAGCCTTTAATTCAGCCTGTTTTTCTTGACGTTCCAATTTATCCAACTTTTCTAAGGACCGAAATCCGCGAGATAACATGCGTACTATATGATCGGCCCATAATTTCTTTTGTTTCCGAAGCCGGCGAACTTTAATCTACGCTTATTCCGCTTTTTTAATCTTTTTTAAATTCCGCTTTAACTTTAAAATAATTAAAAACGAATTTTTCAAGTTAAAAAATAAAAAGGCAGCTAACGTCGTAAAGGCCTTAATTTCGCGCTATATATTTTTCGTATCGGAAGAAAACCGACAAAAACTTTAATAAAATAAAAAACTGCAACAACTATAATACCAATATACAGGTATGTTCACAGTTCGAAAGGTAATAAGTTTAAGCAAGTTATTTCGTTTCTTCGTTTTTCTATTAATCGGTTTTTTAATACGATCCGATATAATGACAAAAAAGGATTTACGAAAAAAAAAAAAGAAATATTCGGGGCGAAAATTATAGAAAAGGAGGATCGTATTATAACCTAACAGGCTGCGACCTCAGTAAACGGTCGCAATAAGAAAGCTATATAGGTCGAATTACGTAATAGCTCGACAGGATCTATTGTAAAGCCCATAAAGCCAGGTTCGACAAGATCTATCGCAAAGCTTTTAAAGCTAATTGCGATAGGGCCGGAAAAATCAAATATAATACGTTTATTACTTCTCTAATTTAAATAAGGTTAATTTATAATAAATTATTTATTAATAATAATTATTTATAATAATAATTTATTATTTAAAGTATTTTTGGTATGACAAAACAGAATACATTATTATAATTATCATTCAAACTCTTACGATATTCTTGCTAATATAAACCCCTACGACTAAGGTTTAATAATTGGTTAAACCGACTAGCCGTCATAATAAAGCAGTCGCAATTAAGAAAAGCGGTACCTGTCAGATATAAGAGACATCAGTTATGTCTGTATTAATAAGTAGTTGCAGGTGCTCTAGAACGCGTATTACAGTTTAAGGTGATTTAATCCCGGAATATATATGTTCCGATTAAAGGGAGTTTTCCGTACATAGGATATTAGAATATCTTTAGCTAATTAACATACCCCCTTAACATCTTAAAGTATTTACGGTATTAATTATTATAACTCCTAGAGCCATAATTATCTATTTAATTTTTTCTAGCAATTGAAGTTTTTTAATTAACTTATTCTTTTAAAACTTTTCGTAAAGTATTTTTCCGTTAATCGAAGGTTTTTTAATATTTATTAATTTTAATAATTTTTTTGAAATACTTAAAGGGTTTACGTAATAAAGCTGTTGTTAAACGGTTAATTAATATATGGCTTGTAAATATATAATTTATTTTGATTAAATTTATTTTGGCGGTTTATCGTAATTAATAAATTTATATATTTATATATTTTAATTTCGTTATTAATACGGTAATATCCGCGTTAATAAACTGTATAATTTGTTAATTATTATACCATATATTTAACGGTTTTATTTTTAAAGTAATTCCCAATTTTTTAATTAATTAATCATTATTTTGTTTTTTCTAATTTATATAAAACATAATAATTATATTTCATTTATTCGCCTCTTATTTTATAGTTTTTCCGTATATTTTTATCACGTAAATTTAATAGTTTTTCGGTCGATCATATGATTTGCAAAAAAGAACGTTATTCTAAGTATTTAATAAAGTTTTATCCCCGAATTATAACGTTAACGTTTTGGTTCCGATTAGATATAATATGATTCGGTTGGCAACTTTGTAATATACGTTATTAAGGTTTAAATTAAATCGGGTAAATCGGGATACCGTAAAAAATATATCGGGTTACGTATTAATTATTATAAAGAAATATAACCGATTTTTTTAATATTTGTTAACAAAGCTTAAATAAGTTAAATTAGGATTTCGCAATAATTTAATACTAATTATAGGTATTATTAAAAGGTTATTTAGATTTTTTTAAATATTAAATTAATTAATTTATTTATAAAATCGGATTAAAATAAGCAAAGTTTCTTATTAAACTTATCTTTAATTATTTCGATGGCGAAAAATATTATAAATTTTACCCCTTATTAAAATGTACCGTTTGTAAATTTATTAAATTAATCAATTAAGAAAATATTAATCTTTTTTGCAATATATTATAATAATATCCTTTTTAAAGAAAAAATAAGTATTCTTTACTAAATAACACAGTAAGGTTTGTAAAAAACGAGATTAAATCTTAATGTTTTAAACGTTTTAATAAAATCCTTTTACCATAATAAAAATAGTTCCCTTAATATATATAATATTTTTTTTCAATAGGAATATCTTATTACGCTATAAATATTTTAAAAGCATTTTTATATATATTTCGTAAAATAAATCAATACTTATAAAAGCGTTTATACGGTTATATTATTTAATTTTTAAATTAAACTTAATTATCATAATAATTGAAGTTCGAAACGATTTTATAATAAAAATAATTACGTATATATTGTTATAATCGGTTTTAAATTATTAATCATTTTATATAATAAAACCGACCTTATATTTTTAAAATTAAATATATTTATTAAGTTTATAAGCATATATTTATATACACTTTAAAACGTATTCTTTTTCAATAAAAAACCAATTAACGGCTTTTTAAAATTGCATTTCTTTTATAATTTTATAAATAAATATTTCCGGCTTTACGAAATATGTTCTTTAATAAATATATATTTAGTTTTTTACGGCCCTAGGGTAGTAATGGTAAATTATATCTGTATATTCGGTTTTATAACCTAAATACCTTTTTATATATTAAAATACTTTTACTTTTCCGATTAAAATAATGTATATTTCGAATAATTAATTTCTTTAATTTTCCGTAATATACCGGCCGCTTATCGTACGTATTTATAAAAAAGGTTAGAAGTCTTATATTAAATAAGGCTTTTTATATCTTATATTTATTTTGGATAATATTTTCTTAATACGGAATATATGGAGAACTTACGTTCATTACTCGTAAATTACTTTCGTCTTTTAATATTTTTTAAGTTAAATAATATAAAAAAACCTTAGGGTTACCTTAATTTCTTTTATGAACGTAATAATCGTAATAATTATTAAGGTAACCGTTAATAGCAGTAATAATTTAATAAATGGAAATAATTCGAATATAATAATTGTATAAAAATAATTCATGCCTTATAAATAAGTTTATTTTTTATTCCGTACGTATTTTACGTTAATACTTTTCTAAGATTATTTTTCCTATTTAGCCGATAATTAAATCATTTTATTTATATTTTTATTTTTTTATATATATTAAATAGTTTTTGTTTTAATTAAATATTTGTATTTGTCGAAATATTTTTTTAATATTTTTATAAGATATATAAAGTTATCTTTTAAGTTTTTAATATTATCTTAAAAGTGGCCTTGTCGTTAAATTATATATTTTAAATAAGAATAACTTTATTAATTAATAGAATTTACATTTCGTAAATATTCGTATATTAATAACCGATAAAAGAATTAATTTACCGTTTAAAATTTAATTTTTAAAAGTTTGATTTTTTTTAAAACGGTAATTATTATCACGTAAAGTATATAACTATATGTTCGTAAATAGGCTTATTAAAACTTCCGATTATGTATTATAATATTGTGTTTATGCGTTAAGTAAATGTAATAAATTTCGTATAAATTTTGCTAATCAATACGTATTTAAATGTACCAGTATATAAATATATTATTATTTTAAAAATATATATATTCAAAAACAAAAATAATTTAACGTTATTTCGTATGGAAATTATTTTTTTAATTATAATTTTTAAACTTTTTATATTCCTGTTTTGAACCTGGGTATACTGTATTAAATTCTTAAATCTAATATCAAAAGGAGGTAATTAAAAGATATCTCGAAATTCATAGTTTTTTACGATTTTATTATTATATTTAATTATCTATAAAAAACTTTTATTTTGATTTTTTACAATTTTTACGAAATAACGAAATATTATATTTAATATATTTTGCGTTTAATTCTTAAGGTAAATATCTAAAATAAAACCTGAATATTAAGTAATAATAAACATAACGTATTTATGTTTTTTAAGATTTTTTTCAAAACATTTATAAAGTTAATAACGAATTCTTATCTTAATCGAGATATTTCTTTTTTTAGTTCGCGGCATATTAACTTTTTAATTTTTACTTTATTACATATTTAATATTTAATTAATTTAAAACTTTTTAAACGGATTTTTTTCGTATAAGATTATAATTAAACGATTATTTCGAAACTTAAATAACCTAATTTTAAATACCATATAATATTATCACCGATCTGTAATAATTTCGTTATTTTTAAATTCACGTTTCGTTTATAAATAACTAAAATTATATTAATTTTATTACGTTAATATTTTCAATACTAAATGAATTAAAATTATTTTCCAAATAATAATCACTTAATTATATTTATTTTGAATATAATTTTTCATTTCTTTATTATTTTATTAGTAGCCTTTTCGGAAATTATTTAAATAATACCAAATTATATTCGAAATTTTCGCAATAAGTTATATCGTATAAACGTAACGCTTTTATATTGTTAAAGCTTCGAAATATTATATTAATTTTGTCGTACCCTTTAATTAAGGCAAACTTAAAACTTACGTATATTCCGTTATCTGGTAGAATAAGTTTAAAATTTAGAAATTTATTAATTAACTTAAAAATATTTATTATAAACTTTAAATCCAAAATAATTAAATCTTTTAAAAAATACAATAAAGTACTTATAGCCTTATGTTAATTAATAATCAAAACATTTGCTAATATTTATGGCACTCTTTTTAAAAATTAATTTATTTTTTATATAATAAGTTTTTCTATAATTTTCGATAAGCGGTCGATTTTTCGCTTTAAATATTAACCGGCAGAAATTGGTCCTTAAATATATGTTTTTACCTTATCGTTAAAAGGGAAAATATTTAGGAGTTTTCTAAAAAATATATAATAACAATTAAATAATATATAGTAATTAATTAGGTACAGTTTATAACGAGTACCCTGTACGTTTAATTCTTAACGTTTTCGTTTATTACCGTTTTAATATATATAAGAACTTTCATGATTATTTCGTTTTGGCTTATTCTTTAGAGTTTTTTTTTTACAATTAAAAATTGATATTCTCAAGATCTTTCTAATTAAAATTATCTTAAATAAAAGAATTTACAAATATTCTGTAAAATATTAAAACCGTTAATTTAATATTTCTTAACGATTATTATAAGTTCGTTATAATTTAATAATTTAAAAATTTATTATTATTAATTTCGGCTTTTTTTATTATTTACGAAGTTATTGTCCAGATCCGGATAATAAGGGCTAGTATTATACATAAATTATTAATCTATACGATTATTATCTTTATTTCCGGAATATCATATTGTTATCCTTAGCCCATAGTCTTTTTTTATTTTACGATTTATTTCTTTAACTTTTTTGCTAATTTTAAAATTTGCCTTAGTCGTTTACGATATTCCCGTTAGGTATTAATTAAGAGTTTGTTATCGTACATCTTGCCGGATTCGCCCAGGCGATATATTACTTTTATAAATATTTTCCTGGAAAAAGGCTAATTCTTTTAATTACTAGAAATATCGATTTTAAAACCTATTTCGTAAGGTCGTTAATAATTTTGTAAAAAATATCGTATTTTCGATTTTTGTAAATATACGCCGTAAAGTCCTAATTATAGGCTTATTTGCTTTCGGTCGTTATTTTCAAAGTATTCATTAAGTAATTCATATAATCGATTTTTGGTAGCTTTTTTGAAAAATATAATATGGACGAAAAACTGCTTAACGTATTAGTTTGCATTATATAACAGATTTATTTCTTTAAATAAGATATTATATTGAGTTCAGTAATTCTAATAAGTTATTAAATGTTTTAATTAAAATTTATATAATTCTAAATATCGAATACGTATATTTTAAAGTAAAATTCGCCTTTAAAGTAATTCCAGTTTTTAGATCCCTTATAAATAACGGAAGATATCAACGGTTCGGTTATTATTATTATTATTAGCGTATTTTAATAATTATAACTGATATATAGCTTATATCGTCTTGATAGCAGCTAATTAATTGATATATGCCTTAATTAAGCAAATAAAACTTTTAATTGTTAGATATAAAAGACATTAGTTATATTTATATTGATAATTAATTGTAGGTGCTTTAGAACGCGCATTGCATTTTAAGATGATCTAGTTCCGGAACATATATGTTCCGATCAGAGGGAATCTTCCGTATATGGGGTGCTAAAGCACATCCTGCTAGCTGACAATACCGAAGACGTCCAGCAGCTTCCTTTACTAGTAACAAAGCTAGCTAAGTTACGGCTTAATTAATAAATTTAAAGCTTTATTTAGGTTTAATAGCTAACAAATTTAAACCTTTACCTATGTTTAACATAACCCCCTAGTTGTTAAAAATTAATAGCTAAAGCTTTTATAAGTTTAAAGATTACTTAAAAGGAAATACTTTGGTGGTTTAGGAGAATGTAAGATAATGGACAGCTGTAAGCTTAGATAAGATGATATTCGACCAGTCGCAGAGCGTATTCCAAGAAGTAAATGTATTAGGTTACTTCCATCTAGCGTTTTCCACTAGCTGCCAGATGGTGGATTTATACCAGTAAATGGGTCGGTGGCTGATCGGTGGCTGGTCGGCTACTAGCCTCATCCTCATAGGGGCTGTATTTTTACAATATTAAAAATTATTCGTTTTTTTAATGTTATAACTGTTAATCGATTAAAAGGTTTTAATATCGTAAAACCTTCGTATATTATTATAATAATTTAAATTAAAAATTTACTCAAAGCCTTTCTTTATTATATAATTCTTTCGATTATAAAATTAGCCGAAAATATTAATACAAGTATTAATAAAGCTATAAGGTTTTTTTCATTATTTAATTTATTAACAGCTGTCTGTTACTAACAATTTATTGATTTTCAAAGTTGAATTTTATAAATATAATTTAAAACTTTATTTAATATTATTTCGAAATTTTATTTGTAAAAATTATTTCTTTTATTAACTTTTTTTATTTTCAAATTATTATTAATAAAACTTAAAGTGGCCATTGTTATAAACTTTTCTTTAATATCTTCATAGTATTTTTATATTATAGCCTTTTATAAATGGTTGAATTTTGATACATGATAAAATAACAGATATTTTTATACTATAATATATAAGAAATATCTGATGATAAACTATAATATTTTGAAACAAATTAAATGATCGATGTCTTTTTATAAGAATTAATTTTTAAAATATATATTATTTTAGCCGTATTAAGGCGACCATTGTTTATATAACTAAAACAATATAATTATGATTGTAAATTTATAATATTATTAAAGACTTTTTACATTAATAGTAATTTCGATACATTCGTCGTACTATATATATATATATATTAATAATATATTCGAAAAGAAATTATCGAAGTCTAGAAAAGATTTATCATTATTATATTACGTTTTTAATTTCTTACTACTAACGATATCTACGAATAATCCTATTATTTTAAACGTTAAAGTTTAAAATATGTTTTACTTAAATTATAAAAGTAAATTTCAGATTTAATATATTTTGTAAGTATAATATTATATTAAACCAATCTTAGTAATATTATTAAAGTTAACATATTTTAGTTAATAGATATTAAATAACATACAACTATATCCGCGAAAAGGTAGGCGTAAATATCTAATATAAATCTTTTTTGTAAAATAATGATAATAAATTGCGTTACGGGATAAATATATTATAAATCGTTATTCTTTTATTCTTAACACATCAAAATTCGACTAAGTAATATTTAATTATTCGAATAAACGCTGTTTAAGACGTAATTGTACTATATCGATTAACATATTTTTTACATTTATTAATAATCTAATATACTTATTTATTATATATTACAACAAATAATTTCAATTTGGTGATAAAGTAAAATAATCTTTTTAATATGGCTATATGTTTACTAATTTTATTTTTAAGTAAATTTTTTCTAAAACAATACCTTCTTAAAACAGTATATCTTTATATAGGTAAACCTATTACTACTTTAATTAAATAGAATTTCGACCCTTTTCTTTAGCTCATCGAATTATTTAAAATGCGAAAATAAGCTTAGAAAATAGTATTATTATTAAAGTACTAGGCTTATTTAAAAGATTATTTTTTAATTATTTATATAATCTTTTCAAACTGTTTAATATTTTAATTTAACTTTCGAAGTAATATCAATGTCTTAAGAAATGTATCATTAATAAGAACGTCTTTTACAACTTAAATATATATATATATATATAATTAATATAAATCGTTTTTTCTCTTTAATATTATTACGTATTTTTTATAAAGGTTTATATAAAGTATATATCAATTGATTATTGGTAAATTATGTTAAACCTTATTTTAAATATCTATTTTATATTTTTGACTTTTCCGTTATTAAACTTATTTACATTAATACAACAGTTGTAAAATTTATCTTTTATAATTTTTATTATTACTTATCTCTACGAATACTATAATGTATTCTATTTATCGAGATTAACAAAATAATAATCTTTATCTAATCGATTTCTAAGAGTTTTTTTATTATTATTGAGTTTATATTTTATGTTATTTTCGATTTCGCCATAAAATTAAGTTTTAATCTTAATAATTAAGTTGTGCACCTGTTATAGAAAACAGAAAACGCATTAATAAATTATTATTTAATTATTTTAGTTATAGTTTCGATTACGTTTTTAAATTTTGTTTTCTTAGCAATTGAACCCTATTAAAAACCTTTATTTATTATATTATTAGAGAATATTCTTTAGCGTATAATAAAATCAAAATATTTAATTTAATTCTAGTATCAATAATATATTTAATTTGATGTTTGAATTAACTTTAATAATAAATTTAAATCGCTGAGTATTATATGCGGTCGAATTATATTATTAGATTAAAAATTATAATATATTTTGTATTCTTTTAATTTTTTCTTAATATTTATAATGAATATTTTAAGAATTTGGTACCGTTTAATCTATATGAAGATATAGATTTTTCTTTGCGTTATTTTAATCGTTATTTTACTTTTATAATTTTATATTTTTGAGACTTTCGTAACTATACGGTTTTTAGAAACGTTACTAAAATTTAAGCAAACTTTAATTAATTTTACTTTAGTAAATTGAATTTTTCTCCCTGTTTTCTCTCTATATTTTTGTAAGTTTTACTTTTTTAGTATTTAATAAACTATTTGTTAGGTAGCTTATAGAAACTAAAAATATTATTAGTTACCTAGATGTGTTCCAGTGTATCAAATATAAAAAGATTACTTTTTAATCGGAATATATAAATTGTATAATTAGAATATACACATGTTATAAACGATATAAAAATGTATATAATTAAGTAAACAAAAAAAGAAAACTATTATTGTTTATATTTAATCATTAAATGTTTTAATTTATTAAATATTAATTAATTATTTATTTATTGAATAGTTCAAATTATATATTAATAGTAATTATATATATTTATAAATAAATCGTTTATAATATTTATATTATTAATATTTGCAATTATATATAAAATATTTCAAAATTGTAATTATATTAAACGCTAATTTTAATTTTGATTTTAAGTTTCTACTATGTAGAAAAGATAAGTTACTTGTTTATACGAGTAATAAATGAAATTAATTTTTAAAAACAAAGGTTTTTAAAAAAGAGAAATCGTACTATAGTCTAATATTTAACAGGTCGAACAAATAATTATAATAAAATATTTAATAATTTTGACTTCAGCAAAAAGTTACGTATTGTATCTCTTCGAACGTATTCGATTCGGTTATATTTAATTAATGATTAAATATAATCGGTTTTATTACGTTCTACTTAGAAATATATTTGTTTTTATTTATATTTATTATATAAAAATTGTCTAATTTATTTCTTTATATTCTTATTATTATACTAAGCATGTTTTAAATATAATTAATATTATATAATATTTTTCATATTATACTTTAAATAATTTAAAAATGAATAATTTATTTATTTTAATATTTATAAATAATTGTATATTATTTTACCAAATATTTATTGATAGTAAATCATTTTATAAAATAAATTTATAATAAAGTTTAGCATTAACTTGTTCTCTAACTTGTATAGTTTATTATAATATTATTATAATTTTAACAAAACTCAATAAAAATTTATAATATATAATATATATATATATATATAATTTTAATTTTCTTTTCCGATCTCAAAATCTTTCTAGATCTTTTTATACCGTAATCTCTTTAGATCCTACATTCCTTCGGATCCATGTTATGTAACCCTCCTGTTGTTTTATCGTGATTAGGACCCCATTTTGGAGGTTGTGGCTGCGCTTGCAGCGCAGCAGTCATGGCCACAGCTATAGCTTTTGATCAAGAAATATCTGTCAGGGGTCCAATATATCAGCTAAACTCCTTTAAAAATAATACCCACAAAAAATCAAAACTTTCAAAATTGGGCCTGATAACAAGTTATGATTTTTTTAATTCCGTTTAATACATTCTTATATAAATTTATAAACATTATTATTATTAACCTTAATACTATATATTAATTACGGAATTTCCAATATTTTAATTTATATAATTTAATGTAAAATTAAATTTTTTAATTTTTAATATAATAACAATATAAATTAATACAAAAAAAACATTATTATAATAAAAAAATAATTCAAAATCTCGATTAATATATATTATAACTTTTTATTTTTCCTAGGCTAATACGATAATAACAAAATTTTATATGTTAAAATAATAATATATAAGATTTAAAACTTTTCGTAATAAGCTTCGAAATATATTTTTATTCTTCATTAATTAAATACGGATAATATATTCGACAGTATAAAATAAATATTTTAGATTTTCGAATATTTCATTTTTTAAAACGAAACGTTTATCGTTATCCGATATTTTCCTTGATTTTTTGCTGATATAAACGTAATTAACCTATTTGCTAACATTATATATACGGTCGATAGTTTTACAGAAATCTTACCTCGTCGATTTATTCGCCTTATATTAAGCATTATACTTAACGAATAGGGCTGCATTCTACAAAAAAAATTAAGTTAATATGGTATATAATCTGGTTTTCGGAAAACTTAATATTTCTTTGAATATTAAAATAAATTTCGAAAAATCTTTTATTATTTAAACTTTTTAATAACCGATTTAATTATTATTCAAATAATATTATTAATTAAGCCAATAAAAAAATAATAAGTTTTTATATTAATAATTTTTTATTTTATTTATATTTTAATATCTGTAAATACGAATAAGCATAACCTAAAAATATTCGACCGTAAAGCTGCCGGATAGTATAAATATTTTATTTTTGATTTTAAATAAATATCGAATAATTAATTTCAGATTATTATATTAAATTTCGTTTTCGAACGACTATATAATTCGGTTAATATTAACCAAATATATTTATTATCGTAATAAAATATATTCCGGCCTAAATATATTATTATCCGTAATTTGCGTTTTATGTTCTTTATTTATATGTATTAATTTATATATATTAATTTATATACATCGTAATTATAATTAATATTATAAAAATATTATAAAATATGGCGGTTTTCGTTAAATTGGCAATTTAATGAAATATGGTTATTAAGCGGAAATCCGGTATTTTAATAATAATCGTCTCTAAATTAATATTATTATTTTCTTTATATTTAAAAATTAAAGCCAAAATTAAAACTATTTTAATTGCTTAATAATTAATATATCCGGATTATTATATAATATTATTTTAATCTAGCTTAATAACTTGCGTTTTATTATTAAAAATATTATTTATATTAATAACAAGGCGAAAACTATAGATATCTGTAATTGCTTAATTACGATTATGGTAAACCAGGGGTATTTATCGAAAATTTTAAAAAAAGTTATTAAGTTTTATAATTCCGAAATATTTTACGGAAACTAAGTTCGTATATATAATAACTTAAAGGAATTAAATAGTTTTATTTATATCTTTATACTTATTAATACTTTAAAATTAAATATAAATATTTCGAATATTAATCGAATAATATGATAAGATATATAACAAAGTTATTCCATTAAGAATTTATAATAACGATTTAATTAAATAATTTATAACTATAAGCATGTAAATAAAATTATTTATGAAGAAATTATATGATTTGCACTTTATTAAGGATTCGATAAATATAAAACCGAATTATTTATTTTAAAAACAAACTAAAATAACGAAAAGCTCCAGGCTTAACAAATTAAAAACCGTATTACCTATAAAAATATAAAAATCGTAATAAAACGTAATATAACGAATTTAAATAATTAAAAAAAGATATAGAATTTATCGCGAATAATTCCGATTAAGACGAAATAATTATCGAATTTTAATCTTAATTTTCGACCGATTAAAATATTACATTTAAATTTACGAAATAAAGTAATTTTAATTTATAGCACCGGATAAAAATAAGGCCTTAATGGTATACGTTATTTAACGACAAATATATACGTAAACTAATTTTGATATATTTAAAAACCCGAAATTATTATATTAAAAAAACTATGAGAACTTAACTCCGGTTAAATTCTGTTATAATATATATATATTTAATTTTCTTTATATATCGGAACATTTATATTCGAAAGTATTTCCATAAAAGTAATTAAAAGCCAGTTAAATAAAGGTAATTATTTAAGAAATAATAAAATGCCAATATAAATAACCGGCAAACAAATTATTTTTTATGTAATTATTTTCGTTTAATATTAAAAAAGTAAAATAAATATTTATTTTTATTAAATTTAAATAGTTTTTATTTAATACGTTTTCAAATAAATTAAAGTAAACTGAATATTAAATTTAATTTAAAATATAATTAAACTAATTAACGCGGTTCCCGGTTTGGATAAATAACAATAATAAGATATTTTGAAAAATCGTTTATTTTGTATGTTATATATAATAAATAAAAAGGTTATGTTTTCGATTTTACAAAAAAATATAAGAAATTTTTCGCAAACGGCGAAATTTACTTAATTAGAAATAACGGCATTATATTTTTATACTGTAAACCAATTTATATAGATTACGGACCATTATTACGTTATAAATTCGATTAATATCGAAAAGAATTATAAAGCCGTCTTAAGTCGTATTTTATCTTAATTAAAATATAGCGTATATGCACATATAATTTAAATTAATAATTAATAATTTAACAATAATTTTAATAATATAAATATTAAATCGTTATATAATTTATATGTTTTTATAATTTGAAATCATAATTTCGATTATCACGACGCCTATACTTATATACGTAATTCGCGATATATTAAGTAATTCCATTTAAAAGCCTGGTTTATTTCTTTTATTTATCACCTTAATATAAAATTTATCGTTTTTAAATATTTTTAACTTTTTAAACCTATTTTCGTTACCGTACCCATATTCGCATAATTTATTTGTTTTTATATTATTATCGAAATCGCCGGCGTCATCAAAACGTAATAATTCGGAATTTAACGTTATAAATATTATGTCGGAAAAAGAAATCGAAATAATAATCCCTATTAACATTAAGAAATTACGCATTAAAAATAAACGATATTTATCGGATAATAATATTAGTAACAAATTAAAGGATAATTACGATATTAAGTTAAAAAACAGGAAACGAAATTTTGCCAACTTTAATTAAGGTCGATAATAAAAAATTTATTCGGTTTGGACGCGGCGTTATAATCGTAAAACTTAATAACTATAAATACTTATATAATATTAATTAATGTTATTAATATATTATATATTTATTAAATTCGTTATTTTTATGAATTTTTAATTTATTAAACTTTATACAAAATATTAATTCGTTTTAATCCGGATTAATTATAAGCTATAACAAATATATAGTAAATATTTTCAAGTGGGAAAATTAACAGAATTTTGTATTACGTAATTCGAATTATAATTTATTGCGGTTATTAACAAATTTTCCCTTTTATTTATAGTTTTTAATTGATAACGCCGAACTAGAATTTTTTAGATCTTGTTTTCCGGTCCTTTTTTTCGAATTTATTATATTAGCTTCTAAAATATTTTTATCCTTTTTAACCTTTAAGGTACCTTAATTCGGGTCGAATAACTATAGTAAAAAATTGATTATGCAGATAAATAAATAATATAAATAACTTTTCGTTAATATTAAGAAGATTATTTTTTCGTCATTAATATAATTATTCCGGCGTCCGCTTTTTTCCAAATATTAATTTAAAATATTTAAAATCCCGAATTTATAATAAATCCTTATTAATTATGCTTTACAACCTTATCTTTTTGTAATTAAAATTAATATCTGTTAACGTACGGTTTTAATCAGTGTTTTCCGAAGCCGCCCGTATATTTTATTATTATTTTGTTAAATATTTTGGTAATTATTTTTTTAAATTAGCGCTTTTGAGTTCTTTTAATAAAGGTTAACGGCCGGATCTAATTTGTTTTCCCTTGCCGCGTTTTCTCTTTGTCGACGTAATTAGGTCCCTAGTTAATTTTAAGGAGTTTTTTCTTTTTTTTTTCAACTAGTTTTAAGAATTCCTTTATATTAAAATCTTATATAAATATAATAATAATCGGGCGTTCCGAATAACCGCCGAAATTCTGAATATTTTTACTGAATATTCCGTGGTATTTAAAAATCTAATTTGTGTATGAGGTTATTTATTTAGTAATTCACTATGTATAATTATAAAGTTTCGTTTTGTTTAACATTATGAAAATAACGTCTATATAATATATATTATAAAATATATTATGATTTTATACTTTTCCTAATCGGAACTATAAAATTACTATATCTCTAATATTATTTACATTGTGCAAATTATTATAAATCATAAATTTCTGAAAACGGCTAACAGCCCAAATTATACTGTTTTTTTAAAAAAATATACGCCGGTTAAATATGTTATATTTAAAACGTTTATTTCGCGGTTTTAAGCCTTTATTATTTAACAGTTCGTATTATTCGTATCAACAATTTTATTATTATCTTTTAATATAAGGAAATAAATAAATAATGCTATATATTATTTAATAGTTTTCGACATTTAATAAAAACGAAAATTAAAATTTATTAACATATATAAATACATTTTTCATTAATCTTTTATAAATTATATATATATAATCGAAATTTCGGAATATTTATTTAAATATTATTTTGAGATTATTATAAGTAAAATATGTATTAATACATATATACCGGTAAATAAATTACTTTTTTTAGCATAAAGTAATAAACTTTGTCTTATAAAAACCTTATAATACTAAATTCTTGTTAAATAATTATTTAATTTAAGAAAGGTTTGCTCTAAAAACTAGAGCAAAATTTAAAAAAATAATATATAGAATAAGGAATAAAGTACGCAAAATAACCTTATAAGTAATATAATTCGTATTGAAACTTGTTTAATATCGTTAGGATTGTTATATACGTTTTAATTTTTTATTAAATTATTATATATTTTCTAAATACGATTATTATATTTTCATGTATTAAACGACGGTAATACTATTATAATAATTACATAATATTAAGAATATACAAATAAATAGTTATACTTGAGATATTTAATAATATTATAAATTTATTAATATAAATTCGGCGGAATTAAAATTAAAATTATAAATAGAAAATTTAAAATATAATAAAAAGGATCAAATCCGTATATTAAATAATTACCGAACATATTTTGAATATTAATAAAAAAATATATAAAAATTTATAACATACGAATAAAGTTTACGGATAATTATTAAAGTATGAAAATATTCTAAGGCCATATATTTAATTTCAATCAAAATATATATAACCTTTAACATTATAAAATTAGAAATATATAAATTATGGAATTTATATAAACTATTAAATATAAATAAAAGATTGAACGTTATTTTTAACCAATTAATAGTATATAAAAAACCTTAATAATAATATATCAATTACATAAGATTTATAATTTACTATATATTGTTTAATATAATTTATAAAATTATTTCGATTAAATATATATTAAATATAATTATTATAATTACTTAATATATAATTAATATTACTTACTTAGTTAAAACCTTTTATACCTTTAAATATTTATTATATTCAAATATGTACAAATACGTTATTTACGATATAACAATTATTACCCCATTTCTTTTTACTTAATTTTTAAATTACAAATTATAATATATATTTTTATATATTTTATGATAATATAAATGGTAAATAATTTCTTTATCGATATATTAAAAGCAATTTCCATTATGGTTTACAATAATATATCCCGAATAAACTTAAAAAACCTTATTTGTTCGGCTAAAGGAATTAAATTCGCTAATAAAATCCCCGAAAAATAATTTGTTTCCGAAAGATAATCTGCTTTCGAAAAATAATTTACTCTCAAAAAATAATGTAAAAACAGGTAATAAAATCTCGGATTAAAAAATAACCAAAATAGATATTAAAACAAAAATAATTTGCTATCAAAAAATAACGATAAAAACAGATAATAAAATCCTTAACGAAAAAGCAGCCGGAATGGGTACTAAAACAATGTATGATAAGGCGAAACCGACGGCGTAATTCCGATTAAGGCATTTTCGTATTAATTAAACAGTATTTAATGATTTTAAAATATAAGATATTTTTTATAGAAAATACATATTATATGTAATCGATTTCAAATATCAGGTGTATATTATAAGGTTATATTAATATAACGGAAAATTAAACGAAAATAATTATTTTATATTTTAATATTAATGCGAATATATATTAAATAAAACAATCTTATGATTATTGAAGATTTATAAATATGGTAATATTTTGGAAAGTTTATATTATGAAAAGGATTTTTTATTACGGAAAATACGGTAGTTATATAAATATTAAATATTAATAATCTAATTTAAAATAGTTTCCGTAATAATAATTAATAAAATAAAGTTTACGTTATAGCGAATTATGCTAATTTTATAAATTATTAAATTATTAAGTTAATTACGAATTTTAAATTAATTACGGTTTTCGTAATTTAGCAAAAAGGTTATATAAATCGGATATTATATAAATAATACGAAAAAAGATTTATAATTTTACAAACCCGGCCGTTTAACCAAGAAATTTATATTATGTAATTATTTTATGGATATTTTAATTTAAGCAATGATATAAATAATAAATACATAAATTATATTTAAAACTACGACGAAAAATATTTATATATTATTTCAAAATATTTAATATTGTTATATAATCCAAATAAAGATTTTTAAAAGGATATAAACGTAAATATTACGCCTAAAACGAATAAATTTTTAAAACCTAAAAATGTAAAAAGGATTATTAATATATAAGTTATAATAACGCGCGAAAAAAGGTAAAACGGTAGGAAAAATATCAAAAAGTACTTAAAAATATTAGTAAAAAAGTTAATTACAAACGGGATATACCAATTAATCTGAAATTATGCATTATATTTAATTACAAATAATATAATATTTTTATACGATTTTTAAAAAAAATAAATTATTCGAATAGTACATAATTAATTAAAATTACATATATTTTAAGTTTAATTATTTATATTACTTTCGTTAATAATTATATCGTATACCGTATTATAAAATATTATGTTTTTTATTTATAATTTTATGTTAGAAAGCGAATAAATTCAGTTAATATGACGATCAAATAATAATGTATAAAACGACTTTTAAATTAATTAATTACAATTATATACATAATACAATTATATTAATATTAAATTTATAATATAAATATTATATTATTTATATAACAATATATTATAAAATAATAATAAAATAAAGAATTATATTAACGGTTTATTTTCGTCCGATAAATTCTTATTTTGCTAATTCGACGATAACAATAACGATAACGGATTACTTTAAGCAGGATTATTAATTAAGTTATGGATAATTTTTATTATATTATTATAACTTTTTTCCGTATACGGAATATTACGGTCGAGTTAAACTTAATTATCTTTAGTGAATTCGGTATGAAGAACTTTTCGAGGAATTACGTTACAATTATATATAAATTTATTTACGTTATTAATAAAAAATACGGTATTATTAAAATTAATAAACTTAATTTCCATAATTTTATAACCCGTAACCAAAATATTTTCGAATTTCTAATTATCTTTTTTACTCCGAAATAAATATCTTTTAATAAGCCAAAAATACCGAAGCAGAAAATAGGCGCGTTCGAGGATTTCGTTACGAAAATCCCGAATAACGTAACGTTTATTTCGCGAAAAAATATAACGGGTATAAAATTCGAGTTATAAGAATATACGATACCTAATTTAAAACGAATTACGAAAAAAAAAGAATATTAATATTATATATATTATATTTTCGACCGGCGAGAGTCCTTAATAAATTATAAATTATAATATTCCCTTTTTCGATTAAAAACTTTCTATATTTTTGAGGGCATTTCGTCGGAATCAAATTTAATATTAAAATTAAATTAAGAGAAATTTGATTTAATATTGCAAAATGTAATATCTAATTAAAATAAAACATTTTCTTGTTATAATTCAATTAACCGGACCTATAAAAATATTAATATTGGTATGAGCTGCCTAATATAATTAATATTATTATATCATACAGCATACGAAAAACATAAATAAATCTAGGTTTTTTTTAAAAAAACACAATAATAATTTCGTAATTTTCTATCGTTAAAAACGATATTTATCGATAATTAAGTATTATTTTTAACAAGGTTAAAAAAGTTATCGTCTTATAAAATATCGACCGTATTAAAAATATTTCCGACCTTATAATTATTCGATAAAAAAGTTTTATTTGGTACGCTTTAATTAAAATCGTATCGTTTAATAAACAATATGAATATATCATATTTTTAAATTAAAAAATAAAATATTTATAAAATATTTCTCAAATTATTTACATTATAAGGTAATATATTATTAAAAAATAATAAAAAAAGATTTTCGTTAAACAATCTTTATTTATTAATACGTTTTAATTAGAATGTTATAATACCTTCTTTATTTATCCGGCGTAATTAAAATATTTAAAAATTATATTATACGTAATAAATTCAAATTTGGCAACGGTTAATCGGAAATATATATATTTTATAAATTTGGTAAATTCCGTTTTCGAAAAAAGGGTTTTGATTAAGGTATTCCGGAAAACTTTATATATATTAAATGTTTTTGTTATTCTTAATTCGTATCGAATACGTAATCGTTACAAAAATAATATAAATATATTAATATTATATATATAAAAGATAAAGAGTTCGCAAAAATAGGATTCCGGTAACTTTTAATATAATTACGTTATTTAATTGAAAATTAACGATATATTTTTAAGGTTATTTATATTTTATATATCCCGGTTATAATATCGAGCTAATATGTATATATAAATATAAGTAAGAAATTTATTTATATATAGAATCAAGTAAAAATAAAATAAAGTTACCGTGTTTTGTCGAATAAATCGGTTATGTCGACTTAATTAGTCTATGTTTTCTGAAGATAACTAATTATTTTCTAATTTTTATAAATAAGATAAAAGTGTTCCGAAAACCGATATATTCTTTGGAATTTATAGAGTTTTAAAAATGCCTTTAATAAACGTTATTAGTACTGTGGATAGTGCCTCTATTTTTGATACTTATATTTAAAGAAATCGAACGCTATGTATTATACGGCATACGTTTTAATTTAAGAAAATTAGAAAACTTTTATTTATTACGTTTATAAAATATATTAATAAAAACGGGAAAAAACCAGGATAATATTAATTACGAATTAATAAAAATTATTAAGCGGTACCAGATATTATTATAACGTTTTATAAAACTCTTTTATTTTATAATATTAATTAGGCCGGAATATAAATTAATTTAACTTTTTTTAAGAATAGAGCTATAATAACGAATAAAGGTAATAATAATATTCCGTATAACGGTATCATATCGACTTGTTATATTACGAATATTATTTTAAATATTAAAATTATCGTATTAAATTACGATATCGTTTTATTATATTAAATTATAAAACATAATTTATTTTAATTAGAATTGTATTATTATAATAGAATTAATACGGTTAATTTAATTTTCTTTATTAACCGAATTATATCTTTATTTAAGATCTAATACTTTTCGCAAATACTTAACCTTTTTAATATATTGATATTATTTTTTAATATATCCGAAAATAATAAAAGTTTTCTTAATAAATAAGGTAAATAATTGTCGTTAATTTTGGAAATTATCTTAACCACAATAATTGGGATTATAAAAAAAATATAAAAATATCCGGATGATTATTATTATAGAACTGTTTTATTTTCCGTTTCGTATTATACGATTATTATTTTGTCTTTAAATATATAATTATTTAATATAAAAATTTAAATTAATTAAAGGTAAACGTTGTTATAAAACGTTAAATTTCGTCCAAAATGGCATAAATTACATTAATTTTAAGTAATAATTATTCCGGTAACCGGCGGAATTTAGGCCTTTATACAAAGTTTATAAGCATTTTATATAATATATTATGGTATTTATATGTAACGGGATCCTAATTAGCAAAAGCTAAAAATTCTTATTAATTTTCATATATTAATAATTATTCGTATATTTGTTTTTTTAATACGTTAATTAATTAATTATTTGGAATAATTAAATTAATAATTCGGCTTAAATTATTATAAAAAGCTTAATTATAAATAAAATTTTTAAACGTTATATTAATTCTTATATTGTAATATCAGAAATATAAGGTACGCGTAAGTATAGTTTGTTTTAATGGTATCATTCGGTAAAATTAAGAAAATTCGAATTTATTGTATTTTAAAAAGGAAATAATAACGCAACGGATTTGGGCTATACCTATTATACGTATTAGGATTTAAAAATAACAAATAAGTTCTAATTAAGATTAAAATAATAATAATAATAGGTTATAACAAAAATAACAATATATATATATTTATTAAAAAATATCTTATTATTAAGTTATTAGAGATTTTTTATTTTTTTAACATAGCAAATATACCAAATAAAGCCGTTTTTACGTAATTATAATTTAGGCCTCGTTAATTCGTTACGGGGATTTGGGATTTGATTGGTTAATATTTAGCGTTATGAAGCGGTACTTGAGTGACTTTGAAGAAATTGGGAAAACGAGCCAGGGAGGCCTGAGCTAGCTGAGGTAACCCTCCTAGTGGAGATCGGAAACGCTTAAAGTTTCATCCTGTCAGATATAAAGGACATCAGTTATGTATATATTGATAACTAATTGCAGGTGCTCTAGAACGCGCATTGCACTTTAAGGTGATCTAATCCCGGAACATATATATTCCGATCAAACGGAATCTTCCGTATATAGAATATTAAAATACCCCTTGCGAATTAACATACCCCTTTAATCGCTTAAAGTATTTACAGTATTAATTATTATAATTCTTAAAGCCATAATTATTTATTTTATCTTTTTTTAGCGATTAAATTTTCTTAATTAATTAATTTCATTTTCAAATTTTTTCGTAAAACGTTTTTTCCTTAATCGAAAATTTCCTTAATATTTATTAATTTTAATTATTTTTCGAAATATTTAAAAGAAAATTGAATAATAAGGCTTTCGTTAAACCGTTAATTAATATATTATTTTTAAATATATAATTTATTTTAATTAAATTCGTTTTTATAATTTATAATAATATATAATTATATATATTTATATACGATATTTATATTATTAATAAAATAATATAAATATTAAAAAATTATATAATTTATTAATTATTATATTATTTATTTAATAAACTTATTTTTAAAATAATTGTTAATTCTTTAATTAATTCAAAATTAAATACAAAAAGTTTAATTTACGTAAAAAAATAATTTTTTTATTTTTATTTTAAAAATATCTTATTATATTTAATATATTCCTTTATTATCTTATTATTTTTTCGAATAATTTTATAATATAAATTTAAATACTTTTTTAATTTATTATATTATTGATAAAAAAGGCGTTATTTTAAATATTTAATAAATTTTTGCACCCGAATTATAATGCTAGCGCTTTATTTTCGATTAGGTATAATATGGTTCGGTCGACGGGTTTATGGTATATATCGTTAAAGTTCAAATTAAATCGAGTAAATCGAAATATCGCAAAAGATATATCGGATTACGTATTAATTATTACGAAAAAAATTAAACCGATTTTTTCCAATATTTATTAACAAAACTTAAAGAAAATAAATCAAAATTCGGTAATAATTTAATATTAATTATAAGTATTTTTAAAATATTATTTAAATTTGCTTTAAATATTAAGTTATTTAATTTATTTATAAAATCGGATTAAAATAACCAAAGTTTCTTATTAAATTTATCTTTAATTATTTCGATACCGAAAAACTATTATAAACTTTTACTTTTGATTAAAATATACTATGTTTATATTTATTAAATTACTTAATTAAGCAAAAAAGATTTTTCGTAATATGTTATAATAATATTATTTACAAAAAAAATAAGTACCTTTTAACGAATAAAATAATAAAATTCGTAAGGAACGGGGTTAAATCTCAATTTTTTAAACGTTTTAATAAAATCGTTTCATTATAATAAACGTAAGTTTCTTAATTTATATAATACTTTTTTAATTAAAAAGGTTTTATTACATTATAAACATTTTAAAAACGTTTTTGTACATATTTCGTAAAATAAATTATTATTTATAAAGATACTTATAATATTATATTATTTAAGTTTTAAATCGAATTTAACCGTAATAATAATTAAAGTTCGAAATAAACTTTTAACGAAAATAATTACATATATATTGTTATAAGCGATTTTAAATTATCAAACTTTTTGTATAATGTAATAAATCTTATATTTTTAAAACTAATTATATTTATTAAACTTATAAATATATATTTTTATATATTTTAAGACTCATTTTTCTTTAATAGAAAATTAATTAACGGTATTCCAAAATCATATTTCCTTATAACTTTATAAATACACTTTTTCTGTTTTACGAAATATTTCCTTTAACGGATATATATTTAATTCTTTATAGCTTTGCGGCGGTAACAGTAAATTCCGCCTATATATCCGGTTTTATAATCTTAATACTTTTTTATATACTAAAATATTATTACTTTTTCGATTAAAATAATACATATTTTAAATAATTTCATTTTCTTAAATTTCAGCTATTTACCGGCCGGTTATTATATATATTTATAAAAAAACAAAACGTCTTATATTAAATACGGTTTCTTATACTTTATATATATTTCGCATAATATTTCCTTAATACGGAATATATAAAGAGCTTACGTTTATAATTCGCAAGGTACTTTTATCTTTTATAAATATTTTGGGTTAAATAATATAAAAAACAATTCAAATTATTTTTACTTTTTTTATCGGCGTAATAATCGTAATAATTATTAAGGTAAATATTAATAACAATAATATTATAAAAAATAAAAATAATTAATTATTTACGAATACTTTTATTTTTCTTTATTTTATATGTAATTTACATTAATATTTTTGAAAAATTATTTTTTATTTAACAGGTAATTAAATTATTTTATTTAAGTTTTGATTCTTATTTTATATATAAATTAAATAATTATCGTTTTAATTAAATATTTTTATTTATCGCAATAAGTTTTATAAAAACTTTTATAATATGTGAAGAGTTATTTTTTAAATTTTTAATACTATCTGAGAAAAATAACCTTTTCGTTAAATTATATACTTCGAATAATAATAACTTTATTAATTATTAAGTTGTAAATTTCGTAAATATTTTTAAATTAATAATAAATAAAATATTTAATTTATATTTTACAATTTAAGTTTTAAAAGTTTTATTTTTTATAATAATACTTATTTTAACGTAAATTATATAATTATATATTGGTAAATAAACTTTTTAAAAATTTTAATTAAATATTAAAATATTATTTTTATATATTAAATAAATACAATATATCTTATATACGTTTTGCTAAAAGAAATACGTATAAAAATACAGTTATACAAATATATTCCCGCTTTAAGAATATATATGATTAGAAACGAAAATAACTTAATGTTATTTCGTATTGTAATTGCGTTTATTTAATTATATTCTTTAAGCGTTTTGTATTTCCGTTTTAAACCTTGGTATACGGTATGAAAAGTTTAAATCTAGTACCAAAAAAAGCAATTAAAATATATCTCGAAATTAATAATTTTTTAGGATTTCGTTATCGTATTCGATCACTTATAGGAAAACTTTATTTTAATTTTTTAAATTTTTCAAAAATCATTAAAACGTTATAATTAATATATTTTGCTTTCGGTTTCTAAAGTAAATATTATAAATAGAATCTAAATATCTGTTAGTGATAAATATAACATATCTATATTTTTTAAAATTTTTCAAAATTTATAAAATTAATTATAAGTTTTATTTTAATCTGAATATTCTTTTTCTTAGTTCGCAGCGTATTAACTTTTTAAGTTTCGCTTTATTATATATTTAATATTTGATTATTATAAAACGTTTTTAACGGCTTTTTTTCGTATAAAATTAGAATTAAACGATTATTTCGGAATTTAAATAATTTAATTTTAAATATTATATAATATTATTAGTAATCCGTAATAATTTCGATATTTTTAAATTAATATTTCGTTTATAAATAATTAAAATTATATAAAATATTATTATATCAATATTTTCGATAACGAATTAAATAAATATATTTATTAATGTAATAATTATTTAATTATATTTATTTCGAATATAAATATTAATTTGTTAATTATTTTATTAATACCTTTTTCTCGAAATTGCCGAAATAATACTAAATTATATACGAAATTTTCGCAATAAGCCATATTGTACAAACGTAACGTTTTTGTACCATTAAGGTTCCGAAAAACTATATTAACTTTTTTATACCCCTTAATTAAGATAAAATTATTATATAAGTAAATTCCATTACCTTATATAATAAATTTAAAATTTAGGAATTTGTTATTTAAGTTAAAAATATATATCGTAAATTTTAAATTTAAAATAATTAAACTTTTTAAAACATAAAATAAGGTATTCATAACGTTATATTAATTAATAATTAAAAAATATGCCAATATTTATCGTACTGTTTTTAAAAATGAAATTTTTTTATATAATAAGTGTTTTTATAATTTTCGATAAACGGTCGATTTTTTTTCTTTAAAAAGTAATCGGCGGAAATTCGGTTTTAATTATATATTACCACCTTATCGTTAAAACAGAAATCCTTTAAGGTTTTTTTAAGAAATATATAATAATAATTAAATAATATATAGTAATTAATTAAGTACGTTTTATAACGGATATTTTATATATTTAATTCCTAACGTTTTCGTTTATTATCGTTTCGGTCCATATAAAAATCTTTACGATTACTTCGTTTCGGCTTACGGCTGTTACAGGCTAAAGCCTATAGGGCAGCTCGGGCTTACAAAGCGAGCTCCTTAGCCCGAACTCACCTATATGTATATAGGAAGCAGCCACCTTATTAATGGCTAGCTATTTCTCCCTTTCCCTCCTTACCTTAAATATAAACCTTTATTGGGCCGTATTTCCGTTTAACTTATATATTATACCCGTTATATATATTTAAAGTTATAACTTATTATAATTTCTAAAAAGCTAAATAAAAACGAAAAACTTTCTAAAAATACTTTAATTATAAATAATAAGTCTAAAAAAGTTTTATAATAAGATAATTACGAAATAATATAATTAATAAAATTATAAATAAATTTATGATATTAACTTTATCCGGAATAATTACAAAATTTATAATATTAATTTTTCATAAATATATTTTAAAAACTTAATATATAATAAAAATAATTTGCCAAATTAATTCTTAACCATAACGAAACGATAAGTAACTTACTTAATTGGATAACGGAAATAAAAAAATATTTTTTTACGAAAGTAAAAAAAAACCTTTATAAAATAAGATCCGTTTTATCAAAAATTTACGGTAAGTTTACCGCTTAATAACATATTTATAAAAACGAATCGTAAACCTATAAAACAGCTTTTATAAAATAAAAAATAAAAAACTTTACGTTCGTTTTTCGTTATATTCCGTACGAAAATAAAAAAAAACTAATTTATTTCCGGTTTTTTTATAATAACTTATTTAGGTATTATAATATTTATATTTACTAAAAACTAATTATAATTTAATTATTAATTCCAAATAAAAGAATTACGAAATTATTTTAATATTAATAATTTTTTTATATACAAAATAATTCGAAAATAAATAAATAATATAATTTATTAAAAAAATAATTATAATATATAAAGTAAAATAATAATTAACGATTTTAAATTTATTTATTAAATTTTAAATTTAAATTAGTTAAATATAAAAACTTAACGTAACTTTTAATAATTAAAGTAATTTTTTAAATGCCGATATTAATATATAATTTTATAATATATTAATTACAAAAAATATACTTTATAATAATTATAATTATTAGGTATATAAAATATAAAAAGAATTAATTATTTACAAACTTTATTTAATTATTATATAAATAAAAAAATAATAATTTGATATTTCGATAAAAAACGAAATAATTAATTAATAATAATATGTTATTTAAATTAATAAATTAACTTAAATAATAAATATTTAAAGAAATATATTTATAATAAATATTACGTAATTAATTACCTTAATTTCCAAATTTATAAACCAATAATAAAATAATTAAAAAAACCGATTCGGGAATAATTCGAAATAAAATTCGGATAACCGGCCTTATATAAAATAATTTTCAAATAACGAAATAAAAGTTCGGAAACGGAAAAAATAATGTTTCCGTTACGCCGTTACGAATTATTCGAATTAGGAATACCTTAAATATAAATTTGCAAAACGGCTTTATCCAGTTAAGACGGAAATTACGGTAATAAATTTATAAAATACCGTTAACGGAAATAACGATTTAAATAACGAAAATTTAAAAAAATAACTTTTATTAAAAATTGTTAATAAAAAAAGGACAAAATAAAAAGATTATAAAAAGTTAATAATAAATTAAATAATATTTTTTTAATATTAAACGCCTAAATTAATAATATTATATATATATAAATATCCTAATTAATAATAAATATATTTATTATTTTGTATTTAATTATCGACTAATCCGCCATTTAAAATTATAACGTATATTTATTATATTTTATCGGTTAAAATTAACGAAAACTAACGAATTTATAATAATTATAATTTAAAAAATTACTTATATTAATATAAATTTAAACGGCCGCCTAAAACGAATTTAGGAGTACGTAATTAAAAATTTATTTTACTTTTTTATTTTACGAAAATTTTAAATAAAATATAATAATATCGTATACAAAACGAAATAACGGCTTATCCGTTTCGCAAACGATATTACCGCGCCCATATTACGCGAAAAAAAATGGTTCAATAAGGAACTTAAGAACTACCTAAAGGGGCGGTTATAAAAATATAAAAAAACCCACTTAATAACAGTTATAACCTTTACGACAATAACGTAACAAAACCGCCATAAAAAACGGAACATAATTATTTATAATTTTAATAAAAAATATTAATAAAGCCTTAAAAATAAAACCGCATTTAATTTCTAAAAATATAAAGGAATTTTTTCCTAAAAAAATATAGAAATTCCAAAACCTTTTTATAAACAATAAAGGTTTATTATTATTATTTTATTATAATAATAATAATATGGCGATAAATCTAAAAATAAATATCTCGGATTAAAAAAACAATTTTATAAAAACCCTTATACGGGATATTAAGGGAAAAATTATTAATTTTACGTGAAATACTTATAAATTTATTCGATAAAAATTAAATTCGAGCTAATAATTTCCTTATAAATACTCCGGTATTATTCGTAAAAGGATTTAACGGGGATTTACGATTTTACGTAAATTATAAGAAATTAAATAAAATTACGAAATAAAACCGTTATTTTTTCCCGTTAATAAAAAAACGTTACGAACCTTATTATAGGCCCGGTAATTTACGAAATTCGACGTTTAAACGGCCTTTTACCGGTTATATATTTGCCAAGAAAACAAATAAAAAATTACGTTCCGTATACGTTTTAGGTTTTTCGAATAGCTAATATACTTATTTGGCCTTAACGATATATCGGCTACTTTTTAATATTATATTAATATTATATTAAAACGTTACCTTAATAATTTTTGCTTTATATATATAAACGATATATTAATTTATTTGTCCGGTTTTCGAACCGATTATATAATTAAAGCTAAATTAATATTTTGTTATTTGACGAAAATAGAATTAAAACTGGACCCGGATAAATACGAATTTATAATCCAGGAAATAAGATATTTAAAATTTATTATCAAAATAAAAATAAGCCTAAAAATTAATCTTAAAAAAATAACCGTTATTCGGAAATAAAAGGCCCTTATTAACGTAAAAAAGGTTAAAATTTTTATCGGGTTCGCCAATTTTTACCAAACCTTTATTAAAAGTTTTAACGGAATAATAATTTTTCTTTTACGATTAATTTAGAAAAAGATCCTTTTCTATTAAAAAAACGAAAAATAACAAATTTTCAACCGATTTAAAAAAATCTTTTATTATAATGCCTATTTTTATATATTAGGATCCCAAAAAAATAATAAATGCAAATTATTCCGCTAAATAATTAAAAAAAACTTTTATCTTAATTTAATTTATTAAGATATTTATAACCAGTTACGTATTTTTAAGGAAGTTATTATTAATTATTATTAAAACGTTAACGAAATAAAACAAAATTTAAAAATTAATTAACCTTTTTATAATTTTAATAAATTACGCGAACTTTTAATATTTTATAAATACCTGCAAACGTATTATAAAAGAAATTTAATAAGTTAATTTTTTATCTGCCTTTAATTTCGTATTTAAAAATTATCTTAATAAATTAATAAATCGACTTAATATTATATTTTACAAATTATAAAACGTATTTCGCGGCAAAAAAATATTAGGTTTACAAAATAAATAACCCGGCTAATTAAAAAAGAATTATTTAACGAACCGATATAAATTTAAGAAATTCTAATAATTACAATTTACTTAAAATCAAGTAATAACGAATAACCGGTTATACCCCTTAATAAGGAAATAATTTTTTAAAAAAAACTTTTAAGAAATATAAAATTTAAAAGTTATTAAAAATAAAATTTTAAATATGGCATACGCCGCCGTAACTCAGAAATTACGTAATTTCCCCTTAATTATAAACGTAATAAAAATTTTTATAACGGAATCTTTTTTTAATTTTAAAAATATTTTATAATTTAAAAAACATATTTTAATTCTTATTTAAAAACCGTTTCGGATATTATTAATTTAACAGGTATATAATTTTTATATTACCGGCCACCTAAAAAAAACATTACGTTAATAATATTAATCTATAATTATTATTAGCCGGGATAAATTTGGGATATATGTTATTTATGCCATAATTATAACGTATATAATAAGTTATACATATAAAAAAATTTAAAAAAAGTTATTATAACCTTTATTTATTTTAAACCGATTTTATTTAAATTTTTTAATAGATTTTATAATCGATTTACCAGTAAAACCAAAAAAGGACCTTTGCTTTTTTATAGTATTTTACGATCGTTTAACGAAAACAGTTATTTTAAAGTTAATATTTAATAAAAACGCAAAAACGTACATTTAACGCTTTATTATTTATTATTAAAAATATAACGGTTTTTTTAAAATATTAATATCCGATAAAAAAATAATTAAATAAATAAATTTTGGATTTATTTATACAACTTAATAAATATATAATAATAATTTAATATATTTTTTTATTTCCAAATGAACAAAATTATAAAAAAAATTAATTAAAATCTTTTACATATTTCCGTTATTTTATAAATTATATATAATATACTTAAATCGAATTTTTACCGGTAATATAATTAACCTTTAATAGCAGAAATTTCTTATTAAAAATAAATCTATTTTTCTTAACTTACAAATATAATATAAAATTTATTAATAAAATACTAATAATCTTTTAATTAATTCTTAAAGCAAAAAAAGTTTTTAATTTTATTAAAAAATATAAAAAAAATATGGAATTTGCATAAATTATTATAATATCGATTTAAATCCAAATAAAATAATTAATTAACGTTTTTAAAAAATAAATATTATATTTCGAAATAAAAAACCTAATATAATTAAATTTAAAAGACATAATTATTTTATAATTATCCAAAAAATTATTTTAAATATACGTTAAATATAAAGTTATTATAATTATGTTATATAATACCGTAAAATTAAATTTATTATCAAAAATATATTTAAAATTTAATATAAATTTCTTAAAATTAATAATAAAAAATCCGTTATTTAACCAAATCCTAAATAATAATTAATTATTACCGATATTATTAAAAAAAAAGGAAAAAAATATATAATAAAATATATATTAAACGTTAAAAATAAGTACGTAAGCCGCAGTTGCCAAAAAAAACTATTTATAAAATAAGCAAACTATACCGAACTAATATAAGAATTACGTAATAATTTCGAAAATATAATTACCCTTAATAATTTCGAAAAGTTATTCGGAAACAGAAACGGAATTGGCAAAAACGTAAAAGTACAAATAAAAACAAAAAAAAAGATATAAGCAAAGCTGCCGCCGCCTCGCCGTAACCTTGTTATTCCCTAAGGGCGAAGAAAGGGGGTAATGCTATAGGCTAAAGCTTATAAGGCAGCTCGGGCTTACGGAACAAACTTCTTAGCCCAAGCTTACCCATATATATATAGGGAGCAGCCACCTATTAGTAGCTAATTGTTTCTCCTTTTCCCTCCTTACCTTGAATATAAACCTTTGTTGGGCCGTGCCTTCGTTTAACCTACGCATTATGCCCGTCACAACGGCTTAAGGTTTTATTTCGCAGTTAAGGATTAATATTTTTAGAATTTTTCTAATTAAAATCGTTTTAATTAAGGAAATTTGCAAATATTTTATAAAACGTTAAAAACGTTATCTTAAGATTTCGTAATATAAATATAGGATAAATTATAGCCTAATAATCTAGAAAATTAACTGCCGCTTTTTGGAAATTTATCGTACTGTTATTAATCTTGGCCTTTTTTTATTATTTGGAAGGTGGTAATTTATATTCCAACTATAAGGGCTAATATTATGCATAAATCGTTAACCATATAATTATCGTTTTCGTTTGTGAAATATTATATTATTATCTTAAGATTATAATCTTTTGTTATTTTACGATTTATTCGTTTAAACTTTTGCAAGATTTTAAGGTTTATTTTAATGTTTTGCGATATTTTTATTAGGTATTAATTAAAAGCTTGATATTATATATCTTACTTAATTTACCCATGTTAATATATTATTTTTGTAAATTCTTTCCTAAAAAAAAGCTAATTTCTTTAATTATTAAAAATACCGACTTTAAAACATATTTCGTAAAATCGTTAATATTTTTACAGAAAATATTATATTTCCAATTTTTTAAATATACGCCGTAAAATCCTAATTATAGGCTTATTTCCTTTCGGTTATTATTTTAAGGTTATTCGTTAAATAACTGGTATAATCGATTTTTTAAAATAACTTTTTCGGAAAATGTAAATATGGATAAAAACCCTTTAGGGTATTAATTCGTATCGTATAACGAATTTGTTTTTTTAGGTAAAAAGTTATATTAGGTTTTATAAGTTTAACAACTTATTAAAGGTTTTAATTAAGATTGATATAATTTCAAATATCGAATACATATATTTTAAATCAGAATTCGCTTTTAAAACGATCCTAGTTTTTAAAACCCTTATAAATAACTAAGGGCGTTAATAATACGGTTATTATTATTATTATTAACGTATTTCGATAATTATAATTAATATATAGCTTATATCGTTTTAATAATAGCTAATTAATTAATATATATCTTAATTAAGTGAATAAAGTTTTTAATTATTAGATATAAGGGATATTAATTATATATGTATTAATAATTAGTTACAGGTGCTTTAGAACGCGCACTGTGCTTTAAAGTGATCTAGTCCCGGAACATATATGTTCCGATCAGAGGGAATCTTCCGTATATGGGGTGCTAGAGCACCCCCTGCTAGCTGACACATCCCGAGCGTCCTCCTAGGTCTCCAACTGTTAGGCTATAACAAGGCGGCAAGTAATGTTATGGAATACACAAATGCCAGTAGGCCAGCATTCTATAAAAAATCTCCGGCCTACTTAGATATATTGCCCAATATCCATAATAGCTTCGAGTGGAATTAATAACAATTCATGCAAGACTCGGTGGGTGGACGGACCTTACGTATCGCTATATTTCTACAGGAACCATACTAGTTGTACGGGCATGACAAAGACGCCCGGACTATGACCATGTCACCCACAGGAAGAGTTGTTTTCAGAAAGCGAGATAGGTCCCATAAAGCGCATGTCACCGTCTGCTTTGACTATGATTTTCGAACAAATACGCGCCATGCCAATGCATCCATTTGACTACTCAACATACTATGTCAAATTAGGATCATACACCGATTTTGTGGCCTAAGTAAGCAGCCTGGAATGGTAGCAGCTCCCCAACGAACGGACAGTAAACAGAAAAGGAGAGACCCGCATGGTAGAGCATTAGGCGTTGTCGGAATTGTCAGATATCCCATATTGTTCCCATCGAGTCAACTCCAGTACAACCAATGAACCGTTGGGCCACCCTATAGAACTACCGCCCTCTCATCTGAAACTCCATCCACGCGGAGAGTGCCGCATCAATCATGTCCCTCTGGTCCAAGTCCTCGTACAGTAACCCATCCTCCTCGGGAGTATATATCTGCCTCCGATATGCGTCATACGTGGCTTGTTGTTCCGCAACCTCCAGCTCAGCCTGACACGTGTGCGTCTTCTCGCCGTATCACCGTCCGGCGTCCGACCGTTACCAAGAAGAGACGTAGGCGCCCGATCATTCTGCTGCCTCTTACGAGGTCTTCTTGGGGACTGCGGAACCATTGTTCACGTACTTGCTGACATCGGTCATGGCGTGGAACTGGCGGGCACCGTTCTTGACCCCCTCCCAGACTGATCGGGCAGCAGGAGGAGTGGTCTGAGCACCGACAATCGAATCGATGTGGGCCTCGAGACTTCCAAAAGCGGTCTGCACATGGTTGCTCTGGGCGTATCGAGCACGGACAAAGGCGGTGTACAGGGCGAGCAGGATCCAAGAGCGGCGCTGGAACAAGATAGCAGCCAGGAGTAGGCGGACCCAGAGGAGGATCTCGAGGCTGGAGACGACAGACATAGAAGCATCATAGTAGGTCTTGACGAAGTTTCCAATTGCCTCGGCAAGCGGGTTCACTGGCTTGGCGCCCGGAGCGGCCGGCTTGGTGGGCTGGATGGTGGGGATCAAGTTCGCGCGGGTGTAGGTCGCGACGTGGAAGATAGAATAGATGCCGTATGGCAGCATGGCGAGAGGGTACTGGGGAGAGAAGAGCCAGACCAGTGCCATGGCTGGACAGAATGTCAGCCGCAACGGTCCAAAAGGGACAGATGGGACAAACTTACCTAGATACTGAACATTTTCATCGGAGAGCAGCCCTAAGACGCCACCGGGGTATTTTGCGCCAACCTTCTGCCGTGCGCGCCATGTCTTGTAGACGACAATTCCGTAGGTCAAAGCTGCCGAGATGAAGGCAGTGCGATACGTGAACTGGGCGAGGCGGCCGTAGTAGTTGAATGAAATCCACGATAGCGAGTAGCGGAACAGGGAGAGGAGGAGGGTCAGATGTCTATGGGCAAGATATAGTTAGCGTTTGCAATCCGGCCGGCTTTAATGGTCTGCATGCCATGTCTGCTGCATGCCGTGCGTCTGGTGCGTTGTTGTGTGCTCGGGTCGATAGTCAACCGAGACCAAAAGCTAGACGGTAGAAAACTGCCAAATCGCAAGAAGATGTCGGACGATTTGCATCGGAGCTACTCTCGAAAATGCAAATATATAGGAGACGGGCGGCGAACTTACCCAGCGAACCAGGCGAACTGGAGAGTCTTCGCAACCTGTAGAAGCCTCTCGCCAAGCGGCAGGTCAGGCGACGGAGGGGGAGCCATTGCGCAAAAATTCTAGTATTCTTCGAATGCTCCAAATATGCAAGTGCTGCCGATATTAAAAGAGTATAAAGAGGTTGTATCTCAGGTAGAAAGCATATAATGCTCGAGGGTGGTTTTAGTTTCTTGAAGGGGACGAACTACAATGGGCAGAGGTCGGCGATGAAGTAAAAAGGTGGGTGGGTGAAGGAATGACGATGACAGCTTGCTTGTCTAACTTTTGTCTAACTGCATGTGGGTAAAGCTTGCGGTGTCATCCGTGCGTCTTTTGTGTATGCGTTACGTCGGAACTGCTTGGCCTCTGGCTGGTGCTGGGGAGTCACTCATGCTAGTTAATTGCATAATTCATCCATCGCTCCCTGTTGCTGCGCGTAGCTATAATTTTCAATGAACCGGGACTTGCCCATTATGTCATTACCCGCTAACCTATGTACTAGGTACCTGCCGATCTACTTGCTTTTAACCAGTATCTAGGTACCTAGGTAATCATCATGATGGACTACACACTCCCTCCTCTAGGTTGGAAGCCTCAATTGCCTACCTAAGCTCAAGGTTTTAGCCACAACGAGGCGTCTAGAGTAACGGACAGACATTTCACCTAAGAACCTCCATTCATGCTGTAGCCTGTTGCCTATCCTTTGCACCTCGAATTATTTGTACGTATCTTCTGACAGATGCTAAGCTGGGTCGTCGTCTAGTCCCTACATCACCGTCGGCTTGTCAAGCCACCCCCGTCGATCTAAAATCTCAAGCTTTCTGTCTGTCATCGTCCTACGCCACATTGGTCAACCCACCAAGGGAGATACTTACCAACCAATTCATGCGCGCTCTCAAGAGTGCTAGGGATAGCTTCGATGACGTTACTCTATCATGGTGACGGAATATCGAGGAATCGGAGGATGTATGAACGAGTATCCGATGATATGTATCCGATGATATGCAGCTTTTACACACCGTCCGCCGTAAGATGAAGTTGGCATATTCCTCCCGGCAACCATCTCCAGACTCCGGTACACCCATAAGAGGAAGGCCTTCATCCCGTCTATCCGAGTTGTAACCGAGTGGTGATGCATGCTTGATAGTAAGCCCTTACCGATGAGAGAAGGTCGAGAAACAATCCGTTACCATCGCCATGGGTCAGCCAAGCCGTACCTACAGCTGATGGCTACCGCCTACACGACGGAGCCTCGTCGGGCACCTACCCGCCAATCATGTCTGAAACTTACTGGTATTAGCCGTGTCTTGTCTTCAGGGTTGTGCTGAGCCAGTGCCTGGTAATGGTGTTGCCAGCGTGCCTGAGTGACGCGGAATCCTGGCGGATCGGGCCTTGTGCAACCCTGTTCCCTGGGCCAGCTTCAGCCGGTCATTCTAAAATAGCTCCAGATCTCGCCCCAGAAGTGGTCCGAGCTGGCCTGTTCTGCCTCACCCGTTTGGGGAATTGAGCGGTTCTATTGGAGCTCGTGCAATACTCAGCTTGAGATGGATTGCACCTGGGCTTCGCCTGATACGTCTTCCATTTCGCCGTGCTCCACGGAGTATTCAGGCCAGGCAGGGAAACCCAGAATATCGCGGATGGGAGGATAAAACAGCAGTCGATTACTAATTGCTGTGAGTGTCGCCGACGCTGGCTTCGTGGCGCTTGCCGGTACCGGCACTAATGGTTCCATCTCTCCACCATCCGCAGGGCTAAGCGTATTCGCGGATATCCTACGACTCGAGACTTGCTGCTGGCTTGTACCGTTTGAAGCCGAAGACGGTTCTCGGTAGGTCGGAAAGGCCGACCAACGATTAGAATCCTTGTCGCTTCATTGCACGATCGGGTTCATTCGGCGCCGCTTGTGTGTAGGGCCGTGGGCGGACGAACATTTGGGCACCCTTGTTTGCATTGCATCAACGTCGAAAATTGTGATAGGTCAAGGCAAAATCGCTAGAACGGATAGGGGAGCCTAGGTCCTTGTCATACGTCCCCGCCTGACTCCGCTTTCTTCCCATGCAATGAAGGATTGTGTTACACACCGACCAATCAATGAATACACGTTTATGGGTTATGGTTGGCCAGCCTTTTTCCGATATGTGTCTTGATGATGAGAGCCGTGGAGGGTGGACCCAGGAAAGGGAAGGGGGGGAGAAGAAAAGAAAAAATAATCAGGAAAGACAGGATCGCACAGAATGCAAAAATAGACCGGGGGGTTTGTTCGGAAGGGAAACGACTCGCCTGGAATGATCTCTCCTAAATAGTAAGTGCTGCGCTTGGGGCGGGTTTCACGGTGTGAGGGGCTAAACTAAACCCTTTTGTCGCCCGCGATACAATAATGGCGACCGACCGACGACTCCTTTGAGAAAGCGTGAGAGACCACCGACTACCACCACTAACCACCACTCCTCCCCCGTCGTCTGCGCAGAAATGCCGACATCGTTGCTGCCGCTCGATGCCAATGGTTCCGCCCGTATGTCGGCGGTGTCGCCATCGTCGCCTTAAATGTGACGGCGCTATCCCATGCACGCGGTGCAAGTCGATTGGAGTCCGATGCCCAGGTTACGGCGCCACATCATCACCCAGTAGCAGCAGTAACAGCAACAGCAGCGCCAGCAGCAGCGCCAACAGGCCGTCCCAATGTTACGAAGAAGCGGAGCCTGTTTCTGCGGTTGCCCCGGCTCCGGGCGCTGCTACTGCTGCACGAGAAGCGGTCGGCGACGGCAGCAGTCCTGGACGGGGAATACTTGCGCGTCTCAGCCCGGATCCCGTACCCGACGAGATGTGGACTGGCATTTCCTCCGACCCTGTACCGTCGCTATACACGGAGGCCCAGATCGTCTTCGATGGAATTAACTATTGTAAGTCTCTCTCTTTTTCCCCTCTCTCCGTGTCTCCCTGTTTCGCTCTCACCCTCTCACGGCCGGCCACTTACCGTCGGGGCTAATCGTCGGATTGCATGCTAACGTAATCATCGCCAGTCAATGAGCGCGTCAGTGGCGACCTCATATCAATCTCTACTCATTTCAATCCGTATCAGGTTAGCCTTCGAAGAATAGACACGATACCTAGGATATATGTCAGTCTGCTCGTGACGGCGGCGACCCTCCATAGGTCGATGCAACTGGATGACAACTTCGCACGCTCGTCCGCTCTAGCCCAGCGGGAAGAAGACATCTTCAGATTCCGGATACGCGCTCTGCAAGATGTCAATTACCGACTCAGCAAAAAGGACACCCAGACCAGCGATTCGACGCTGATGTGCGTGATATGTCTTCTGCTGTCGACTGTTAGTAGCTGTGTCTTCGCCGCCGTAATGTTTCCCCTAGGTGCTGATTATGTCGCGCAGATGCAGCAGTCCGCCTACACAGATTGGAGAGCCCATCTAGAGGGCGCTCGGAGGATTATTCAGCTGCGAGGCGGCATCAAGGAGATTATCACCAAGAACCCTTATTTCAAACCTTTGATGACGCTGTTCATCTGGTAAGTAACCCTGCCTTCTCGCTTCTTGTTGGCGAAGTTTCTCACCAGGGATGTAAAGCATCGATGTCATGGCCGCGACCACCACGCCGTCGACGCACAAGTCTATGGCTGTTGCCACGTCGATGGCATTACACTACTGGGAAGCTGAGCCTGGCATATTCCAATCCAACCTCGCCGTCAGCTCGCCTTGCCCTGAAGAGTTATTTCAGACGCTGATCCTAGTCAACTACCTGCGGTCCATCTCCCACAAGGACAGATTGAAGTCGAGAAGGCAGTCGGGTACGCGGATGGTGCTGAAAAAGCTGCGCTCGTTCAACCCCGCGGAATGGGCGACACGGATGAAGGGGTTCAAGGGGTGGAAGAAGACGGGGGACGGGGTGGAGTTCGACACGCCGCTCCGGGGCGCGCGCAGCCCGAGAGAGTCGCAGTCGCCGGAGCCGGCGCCGCAACGAGGTCAGACGGGTTTCCCTGCATCCGATCACCACCACCAGCACCACCAACACCATCATCATCAAAACAACAACCTCCCCTCCCCACCCTATGGCACGCCACCCTCTCTGACCGCCAAGTCCTCAGACATCCCCGAGTCCGACCTGTGGCTTAACATCGCCGTCATCTACCGGGCGGCCATCACGCTATACACGGTGCGGACGCTGGTGCTCGACCTGCGCGAGGACAAGGCGTTCCTGTACGAGGAGGAGCCGGACCTCGACATCATCACGCTGCGCCTCGACGCGCGGCAGCAACTAGCGGCGGCGCTGGCGCCTATCTTCTCGGACCACGCCAGCGCCCGCACTCTCGGCAAGCTCGTCTTCTTCCCCATGTTCGTCTGCGGCATGGAGGCGGGGCCCAACGACCGCGACCTCCAAGACTTTATTGCCAACGGGCTCGAGCGCGTCGGCCAGGCCTGCGGCACCTTCGGCCCAATCGGTGCGGTTGATGAGCTCCGCGGCAAGTGGGCCGCCGACGCCCAGGCCCCCAAGGGCACCCACGTCACCTGGGACGAGTACTTCGAGGGCAGACCCGACTTCGTTTTTGGTTTTTGAAAGGAAAGAATTGAATGAATGGCGTGCACCGGTACGTAATGTGATGATGGAGGCGGCTGAATTGGGCATGGGGGGGAGGATATATTGATATCGCCCCCGTTTGCTGGGGAATCGTGGACGCGGGATGCCTGTTACTTGTCGGCGGTGGGTTCTCGGCCGGGCTTCGGGTTCTTATTTGTGAGTAACGGTTGAGTGGGTGAATGCTCAAACTATGGCCTCGACGAAGATATGCAAGATCGCTAATCTGGTGTGGATAGATGCTGCTGCCGTTTCTGAACATCATAATTTACTCCTCGGGAAATTTTCGGTTTCGACTTTATGATTATAGAAGGTCTCGTGGCTGGAGTATATTGGTCATAACTGATACTTGTTAGCTGAGGGAACCTGTCGCCAGCCCCCGCAGAACAGACTTAGAATACGGCAGATGGTTAGGACACCTTGTCGACCTGCTCTGCCACGGACGGGACGGGGGAGAAGTGTCGATGACACACGGGATAGACTAGATTTCTGTGATTCACTGGCGATTTTCTGGGGGATCAGCAAGTCTACCAGTTAGATTATCGGGAATGATTGTACGATTATGCAGAGAGCCGATACCATTGCGCATTTGTTACATAAGTCGAACCTTTCCTAGATATCTCTCCTTTTACTGTTCACCGCGAGTAGGAGTGCTTATTCTCCACGCACCGACCACTCTCCTGCTAAGCAACACGCAGACTCACCTCGTCATGGCTACTAGGACCGAGCAAGATAGGAGGTGGGTCTCGAAGCCCCTGACGGGGCATCATCGCCGCTGCTAACCTTGGGTTGTTCGGCACAGACTACTGGCAGGCGGGCTCTTTTCCGATGTCGTCGTCAAATGCGGAACCAGGTCGTGGCATCTCCACAGGAGCATTCTCTGCAGCCGCTCTGACCACTTCCGGGCCGCTCTGGCCGGCCCATTTCAAGTGCGCGCATCCGCATGCCTGCTTCGTTGCCTCCCGCTGCGAATCCGCGCTGACAAGCCCTTACCGATCGATAGGAGGCGGAGACGCGGGAGATAGACCTATCCGAGCACGATGAGGAGACGATCGACCGTCCCCTTACCTGGATCTATACGAAACGTAGGAATACCGATACCGTCAGAGATTCACGTTGCGACATGACTTATTCCTTGCTTCTGCCGCCACAGAACTACCGCCCATCGTGTCCTTCAGCGGCGGAACGTGCTACGAAACCGCCGTCAAACTGTTCGTCGCAGCGGACTTCTGCCTCGTTCGGGAGCTGCGGGAGGACTGTCTAGAGGCCCTCGAGAACAGCATATGGGAACAGGTCCTAAGAACACAGCGACAGTTCGACGCAGCCCCCGACAAAACCGCGTTTCTCAGGACGGGCGGCGACCTGGACAATCTGTTCAGGGGCGTGCGCGCGGCCTACGAGGCCGACTTCGGCGTGCTGAAGGACGTCTTCGTGGACTTCATGCGCGACACGCATTTCTGGCCCGCGACATCCTGCTACGGATCCCCGAGCTCTGCCGCGACGGCAAGTATCGGCCGTTCGAGATCCCCGACGCGTGTTTCGTGTGCGGCGAGTCGGCATTCAGACGGCCGACCGCCTATTGGGCCAGGCTCGGCAGCTTCGAGGGCCGGATCGTAGGGTTCTGCGACACGTGCCAGAGGAATTGCCGTCGGCGCCGTCGGCGGCGGCGTGGAGAGTCCGAGGGTGAGGACGACAGTGATTAGTTTACGGCAATAATTGTGTACTACTGGGGATAGATCAGCCATATTGGCTTCGGGTATCGATGGGTCAAGGCGGGAGAGTGATGCAAGTTGATGTATGGCAAATGGATCTGACGTGATTCACAGTAACCCTGGATGAGGAGAAGGCCTTTGACAGACGCTATTGGTTATTCCAGGATAGAACATTCGGAGAGCTATGCCACCTCTGAACGTAGTTAAAGGTTCTCAATCATTCAATGTGTTGGGACACTGGGGCAAAAGCGGCGACATTCTCTATGTGTAAGGTCTTGCAAAGCAATATAAACCTTTCGTGGACTAGGCTATCTACCTACGGAAGACCAGCGGGGCTGCAACAGCCAGCTGCTTTCTGTGTGAATGTAACGATCAGTATGCCACCAGGTAGATTGTGCTTTGACCCCTGGGCCTTCAACAGAAGATTTGCCGTACCCCATGCAAGTATCGTCGGCTCGAAGCCTTCTGGTGTTGCCCTTACTCCTTTCCCAGTCGCGTAATTATCAGGAAATCAGGTTATCCTGATCCATGGGATATGAACGAGTCTCCCATGAATCCCACAAGGACAAACGAAACATTAACCTATACAAGCGGTTGTCGGCGTCGCACTCGAGCTTCATGAAGTCGAGGAATGACATTTCGGTTTCTTGAGACATCGCGCGGTCTTCCGGGTCTAGCTTGATGATATCCATTGCTGATATCCCTCTACCGTCCATTCGTAAAGGATCTGCACCGTTGTCTAGGAGTGTCAAAACCCTTCCCATTTTATGCACCAGACATTTGTCGATTGTAGAAAACCGGATTAACATGTTCGCCATAGCCGTGTGTCCATGCTCGGGGGCCCAGTTGACGTCGACTTCTGGGTTAAGCAGCCATTTGACGCCGGAGTCAGCATTATGTACTAGGGAGAATGTGTAGGATAGAGCTGTCTCGGGGGTGACGCCTTGGGTGAACGAGGACTTCTCGTCCCTAGTGATGAGGCACCAACAATCGAGAAGTTCGCTAAAACCTTTTATACCCAGAGTATGCGGGCCTTCTGCCGCACGGAGGTCCCAGAAAAACAACTCGTGGTGGTGATGAGCATAATCGGTCCCATTGAGGGCGGATGCCTCCAAGTCAGCGATGTGAGCACCGTGGTCGATAAGCAGCCCAGCGAAAGCCCACCTCTCGTTGGCCAGTGCTAATCACATAGGTGACATATCCGGCAGTCCGTGCACAACGTTGGGGATCAGGTTTTAAGTTTAAGAACCCTCTCTGCGATGCGCAAGCCATCCTCCGTATGTGAGAATGGGGGGTCCGCAAGAAAGTGTAGACATGTTTGGCCGGAATCCGTGACGCCAGATACGTTCGGGCTACCGGCGCCCAGGAGGATACGAGCCACCTGGATACTCTGTTTCTCTAGGGCTTTAAGGAGAGAGAGACTTAGGGGAGTTCAGAAGCATCCCACTGATATCGCAGTCGAGTAAGAGCCATAAATCGGCTGCCGCTTGATTACACTCCTCATCCTGGTGGAGGTGATTGTCTCTAAACAAATCTTCTCGTGTAACTAGCTCTTGCAGCTCCCCCAAGTCGCTAAGGATATCATCATATAAATCATGCAGTTGATCCTCGTTGGCTCCAGATGTCATAAGCAACTGGCAGACACCTAGGTTCCGGCGGTTATAGGAGTGCGAGAAAAGGGACAACCCGTCGTAGGCTGCATTGGGATCTAAACCACGTTCAAGGAGGTGGCGGAATACGTCGCAGGGCCATGCTTGCTGATTTTCAAGATAGCATGGTCCACAAGGGCTCCCAAAATCAATTCGCTGTTAAGAACTGCTGGCGTGCTGCGTGCTAAGACCTAATCTACTATTAGTAATGTCGCAAAAGCGACGCCGCTATTGCATTGCTGGCAATAGCGTTATATATGGTCAAATTCTTAACTGTGACAAGTAAATAGTCGAGAAGGTCCTTGTGAAGGTATGCGCCCTCCTGTTTCAGAAGGAGAGCTTGCACAATCGCTTGGCTCTCTGAGCTGAAATCTCTCCCAGCTTTCTCGAACAGCTCGAGGATATGTATCCAGTGTTGAGAAGCTGCCATTGCAACTGGTGAGAGTTCTCCAGGGAGGGGGTCTAGGCTAGCACCGCTAAGTAGGAGCTTCTCAATAAATCTCGATCGGTTGGATATATCGCTCATGACCCCGTGAAAAGCGGTGCCGAGCTCTTCTCCTCCAACTGCGGCGTCTGTGTTTCGAGGATTCATACAGCATATGTCTATCGGTCTCAGCCTGTATTGTCTACCAGCATGGTCCCACTCCCAAACTTTGTTTACAGATGCGCCAGCATCGAGAAGAAAGCCGGCATCCTCAAAGTTTGCGTCGTAGCAGGCAAGGTGTAGTAGCGTAGCCCCTCTGTTGAAGTCGGCGTTAATGTCTGCCCCTCTTGCCTGAAGCCACCGGATTGTTCGGTGATGAAGTGCGCCTCCGAAGGCATAGTGAAGTGGAGTGTATCCGGAGGGGTCCCGCCTGTTAATGTCGGCCTCGTATCCTTCATGGAAGAGGAACTGCATGAACCTGAGGCATCCTTCGCCAGCAGCAACGTGGAAGGGATCCGTTGTATCTATAGTGGACCGATCGAATTTCGTTAATGCTCCCCCTGAGACTAATAGTTGTGCAGTTGTCTCTTTATTCGAAAGTAAGGCGAATTGCAACGGTAATTGGGCCGACGCGCGTGTGTGGTTATGATCTCGAAAGACTGGACCTCTACCAGACACGCCTGGGGGAAAAGGGAGGCGCCGCCAGTGATCGTAGGATTGTGCGTTGATGTTGGCACCGTGTTCTAGAAGCAATTCGATAATGGCATCGTGTCCATAATTTGCTGCCAAGTGCAGCGGAGGTTGGGGATCCGTCCATGTACTCGTGTTTGGGTCGGCGCCTGCTTCCAACAGCTTCGTTGCAGTTCCAATTCTATCGTATTCAGCTGCCCAGTGAATAGCCGAAAATGGTTCGCTATTCTTCACGGCGAGAGAGTAAAGGAGTGGGTTCGTGACGGCATATACTCGACGGCATGTCGAGGCAAGCGCGTTCAAGTCGGAGAAACTAGTGAATTCCTCTGCAACCTGCAGTTGCAGCTCAACAGGCAGTTCCCCTAGTGAAACCATGAGGGTATGCGTCTGGATTTTTTGTGGTGATGATGATGGTGATGATGATGGGGGATAGGGGAAGGGGGTGGTTGGGGATGAAGTGTAGGTCACTGGGTTGTTGAGGGGCCGTTGTAGGACTTGTTTGTTGTCCACAGGAGGGAAGGTGCAGTTGAGGAACGTGATAAGCGCCCAGTAGGTGCAACGTTCCAACTGGTAGATGTTGTGTTTCCATATATATATAGACAGTTCGAAAACTTGTGCTTCGGATACGTATCAGGTCGGTGATTTCTTCGAGAGATTCGTATTGTTCCGACTGTCGAGGCAGTAACAGGGCTTGATACGTGTTTCGTAGTGATGCTACATACACAAGTAGCTAGCAAACCGCACATAACAAGACAATGTGAGTCCTCGGGATTACAACAGCTAAGAAGCTCCCGTTTGGGTCATGGGAGGCAGGTGTGGACTTGTCAAGCTATTCTTGAACTACGGCAGATGTTGGGGGGAATGCGTTAGATTAAGAGGCCAGGCTAGAGGTACTTGATGTTCCTCGAAACTATGCAAGATGATAGGGGACTGATCTCTCTTTACTACCTCCTAATAATCTAACCTCCCAGATCTTGAGTGTCGATCCTTAGTCCTGCCTACCTGCTCGGCTGGTATCCTCCAGGAAACATAGAACTGCGGACCACCTAATCAACCTGGCAGAAGAATTTAATCAAGAAACGAAGGCTACCTAGCTAAGGTTGTGATAACGAACATGTTGGTTATGAAACCCCATTTGTGTCCATTATGCCAAACCCTATGGAGAATGGAGCTCAATAGCTAATTATTAAACCCAATCCCACCCCTAGCTTAAAGGAGAGATAACGGATATTTCCCAGATGCCTTACGCCGTGGCTAGTCTGTCTAAGGGCGTATCCGACTCAAACTAAAACCAGTCTAAAGCCAATATAGGACTCGTCACACTTGATCCTAGGGAAGGAAACGGCCGATTTTTATGTTGAGCGAATGCGTGGTCGATAGTAAATAGTCGCTATGGGGTTAGATATAAGTTATACTTGCGCCGAACCTGCGCCAAACCATCAGGACGGAGATTCAACATGTATTACGTCGCTGGTTATGAGCATCTGCGGGCCGGGGTATTGCATCGAAGGCGGCTCAGCAGCCCTACCTGCCCGCAGGTACAAGAGCTTTAAAGTTCGATCCTAGAATGAATGGACACAGATGAATCTCTGCGAACTACATCCAACTTAAAGCGTAAAGTTAATGAGAGTCTTCCGTGGCGGGATTCGCCAACCTTGTCATGTTTATCTATTTTTAGGTAGTTCATCTGCGTTAACCGAGAAAGAGACAACCTTTAATGGGGTGGCATAGAGCGGGGCGATCCGTGCTATATCGAGCTTAAACGTCAAGCTATTCCGCGTCTATAGCGACGGAAAGAGGCACGTAGATGGAACCATATAGGTGGTGGTCTCGGTTCCTCATCGCGAGGTTTAGGATTGGCCAGGGGTAAGTCTTCCACTTGATCTACTTCGGAAGTTAAGATCTCGAAAGCAAGCACCTACGACCAAGTTTCTCCTGATCAAAAGGCCCAACGGTCCTTCAGGCCATCTGATAATTTCTTTTCATTCTGAATTCTTCCCAACTCAAAAATCATCTAAGCGCCCCTTATCTATCTCCAAACTCCACCATACCAACATACCACCCCTGAGATATTTATTCTGGGCGCTAACTCATTACCCAATCAACACGCTTGCACATCGCAACAGCCCAGTAGCATATGCCGTATTATCCAATATCAGCGGCAGCAGTATTCTCCTTCCGGAGGCGGCGGGCACTACCTCATCAACCTCAATCCCAAGCTCAGGTCTCCACAGACTCCGACGCAGAAGCCTTTAGCTCCGTGTCTTCCAGTGCACCTGGAATCCATCAGCGCGTCACTCAGCACCTTAACCCTTGACTAGCCGCTGATACCGATTCGCCGATACATTGTCTTGGGGGCGCGGCTCCGACACGCGCCCCCTGGGAGCGCACCAGCGCCGTCACCGTGGGTTCCCACGAGACCAGCAACGCCGTATCCACGGGCACGGCCATCATGAGAAGAAGATGACGGCGACGATGACAGTTGTACTTTTATTTTGGGTAGGTTAACCTTGTTGAAGTCAACCCCCCGGCGGGACCCTTTTTGCTGATGACTGACTTCGGCCAGATAACGAGCGCGCCTTCTAACCGGAGAAAGGCAAGATCTAGAAGCAGAAAAAAACACATGAATTATAAGAGCAGCGGATGGTGATTATTTAAGTTCATCCTGCACGCGCTAATTGCATGGAGGGACCTATGTACTGATTATTGGCTTAGTCTAGACCTAGTTTATCACAAAGGTTCGGCGGTTTCACATACATACATATATGTTCTTTAAGGGTAACATCGAGAGAGATACCCCCAAAGCTTGGAAAACAAGGGGTTGGCAGGAGACCTTGTTAGGATAACATCGATTTGAATAAGAAACATCTTCCCACACTATGATATTGTCCTGACACTTTCGACACACATTCTAGTGGCCTAAAGATATGGCGAAGTTAGATGAACGAATAGGCGAGCGATTTCGTGCTGTCTTGGCATTGCTGACCTATGAGACGCGCCGCAGATAACCACCACGGAGACATGGTTCGGAGACTTTCCGGGGACTTCATTCTCAGACCACAAGAGTATATATAAACCAACAATTGATACCATGAAATGTGTTCGGCATAGCAGTCTGACTATGTCCTTTGATTAAGCTGTACTGCAGCAAACCGAAGCATCGCCCAGCCAACACTTCACAAGATGGCAAGCGCACACCAGAAGGAACTCCAAAAGCTCTTTGCGAGCTTCAGCAACGGGTTCGACGATGAAGGTCTTTCGAAGTTCATCAACGACTCGGAGCGTATTATGCGGTCGCCGGCTAGAATCTTGCTCGCTCAGATGGGTCTTGACAAGTCCGTCAGGGCGCCCTTCAGACTCCTGGACAATGCTTGTGGGGTTGGCCCTATCGCCGCTGAATTACATGACCAGGTCGATGCGCAAGTGCTCGCGGAGAGCAAGGTCCTATGCGCTGACTTCAATGAGAATCTGGTGGGCATCCTGAAGCGAAGAGTTGTGACGAACGGGTGGTCGAACATCGAGACTGCCGTTCTTGATGCCCAGGTACGTCCAAAACGCGTGATAGACCTCGGCTTAGACGGGGGAATCTCATCTCTTGGTAGAATTCTGGGCTTCCGGATGCGTCCTACTCGCATATCAGCATCAACTTTGCCATGCATTTGATTCCAAACCCCCAGGCAGTGCTGCGCGGTAGGTCAACAGAACCAAGATACGGGTCCTAGTGGCGCCGCTAACATAATGATAGATGCTATGCGACTCTTGCAACCCGGCGGGACACTTGGCTTCACCGTCTGGCACAAGGACAATGAAGGCTGGGTACCGGATATGAGGTCTTGCTTCGAGGCACTGCCCTTCGAAGCTCCCATCCCGAACCCGCTGCCTATGGCCCCGCACGGACAGCTTCAATGGACCGAGGAAAGTGGCATCGAGAAAGAGCTGAGGGACGGTGGGTTCCGGAAGATCGAAACAAATACGATCGTCCATACCGTCCACGTGGATAGTGCCGAGCACTATCTCCAGTCTTTCGACATGATGAAGCACTGGATAGTAAACACATACTGGAGCGAAGAGAGCAAGGAGAAGGCGAATGGTATCTTAGACGAGCATATCGTGAAGCACCTCAAGGACAAGCATAACAACCAGGGGTGGGATCAGCCTTGGAAGATGATTGTCGCGACATGTCAGAAGCCGACGTAATTGGCGAGATGGTGCGTGGTATTGGAATATCACTCAAATGAAGGAGGCACGGGAGGTTGGATACCTAAATAGACCACGGAAGGAGAGCTGCGTGCTATTTCCACCTTGTTTAATAAGCATCAATATCGTCAATTTCTCCCACGAATTGCCGAAACGACATGGCGTGAATGAGGCGAAAAATGTACGGAGTCTGCCCCGCTACTACGAGAGCGGACCGCGGGGAGTCCAAAGTGACTTAATGCGCTTATTGCATATATGGCATGAGCCGGGTTTGAGCCCGTGGGTGAATGCAGCAATCGGGAAACTCTATTCTTAGTCCTGGTACGTTGATATCCACCAAACCTCGAGGCTTAACCATTTCGGATAATTTGACCAGGCTCTCATTCAGCCTTCTCTTTTGAACTGTCCGCTTTGGGACGACATGCTGATCAGTATTCCACAGTTGCTCGAACAGTACGCCCAATAAGTCAGCCGCCGAAAGGGGCGCATAACCATATGTGCTCTGGCTGAAGCCATAACATCGATATCACGGCATGAGAGCACATCGTATGCGACACAACACAACATGCTGTCAATCGCTCGCGCCCTCGTATGTGCGCTGGTGGTCCTGGTCAAGATTGCTGCGGCGTCCGTAGACCTCAAGGAAGGGTCTCTACCCTCGTACCATTACGGCGCTCCCATATCGGTCGAGTGCATGAACAGGAGCATGTAAGGTCCTACTTCCTACCTCCTACCTACTTGTATTGCCCTCCGACGTTATGAACTCGGGACGCATTTCGTCTGACCCGCTCTGACCCGCAGGGAAACGGGCGAGCACATCCAGGACGAGAAGGACGAGATAGAATGGATACCCTTCCCGACGTGCAACGAGACGGGGAAGCCGCTCGAGTTCCACTACGGCGTCGAGACGGAGATGAACTGCACGATCCCAATGATCGACGACCCCTTCTTCCACCTGCTCGAGTTCTACATCCACAGCGACGCGCCGCTGGCCTGCCGCCTGCCCGCGCGTCCGCCCGCGCACGTCGAGATCATCGGTGAGGAGCCCTACGTCCAGGAGTATATCCCGCTCGTGTTCGCCCTCGCCGGCACCCTGCAGCGCAGCCACCTGCACATCAGCACCCACCTCAACATCCTGCTGCACAGCACGCCGAAGCAGCACATCCACCCCCACGACAGCGGCGTGCTGGACAGCGGCGCCGCCTACAGCACGAGCCCGCTGAGCCATATGGAGGGTAGTCAGACGATGCGGCTCGTCATCGGCGACCCGCTGCCGCTTAGCTTCAGTGTGAGGTGGTTCCCGACCCCGGCGCTGCCCAAGACGGAAGGGAAGGTAGAATGGGCCGGTATGGGCGGCCATGTCTATGCTAGCACGATCTTCTATGCCATCGTTTCTTTTATCGCGGGAGTTCTGTCGTCGGCCGTGTACTTCTTCGGCGTCATCCTACCTAAGAGGCTGAAGGGGCGGGGTCTCGGCGGGGCGACGCCGTTGGGCTACGGGCTGAATGGTGTGGGTAATGGATGGGGTATTGCGAAACGAGACTAGGCGCTGAGATTGGGTGACGGAATTACGACTGGGCTTCTTGTACATTTTTAAATATCGACACGAGGGACGTTAAACTTCGTGAATCGATGGGTTGCGCCAAAAGGAGTTCTCGGCTGGTGAATTCGGTCTCGTTATGACCAGATGAAGTGTTCGGCTCGTTTGTACACAGATCTACTTAATTAATATCACCTATATCGCATCAAACGATCTCCGGTTCCAGATTTTCCAACCACTTCGATCTCGGGGCAAATAAACAGCAGTTCAAGTACTCTAATTGAAGTGCATAGCGACTCATTGATTCTTCTTCGCCTTATCCGCAACATTGACGCGACTCAATAGGCGCGCATACATATCGACCACCAAGACGGCCGCTATACACATATTCGTCAGCAAATAGTAGCACACTGCCGAGGGACGCCTTTTTCCACTTACCGAGAGCCAAGTAGCCCCCGTACAGGCCGCCGAGGAGCACGAGCTTCTGGCGCGGTGTCACGACGGCTGGATCCCAGAGCCAGGCCTCGTACATGCAGGTGGCGGTGGTGAGCGCGGTCTGGAGGCCGTAGACGAGCAGCAGCAGCTCGGCGGCGCCGTCGAGGCCCGATCCCGAGCGGCGGGACAGCCGGCCGACTGCCCACACGGACACGGGCAGGTGGAAGACCAGCTCCATGAGCGCGAACAGCGGGAAGAAGCTCGGGATGACCGCCGGCGGTGACGGCGCGAAGAACTGGTCCCCGTACGTCGCGAGGTAGTACGCCCGCAGCTCGTGCAGGAAGTGCAGCGGCGCTTCCGCGGGCACCCAGAGGTGCGCCGGGTAGAGCGGGACGAGGTCTACGCCTGCAGAGGGTGTTAGAGGGCGGAGGCCTGTTGCCGTGAGAGTAGGCAGAGGTGGAGGGGATAATCAGTGGCGAGGCCTTGCCGCGACGCACGTGAGGGGCTCAGGGCGTCAACGCAGGTTGGGGTATCCGAGTAGGCCTTGAGACTCATGACATCGAGGTGTACGTACACAAGAGAACTGGAATGTGGATGACGAAGTACGCAAGGTAGACCTTGTCCAGCCAATGCCTTGAGGAGGAAGCCATTGTGGGAGCGTCGGTGAGGCGAAATTCGTGGAGAGCAGGATGAGATTTCTCTAGAGGGCTGCAATTCTCCTGTACCTGCGATACCTGTCGTTTCGCGGTACGGACACACTATGAAGTAACCTGCTGCCGATCTATATAGCTTTATTGATTTTAATCACAACAACCCTTAGCTTTGAACGAGGCTGAAAGTAGGAGGTATAACATAGACATAGATGCGTGCACGCAACCTTACGTGGGATTGTACGCTCAATCATCTCTAAATGTATATCCCTTTTAATCCAATATTATGACGAACTAGATAGTTAAGTGTTATCAAGGAGTAGCGCATCCGATAGACGCATGTGGCACAAGGTAACCTGTGGGCTCACCACTCCTTTTGGGAATAGTTCGACACGCTTCGTAGGCTATACAAATTTCGAAAGTACACTATCAATTAAAACCTTATATCACCGCTGTTGCTTCCACCCAGAGTAAGGAAAGGAGACGGCCAACAGCGATGGCTATGTTCAAGGACTAACGTTAAGCTACCGTCCTTGCGGTCCTTACCGAATTTGCCTGCAGGCGTTATGAGCATCAAGCTTGGCTTACGTTCATAAATATGTTTCAAGACTTGGAGGTTCAGGGCCAGAGTGTACCTGCTCTTATAGGTTAGGGGCAGTCCGGAAACTTTCCGCATAGGCTGCTCATTCTGAAAATACTTAGGGTTTTCCGGCGAGGTTTTTAGGGGCGTCTACCCAAGGTATTTTAAACTGCTAAATGTTTTGATATAGGCATAATGCTTACATTGTGGGCGATATATCTAATTAATGTTTATTAAATATATTACCAAAAGCAAAGATCGTGTTTATTAGCGAAATATTCAATTCCTTTGAAAAATTTGGGGCTTCCGCCCCAAATACGTCGCTGGAGCAACCTAACTTCCTATTTTTAGAATTAGTAGTCTTTGCTGAAAGTTTCCGAAATGCCCAAACCATGTTGAAAGTTCCCGAACTGCACCTTACGTAAGTGGTCAGGAACGCCGTTGCTCCTAGCCGATGTGCTCTACAGGTATTCTATGCGTAACAACCTAACTGGGTAGTTTAAGTTACCCTTCATATCCAGCGGTTACAACATTAACCTACATATAGAAGGGGAATAGCATTATTTCCGTTATGAATCGATTAATTGGCCGTTAGTGTGTACTTTTCTTAACCACATATTAGAAATGTATTTGCTTGCTATTGCCGTACTTTATATTTGCTGGGTAGATAATGATGCGGAATAATTATCCGGCATACAAGTGGCAGGGGATATATTTAGTCACCTACGCTATTCCCGCTACACAGCCAGGTAGAATCGCATACGAATTTAGTACGGGCTTGGACATTGCAAATCATTCTGTCGATGCTTACAGCTGTCGCAGGTTGCGAAACTTCGAAAATCACGATTTGGAACGAAATCGACGAGGTCCTAAGCTACAGATTTTTACAAAAACTTGGCCACCTGCGCCTGCCGGGCAGCCATACCTTCACAGCATTTTTAGGTCCACCCGGCCCTTTAGTTCTCTCCCTTCCAAAAAGGGCCGGGGCCTGCGGCGCGGGTACTTGTACCGCCCCTCCCTCCCATTTCACAGCATTTTTACGCCCATCCGGCCTTTCAGTTCTCGGCGGACTCTATTCCTCCCCAACTAACTATAACAGGGATATCCCAGTGCTTTAACTAATCTTTGCAGACATCACACCCAATATCGGTTAGTTTTTATCCAGGTTGGAATAAACCGATATTATTTATTTAATTATTAGATAAGGAAATGTATTTGTTATCATATATAACTAATCCTAAAGTGTTAAAACTTATATCGCAAAAATTATTAAAGTATTATAAAATGTTTAACTATTCTATATACATTCACATTAACCCTTCATGACACATAGTGGCCCAGTGGAGGTAACTAACTACAATATCCCTGTGACCCTCTAGTTCTCTAGGGGCCGCGTCTGACAATGGCAATGGCTGAGAAGTGTGCTTTGTTCAACTTGTAGAAGCTGCTACTTCGGAGACTTGATGATCGCCAGATGGGTGCTTTCCGATGCGGCCAACCTAAAACTGGCTTAGAAGGGCGCTGATCGCCACCAGGCCCGCTCCGTAGGGTTACGGAGACGCCGAGCGTCGAAGTATTGCGGGCAGATGGAGTCAACCTCAAGGCGGCGGGTCCGCAACCTCCTAATATTTAAAAGGGTTATTGGCGGCCACTTCCAACAGTCGGTATTTCTAGATTCTAGGCAGCTGAGACTTGGGGCCAAGCACTCATGGCACATGTGAATGTAGCTCGTTTCCGAAAATGAACTCTGACCCTCGAGATATGAAAGATAGTAAGTCAGACACCCAGGTCACGCGCCACCCCCCTCACGCTCCACCGAATTTTCGAGACACCAAACGCACTGACCCTAACTTCAGCTATATATATCTCCGTTAAACAACGTCTCCTTGGAAAACAAAACATACCTTTTTGATCTCCAGAATTAGGCGATTCTAACGATATGGGACTTGCTGCTTAATTACGTACTGCGAAGGCGATTAACGAAGTCGTAAATGGGAGGTCCATTCGGGCGGCCTTTAAGCTATACCAGGTCGAACGCACTTATTTTACCCGTAGAATCCAGGGTATATAAACCCGGGAGGAATATAACGAAAATCTCCTGAAGGTATCCAAGGTCCTTGAAAATAAGTTGGTTAAATGGATCGTAATCCAGGGCCAGCTTAAGTACGTTTTTCCGTATGCTTAATTCCGTACGTACATATAACGTCTTCTTTTTAAATCCGGCAATACGGAACGCCTAGGAAGGAAATAGGTAATACGATTTTTTTAATGTTATCGCGAAATTAAGATTTTTAAGGGTCGGGCCATTAATTATTAACGTTTAAACGGGGTTACGGAAGCCACTTGTAATGTATTATTTAACCGCTTATCCTTACGGGAGATACGGAAGATATATTTCCGTAATAGATATAACGCCGATAAGTTCGGGATAATAAAGGGCATAAAAAAGAATTTTTTTGTTCTCGGTAAAGCCTTTAAGAAATTCGTCTTTTTAAAGGATGCCTTTAAGCGTACGTGGATATCGGTTATAATCTGTATTAACGTAAACGGGCGAACTCTTTTTCCGTTAATCATATTTAGCGGCGTTAACGTATAATAATAATGGTTTCCCGATACGGAGGATTAACTATATAAAAACTGGTATTTTATAACGTCTTTAAATAGCTGGACTAATACCGATATTAGGTTAAAGTGGTTACAAAAGGTATTTATCCTTTATACTAAGCTTACCAACTCCCAAGAATGGAAACTCCTTATTATAAACGGTCATAACAGCCATACCATTGAAGAATTTATATGGACCTGCCTGATTAATAGGATTTATATCGTCTTCTTGCCCTTACATTTATTGTACGTATAGCAGCCGCTTAATATAGGTATTTTTTCCGTCCTAAAGCGCAGGTACCGTTATTAGTTCCGGGAGCGCTGTTACGGGAGGGTTTCGGAGGTAACAGACAAGACGGATTTCCTGTAGGCGTTCGCCAAGGCCTGGAATAAGGTTATAAAGGTCTTACGATATATCAAAATAGGCTTCAGGGCTTCGGGTATGTAGCCTGTTGATCGGAATAAGGCTTTGAAGAACCCATATGTAAAGAAAAGCGAAGGGCCGGGAGATAAACCGGTTATTAAGTTATTTGTCATCTTATAAGATGACCCCCCCATCCGCGCTCCACCCCATCAACGCGCCACCCCACAACCGCGTTACGCGTCAATCCACTTATTGATTTCTTTCCATATAAAAAACTTTTTAATAATGCTTTAAAAAATTGAAAAAAATATTTTCTTTTTTAGCAAAATCTGCGCTTTCGAACGATATATAGCCCTTAGCTTAATTCCGTACGGCGCAGGCGATTAACGAGGTAATACGTAAAAAGTCCTTGCGTTTAACCTTTAAGGGTTATTAAGTTAACAGAAAATATATTTTATGCCGTATCCAAAGTATATGAACGAAAAAAAAGTTCGATAAAAGTTGTCAAAAGCTATTATAAGTCCAGGAGGAAATTTTAGCCCGTTAGGTTATCGTATAAGGTTAATTAAGATATACGTTATCCTATTCGCGATTCCGCTTATACGTATAACGCCTCCTAATTAATAACGGCAACTTTAAACGTTTAGGAAAAAATTAAATAACCCGATTTTTACATTATTATCCTAAAATTAGGATTATTAAAAATAAATTTATTAATTATAAGCGTTTAAATAACGCTTTCCCGGCTTTTATTAACGTTTTATTCGGACGTTTTTCTCTGCCGAAAGTTAAAATTATTAAATAAAGAAACTAATTTAATACGGACAAAATCGAAATAATAAAAAATATGGGCGAAAATTATTTCGTCTTTAAAAAAACTTTTAGGAAAAATATTTTTTTAAAGAATACTTTTTAAAAAAATAAATTATTATAATTATCTATATTAATATTAACGGGGGATCGTTATTGCTTTTCGTAATTTTTAACGGCGTTAACGTATAATAATAATAATTCCTTAATTTGGACGATAAAATATACGAAAACTAATATTTTATTACGTTAAAAAACAGCTGGACAAATAACGAAATTAGCTTAAAATAATTTCGTAAAGTTTTTATTCCTTATATTAAGTCCGAAAACCCGGACGAATAAAAGTTATTAATAATTAACGGTTATAAAAGTTATATTACCAAGGAATTTATATAAATATATTTTTAAAATAAAATATATATTATTTTCTTATTTACTCATATTTTTTGTATTTTCCAGCCTTTTAACGTAAATATATTCGTTATCTTAAAGCGGAAATACCGTTATTAATTCCGCGAACGTTATTATAAATAAATTTCCGAAATTATAAATAAAATTAATTTCTTTTAGGCGTTTGCAAAAACGTAACAAAAAATTATAATAACCTCGGAATATATTACAAAAAGCTGGAAAATAATAAGTTTGCGTTTTATTAATAGGGCGAAAGTATGAAATAATAAATACGTTAGGGAAAAAAAATAATAAATATACTTATCTGGAAATTAATTTCTACCTTAAAACGATTTAACTTTTTATCCCAAATAATTACTTTAAATATTAAAATACCTAAATTATTTAAGGAATTAATTCGGATCAAAAAAACCCTGGTATAAGTTAATCCAGCTTATAGGAATTTTACCGTACGTTTTTTATTCCGTAAGTTCGCCAAAGCTTTTAACGATAAAACCGCCAAATTTTTTGCTACCAAAGTTTTTAATAGGTAAATAATTACAGCCCTTAAAAAAGCGAAACTTAAAAAGTATAAAAAGGTACAGCCCGAACCCAATAAGGGCTTCGTAAAGATAATCTTAATTAAGAAGGTAAAAGTAAGGCGGAAAGCCCTTACGAAAAAACGCTTTACCGTTATTCGGCAAAATTAACAAGAAACCGAGCTTTCCGGAAACGACGAAAATAACGAGGTGGAAACAGATTGCATCATTATACGGTCTACTTAGTATGGAATCAATTAATAAAATGGCTGTTAAGATATTGTTATTTGAATAGAGAGGTTGTTATGGCGATGGCTTCAAAATTGGGTGGAGCGTTGATGGGGTGGAGCGCGGATGGGGGGGTCATCTTAACACCCCGATTTTCTCGAGCTAATCGCTCCAATAAGTCTTAATATACTTAAATCTTTAAAGGACCTGAAAAACCTGGAGATAGCCTTAATTAAGGTCGACCCAGCTTTCGGGAAACTTACCGTTCGGTTGTTATTCCGCAAGATGCGCAAAGCACTTAACGTATCTAATAACGAATTAACCGCTTTCGAAAATCACAATAGCCAATTAACTTTAGCCCTTGAAAAGGCACGTCCGAAGAAGCTAAGGAAAATGGAAGCTAACCCCAATCAAGAATTCGTACGGCTAAAGAACGTTAGGCAAGTAAAGGCCGGGCTGAAAGGTAACGCGTAAGGACCCTCCGCTGTCATTCCGCAAAACGAAGCCTAAGACGAAGAAGAGGAAGAAAGCGAATATTATACTGATGATCCTGATTATATAGTAGTGCGATTTCGTTAAAACCCGATATGGGTTGCTTAATTGGTTGTTGAGTTATTGATTTTTGAAGTATATAGATGGTTTGGCGATAGCCTCAAATTGGGGGTGGAGCGTGAGGGGGGTGGCGCGTGACCTGGGTGTCTGACTTTATACAATCGAAGTTCGGAACGGGATGGGTGTTCTGTCTGCTTAAGCGTCTTCAGTGTGAGAAGCCTTGCTCTGCCTCGTGACCCTGATTGCATGGCCATCTCCAAATCCCCGATTCGGTCCCGCCAGCGCGTCCTTCTGGACGATGAATTCCTGGTCCCATGAGACGAAAGCGTTCGCCCTTTCCTGCTGGGGAAATATCCCAAGCGATTCCGTTGGCCCTCTCGAACGGCTCGTCCTTCGACTTGAACGCGCCCGACCAGCCGCCACTCCTCTTCAGTGGATAATCTTGCCCGAAACCCTTCGAACTCTTAAATTTGAACCACGTCATGTTCGCAAATAGGGGCTTGATCCCCGGGATGCTGACTGTGGCCGCTGCCAAGAAGCTCTCCCTCGAAGCCCACCCGGCTGCGACGACCAAAAAGGAAATGTCCTTGAGCGAGTCATAGGCTCTGAAGATCGTGGTGCACATGATGGAGATACCGGAGCAGAGCAGGGGGGTAAGAAGTAGCTTACGCTTTAATGAGGGGCCGACTTTCATCAGGAGAGAAATCAGAGTGAGAATGATGCATCCGTCAGTACTGAAAAATACGGGGCCGGCAGAAAGGAGCCTGCTCATATGAATGTCGTGCTACCTACACGCCGTTCAACATCCCGATGACGAATAATTTGCGTTTCGGAGCGTGCAATCATCTCCAGGGTAGGGAACGATCTGCCATGATTTCCTGATGGGGAGACACTGGAGGACTTGGCCCGGCACGAAGGCTACATACGCTAACACTGAGAGAATGGCCACACCTTGACGATGTTGGTTTTCTCTCGGGAGGCCGGAGCTCGGGGCGCATGATTAATTGAGGTACCCCGGAGAGCTTGCGGTCTGAGCTACGCAATTCTGTAGCAGAGGGCCAAAACAGCTCCTTTAAGGCGCCAGATGTAGGTCATGTAGATGATCCAAGTTGTGAGACTCAGCTTTGACCCCTTGATCGTGTTGGGGTACGCCTCCTGAGGCATTAGGGCTGCTGTGTTCTCACCCGATCCAATGTTGTTTCCTAGCTCCATGATAAAATGCGACATCGTTGTGGGATAGATCTATATTACCTATGAGAGAGAAGTTAGCGACGAGGTGTTTTCATATTTAAGGCTCCTTTCTTCCCCTCACCCATGCTAGGAACATGAAGAGGTCATGCAGTTGGAATTTAACAATCTCCATTGTCTTGACCTGCCAAAGGAACGCAGCAATATGATGAAATTGCCAATAGGTAACTCGATCTAGAAACCGCGAATCAACCTTGCCATCGGATCTTCTGCTGGGGCGGCGTCGGCCATCTTGGACGAAGGATGTGTTTGGCGGAATGGGGTAGAATAAAGAGAGCAAGTTAAAGCATTAGTACTTTCTGAAGGTGAATAGAAGTCACAAAACACTATATACTTAAAAGCCGGAAAGACGCTATCACTAAGGAAAGAGGGGACGCGGACTTATAAGTCTAGCCATAGTATAGACGCCGCATATATTAATATCCAGGTTTGCAGGGGAGTTTCATGGCTGAAATGGTCCAAAACAGAAGGTCAGAACGCCAGCATATTCATCGGGGTCCTGGTCAAGATCATCGAGAGACGGTTGAGGGGGTATTAGTAATAACTTTGGCAACTACCATGCCCGCCTCGCACCTTTCGCCGCAATCGAATTTTAAGGATATATGTGACGGCTAGGCGGTTTAACCAACTACTAAACCTAAGTCGTACGGGTTTATGTTGGCAGGAATATCGTGGGATTTTGAGTAACGAACTTAGTAACTGGTTACGTTTCGTAATATTAAGGGCGTTTTAAGTAACAAAATATTATTATATATTATTATAATTTAAATTATAAAAATAACGAACATATATATTTTATATAAATTTTTATTCTTTATAAAATTTTCAAGTTATTTTTAATTTAGTTTTGTTAAATATAATAAATTTTATATAAATATATTTGGATTGTATTATTAAAAAAATTTAAATTAGGTAACTTTTTTATATAGGTCCAACCGTTTTTATAATTTGGTTATGGCTTAAATTGTAATTCATTTTTTTTCTTAAGATTTCTATGTGATGATATGCACAGCTAGTCCTTATAAGGTAGATTTGGGTGCCCAAACCCCAATTGGGGATTTGGAATTGCTGATCTTTTGGTCTTGTGGTTAGCGTCGCACTCTTGCTTATCTCACATTCTATTTTTAAAAATTATTTTTAATGAGTTTATTATTATAAGAAAGTTATATCGTGAATCGTAAACCTTATAATCGTTTTAATTAAACCTTTTTTGAAATTTTAATTACTTATATTATTAAATTTAGTTTTAAAATAATTTTATATATATTATATTATGACAGTAATATTAAATGCTAAATAATTAAAAAAGTTAATCGTTAAAATAGATATATTAAAAATCGTTATTATTATAATAGTTTCGGCGTTTCGATCGAAATCTTTCGATATATTAAGAAAAAATAATCGTTTAAATTATAAAGAAACCGTTACCGAATAATCTTTTTGCAATTTCAACAATAAATAAAGAAAGATTTAACGCGTACGCAACGTAAGATTAACGAAATTATTAATTATTTTTTTCGTTTACGTTATTAAAAAAATATTTTTATAAAAAACAAATTAAGATTATTAATTACGGATTTTAATTAATAAACAAATTAACGAAATAGAAATATACCCAAGTCGAAATTATTATAATTACGTTTTTCGTTAACTTTTTTAATTAATTTATTTCAGAAAACGTAACTTAAAAAAATTATTATTTTCGATTTGGGCGTTATTATTAAAAGCTTCTTTAATATATATTAGGTATTTATAAGAGTTTTGATAGGTTTTTAAGTATTTTCGAAATTTAAATATTTTTCTATCTTATTAAGCATTAAGTAAATTTATTTTTCTTTTTATATCGAAGATTCTTTTTATTTTATATATCATTTTGTATTTGTATTTGGGTATTATTTCCTTTCGTATAACTTTTTAATAATATTTACTACTAATTTAAATAAAGAAATATAAAGACCAAAATAAATGTTGATTTTAAGCAAAAACTTTAATTATTAAATATTTTTAAAAGAGTTTTTAATATTTTTATAGAAACCAATATATTTGAAATCGTCCTTTCTACTGAGTTTTTTTAGTTTAAGTAGTTTTATAACTAAATGCATTTTTTGATCAGAAAATTAATTATTTAAAGTTTTTTAAATTATAAATATTTGCTGATTTAGTAGAGTATAAATTTTAATTCTAATTTTATTTTAAATTTAAATACATGAGTTATTTTATTATAAATATTATTTTAATATAAATAAGTTCGTTATATATATTTTTATAAATATTAAATATAAATATAAAATTTGTATTTATTAAAATCGTTTTAATATTTTTATAATACTTAATATTATAAATTAATTGAGTAATAAGCAATTTTTAACTGAATTATTTTGATCGTAAGTAATGTAATATTTCCAACAGGTTTTAATATTTAATTCAATTATTCGGTTTCTTTATTTATTTAAAGCTTAAATATATTAAAAAATCTAGAATTTAAACCGACGTATATTCTAAAACGTTATTAAAATTTTAAAGTAAATATGATCTTTTTATTGGAAATCTTATCGCATAATAATTATATATATTCACAATATTTTTGAGAAATATATATTATTTATTCGATATTAGTATTTGTTTAAGTACGGTGAAAAATAAAAAAAAACTTCTTAAATCTGTCGACGATTACTAATATATTATTTTAGTATATTTTTTTCGTTAAACCTTCGATTAAAGAAAATTCCATAATAATTATAAGTTTTTATAAAATGTACATTATTACGTTTTAATCTTGTTATGAAAATTGTATTATTGTTATATTTTTCAAATTATTGTTTTTATTTTTTAAAACATTAAATACGTTAAAATTACATCAAAGTTTTATAAATCCTTATATGGTAACATAATTGATATTTATATATATTACGTATTAAATTTATTTAATATTATTTTTTAAAATTTACAAAACATTTTTATTTTTTTATACGTTATTATTATATTTTCTAATTTTTTAATATTAAATAAATAGTATGGCTCGTGCTATTATAATTTAACATAAACGTAAATATCTTGTAAAATAATATGGAAATAATATTATTAATTTTCATATATTTGTCTCGAAAATTAATGCTTTATTTAAAATATTTGTGTTGTTATTTTTTAAGTTTTTTAACAAATAATAACGAAAATGAAATTTGTTTTTTTACATATTGTAATTAGTATTTCGTATATTTCTTAATAATAATAAAATAAATAAAGATATATTAATTATTTTAATTTTTAATCTAATAAAACTTTCTTTTAAAGAAATATTTAAAATTTTGAAAACTTGTAAAAATACTTATAAGTTTTTATTTAAAATAATACATTTCAATTTGGTATTTTTTAATTTATACCCAAAATATACAATGAGATATCATTTACTTTTGTTATTCCTGTTTTTAATTATTATATTTAACGTTTAATGCGAATTACTGGTTTTTAATTTATAATATTTTTCTAATTTCTTTAATTAAAGTTATTAAAGATATACGAATTTTATTAATATTTTCGATAAATATCTTGAAAAGATTAATAAATTTAAAAAAAAACATTTATATTTCTTTAATTGTTATTAATATGTATTACTTTATTATTATATGAACTGTTTTAAAATTTCTTTTAACATATTCGAAATTAATAATATGTTTCAAATATTTTATTTTTTCTATATAATGTCTTTCTTATATTATTTTATAATTGAACGGTTTATAAAAATTTAAAAAGTTTATAAACATTTTTAATCTATATTCTCTTTCGAATAAATACACTTATCGTCGACAGAATATATAATAAGAATATCGAAGTATTTCGTAATACATAATTTATTATACGTTGAAAAGTTATTAATACGTTCATCAATCATATTAATATAATCAAATATTCAAACAATCTGTATTCTATTGTAAAAGTTATTTTTATTTATATTTTCTCTTAATTTTAATAAAATTAGATTTATTTTTAATATCGAATATTATAAAGTATTTAATTGTATAAAAACAAATGTTTATTTTAATAATTCAAAATAATAATATTCGAACTGTAATAATAATAGTGCCTAATTATTAATAATCAAGTATAAATCGTAAATGGGTTTTTAATACTAAAAATATAAAATACCTCGTAAATAATTCTAAAAATAGAATTCATCTTTTATATAACTGATTTTTTACGTATTTTTTTAAAAACGCGTAAATCGTTTTTATTACGGCTATAAGTCAGAAGAAACTTCGTAAATAACTCTTTTTTAAAATTATTGCATAATTCTATTGGTTATATTTCAATAATATTATATTAAACCTTTTTTCCAAAAGCTATTTCTAATTATAATAATAATGTAACATATTAATTCAATTTTTGAACTTCTAAAACTGTTATTTTAAATTAATATTTAAATCCTAACATTTTTCTTCTATAATAATAATAATATATTGTATTTCTTAAAATTAATTTTCTTTTATATATTTTAGATCTTTAAAAAATAAATTATTTATTGATATTTTCGATTAAATAATACAATCCTTTTTAAGATGTATTTATCCATATAGTATAAAACGAATTTTATTTAATTAATATCTTTATCGATCAAAATTCTATATTAATATATTTATAATATTTTAAACTATATGGTAAAGTTTAAATAAAAAGATTTTAAAATTCATTATTTAATATCGTTTTTAAATAAAAATCTTAATGTAATTTATATTGTATTAAAACGTTTGAATCTCGTAAAAGAAATTCTAATTTTTAGTATTTGTAATTATATAAAGTTTTAATTTATATTTGTATAATAATTTAAATGTATTAATAATAGTTAAGTTAATAAAATCATTAACGGTTTGTATTATTGTATTTATAACTTTTTTTGAGAATGTTTCTTAATTCTTCTAATTGTTATTATCTTACAACCTTTTTATAAATAACGTTTTTTAAATTTCTTTTCGAATTTAGCGAATTCTATTTATATCTTTTTCGAATAATATATTAAATTATTAGATTTAGCATTTTTACTAACGGATTTATTTGTCAAATTTTATCAAAGTTAATTTCTTAGCTCGTAATGTTTTACGTTATGATATAAATTATATTCGACATAATACATAACGTTTTATTAAGTTTTTTATAATTTATTGTTTTCTTGATAAAATCTTTAAATATATTATAGAATAGAGTTTTTAAATTTATTTTTCTTTAAAGTTCATAATAAACTTTCAATAAAAATAGAAATTTATAATAATTGTTCAATAATAGTCTATTACAATAAATTAAATTAGCCTTTTTTATAAATTAATAATTATATTAATTATAAAAGCAAAAACGGAATTTTTATGGATATTATTTTTTTTTACTTCAGTTTATAAAGTTGTTTGTTTATTGTTATTCTCTTATAAGATATTAATTCGAAAATATTTATATTATCGTTTATTTATTTTATTATTTCTAGTTTAATTAAGAAAATCTAATTTCTTTTTGTATAAACGTATAATATATTAATAAATAGATTTCTTGTATTCGTTATATATGAGATGTTTTTGTTATCTATAATATATGTCGTTTATTTTGTTTTATCGCTTAAGAACTTTCGGATAAATATTCTTTATTTATATTTAATATTCCTTTAATTAATCCTTTAAAGCGTATTATTATTTTTCGGATATTATCTAGGTTAGCTTTTCAATTTTTCATATTTCGCGTCGAACATTTTAGCGTAATAACTTTATTTCGTACTTGAAATATTGCTGAAGAATTATTACATACGCTCTTATAAGGTGGATTTGAGTACCCAAATCCCAATTGGGGTTTGGGATTGTTGATCTTTTAGCCTTGTAGTTAGCGTCGTACTATCGCTTATCTTACAGTACTAAGTTCGGATTATATTAATAATTTTTTCATTATTTTTTAAATATTAATATTTTTATATTTTATTATAATTTCCTGTATAAAAAGTATTTATAAACTTTACATATATTATATATTTATTTTATAATTGTAATATTTAGTTTATATTTAATATTTCTTATATAATATTTTAAATTACATACATTTTCAAGTAATATTATACGAAATATTATTAAATCAGAAAATAATAATATTAATTAGAAATTTATTATCTAATTTATTTTTATCCTTTTTTATAGGTTAACTATATTATTTATTATTAGTCTGAACTGTTATAACTATGAAACGTAATAAAAACTTAGGTCGATTAAATTTAAAAAAGTGTTTTTACATTTCTTTTTTTAAACCGTCGAAAAATTGAGCTATTAATACCTATTATTTTTAATTTAGTTTTAAAGTTAGTTAAATAAACGTAGTACCGTAATTAGATATTAATTCCTTTTATCTTAATATTTGTATTTGTATTTCTGTTTTTATTTTTTCATTTATTATGCTAAAAAGTATCGTTAATATTTATTTAATCTATTTAAAATTTAGATATATTTATATTATTTTCGGACTTTGTTTCTTCCTATACAAAATAATATATTTGTTTATTATGAATTTAAATCAAATAATTACGTTTTTTATAAATCTTCTCATTAAAAACTTTATTCGTATAGTAAATATAGTAAAGAAAATAAAAAATGTATTTAAAATATATTCGATGCTAAATAAGATTTAACTACAATTTTAGAGAAATATTATAGAACGGTTTAAATTTAAATAGTTTTAAAACATTGTTTAGTTCTTTAATAAGATTTAATTAAATAATTTAATTTGCTTTAAAAACTTTTTAATATTCGAAATTTTCTCTTCATTTCCGAAATTTTTATATACCGCTGAGAATAATTTAATAAAATTAACTTTTTTTAAAAGAGATAAAACGAATATTTAGGAGCTTTAGCCGTGGAAAGAACTTGTCTTTAATTAAATAAAAATTTAATAGTTTATTATTTAGATCTATATTATTGTTAAGAAATTTTGAAAATAATTATTAATTAAAAAGTATGTCTGAAATAATAGTATTTAAATTTTACTAATATTATTAAATTAAAACTTATAGTACATAATAGTTAAACGGTTCAATTAATTATTGAACTTAAATTATACGGATTTATTTTAATAAAAGTAATATAAATTTTGAAAGACTAAATATAATAATGAATTATATTTTATATTTTTAAAAACGTTTTAAAAGCACAAAATATTATTATAAAATATTATTATTTAATTTATGAAATTAATAAACGTATAGACTTTATATAGAATAAATATTTTCTTATTAGATTTTAAAATTATTATAAATTTAATTTTATTAAATACGATTAGTTTTATATAGATTTACTACGAGCTGGTCGCCAAAAGAGATCCAAATCACGTAACCATCCCGTATAGATCCGACTATTCTTGCAACCCGGTCTTAGCCTGTGTCGTAACAATATAGACATACTGCTAGTGTAGTGTCTTATTCTGTATATCTTAATAGTTCAAATTTGTTCTCACTTATATTTACTGCAAATATGAGGCTTATATAATATAATATTTAATATTAATTATATATAACCGTACAAGCATAATATATAAATGTAATGAGTAAAACTAAATGCTAATTAATAAATACTATTTACGAATTATTTATAAGTCTGACATTATATATAGAAGTATATAAATAAAGAAAAGTGTGTTAATATGTTGCATAACCTTTAACAGGTTATTTATAAAAGGTGGGGGTAGCGAACCCTCCTTTTATATACGTAAATACAATTTTAGCATAGAGAAAAAGATATTAGATGTGACGATCTGATGAATCTAGACTTGCGAAAACGGTCGCAACGACAAGGATAATAGGACCCGCTCTGTAAGTTACGTAACAAATAATTACCAACTCGCCCGTAATCATAAAAAAGAATTATAATTTAAAAAAATCATAATTATAATAAATACCGTAATGAATAATAATTAATAAACTTAAACAAAAATATATACGTTTATTATTGCTATAATTTAAATAATACCAGCTTATAATCAAAATATTATTATCTAAAATATTTTTAATATTATAGAATATAATTAATTATTACATTTATTACTTATATATTTATAAAATTTGGATCAATATAAATCTATAAAACTTAATTTTAATAATTAATTAAATTATTTAACTATTATATGTTATAGGTTTTAATATAATAGTAATATTAAACTTTAAATAATACCATTTTAAATATTATATTAATTAATAAATAAAACAAATATTTTTTAATAAAATCCTAAATTCTATACAAAATCTAGAAATGAAGAATTTAAATATATATTTTAAATTGAATTTAATACAAATATAAATGTCAAAATTTAAAGTTTAAACATTTTCATTTTATGATAAAAAAGATTATATATAAAATTTCCTTACTTACGTAAAAATATATTTCAAATTATATAGATTCGAAAAACTAGCAGATAAAAGCTTCGCCGTTAGAGTTCTTTTAACAGGACATATTTTTAATTAATTTCAATTTATTATAAATAATTGTTCGAAATATACTAAAACAGATTAAGAAAGATTTTTTAAAATTCTTTTATGTAATTATATTAATTTCGAAAATACATTAAAAATTAATTTTAAGTGTTTCGCCGAAAAACGTGTGACGATTTAATAAATGTTTAAATTTCGCCAGAAAATCATAACTTCGAACTATACAATTATATTTGAAAATCTTTTAATTAAAGCCAAATAAATTAACTGTAACGCAAATATTTATATTAATATATTTTATAAACAATTTAAGGATAATACTTAAAATCGAATTATTAAAATTTTGATAATTTGCACTTTAAATCCATATATTATCGAAACTGTTATAATTAATAATAAATTATATAAACCCTGTGTAAAAAGAAAGATATCTGAAAATAAAGAAATTAATTAGATAATTAAAAAAACGACAAATTATTATGTTTATTTTATGGTACGACGTCAAATATTATAGAATTTAGAACGGTTGAATGTAGAAATCAAAATTCAATTAATTATTAAAATATTTTCAAAAAGCGTAAAAACCTTAATTAAAAATTAAATATTTATACCGAAAAAATAACTGAAATATAATTTAAATTAATAATAATAAAGATATTAATATAATTTATATTTAATACCGACAAAGATTATAATAACGAAGAATTCGATACGAAATACGAAGGAGTTGAATATTAACTTATAATATGTTAGAAAAATAAAAGAATATTTTGACAAATAACTGGAGAAAGATTAAAAAGAAATACAAAACGCTTATTTGGGAATTTATAATCGATGTAAAAAATATAGGCAGTATAGTATGGATAATAAGAATATTTAATATATAATAACTGGAAAGGATGAATTTATTAAAGAATTATAGGTACATAGAAAAAAGAATTGAATTTCCTTAATAAAATCGGATATAATAAAATAAATAAATATTAATATTAATATTTTCAAAATATTATTTTATAAACCGCTATTACTAAATAAATAAGTTTATAAAGTTAATTAAGAAATAATATTCGTTAAACAGCCTCTTATATTTGTATAATTAATATAATTATTAATTAATAAAATATTAGTTTATTACATTGTAAACAATATTACTAAAAAGTAATTGTAAATTTTTATTTTTAATTAGCATTTATTATAAATTCGACAAAAACCAAGATTGAAAAGCAGTTACCAGTACATATAAAGATTCTATTAAAAATAATAAATTATAAAAAATCAAATAAACAATTATGTATTGTAAAGAAAAATAGGTTACTCGAGAAAATAAGAAATTATAGATGAATTAAAAAGCGTACTATAAGTTAAAAAGAAATCCGTTAATAAAACCAACAAAAATAATAAATTATTATATTATGAAAAGAAACTAAAACGATTTTAAGCGTAATAATAAATAAATATTATTAATAATATCATTGTTTTCAAAATGTAAATCGAAACATATTAATCTATTATAATAGCAAATTATGAAATTTTAAATAGAAATAATATTATATTAATTATTATTTTTAAATTTAAAATATTTTAGATATAATTATTAACACTTTATATAATTACAAACATCGAACATTAAGATCTTTGCTCATAATAATGAAAGAATTTAGTACTAAATTAATTATTTCGAAATTTTATTTAAAAAGCATATTAAATCGTTAATTTCGATGTCGTTTTATTTGGAATTATAATGTAACTTTAAAACAATTATTAATGTATTACTACAGATTTCGAATCGTTAAAGGATTAATTAAATAAAAGTTTAAAGAAAATCAGTTTTAATATTTAATCGATAAAGTAAATAATGTAAGTATAAATATAGGACGCATATTATATTAATTAAGGAAATTAGAATAATAGAAAAAACCGATATAAAAAATACGATATATTTTTATTATTACTAGAGCTTAATGAAAATAACTAAAAAAAGATTTAAAATAATAATTTCAACTATTACATATTTAATAAATATATTTTCGAAATAACAACTTAATACGAAATAAGTAAAATATAACAAATGAAATAATAAAACAATTGGAAAAAAAACTTATTTACGAAATTTTACCTTATTTATAACCTTAATAGAAACAACTTATGCGTTTTTAAAAAATATATAGAAAACTCATTATAAAAATTAAATTAAATGTTTATAATTATAAATAAACTATTTTATATGATTCGTCTATAAAGGAATAACAAAATATAATTTCTAATTAATTATTATTACTTGAATAATAGTACTAGCAAAAATTTAAAATTATTATTTCTAATTATAAAACTAAAAGTCCGATTCTAGAAAGTTGAATAACTTATAATTTTTAATTTTAAAAATAAATGTAATTTTATTAATTTTTCAAGAAATACTCAAAAAACCTTTTAAACCGAAATAGAATTTATATAAATATTTAATTACATTGATAAAATTTACAAATCTATTAACAATATTTTAACCGATAATACGTTATATATTACAAAACTTTTTCAATATTTTGGTTCATTTACAAAACAAAAATATATATAAAGTATTTTTATAAGGTTTTCGCACTGTTTCATATATTAAATTAATCATTAATCTAGACGAAAATAATTTTATAAATATAAATAAGATAGTCAAAATATATTATTATCTTAAAATATATTAAAATGTATTTTAAAAGAAGTATTGTAAATATAAAATAATAAATGTTATCAATATTTATTATAATACAAATATTCTCTTAATTTATTAATTATTAGAATAAATCTATTCGAAAGTTTTATACCAGTAATTTATTTTTAATTAATTGTACTAAAAAAATTAAGTAAATTTAATAAGTAATATAAATATTTTGAAAAATTAAAAGTATAATTTTTAACAACTTATTTTTAATTATATGCGATTTTATACATTTTATTAAATTAAAACCGATACTTTTGATTACGCCTTTAGTAGAATAATTAAATAATAACATAATTAGAGCAAATTACCTTTTATTTTACTCTTTCTAAGTATAAATAAAACAATCCCGATTTAATTACGGGATTCTGAACAGAAAAATATATTTATTATTTAAAGTTTTCAAAACTTTTAATACTTTTATAAAAATAAAATCTTATTAAATTAGGATTTATACCAATTATTAAGATTTTACCTGTTGTATTAAAATTAAGATATTTACGAACCGATAATTATAATATATAAGAAAATAATGAATATCGATTATATTATTATTAATAGAAGAATTAACAAAATAATAATATAAATATTTTAAATAAATTATTAAATTTCGGTAAATGAACTATAGTCAATTATATTATTTTCGATATTATCTTAAACATTATTCACGATTAAATCAACTTATAAAAATATGAATTATATTTTACAACAGGTATTAAACTTTAATTTTATAAATATTTAAAGATTTATAACACGTTAAAATAAATTAAATATATTTATCATTTTTAAGATAAAAAAATAATTTACTAAATATAACACTATACGCGTAATAGAGAGTTATAATTCTTATTGGTTTAAATAAACTATAAAGTTTAACTATTACAAATTTTATTATTCAATTTTCTTATTCGAAAGTCTAGCGACTGAAACATATTACAATAATACTTTCGATATCGTTAATAGATTTACGAAACCTTGTTACTTTTTCTTTTATTAAAATCTTTTTTAATATATATATATATATATACGAAATTATTATCGATAAAAGAATTATATTTATTTTATTGTTTTAACAACACCTTAGGATATAAATTAATTTAAGTCATAAAGTCTTTAAAGCATTACATTTGAAATAAATAAATATATAAAACGGATAAAATGAATACGAAAGTAAGCTTAACGAATATATATTTTGGATTTCTACTTAATGTTTATAAAAATATATATTCGAATTTATTAACATTAAAGTCGAATTTAGATTAAAATAGTTTAAATAATGATATAGGTAAATAAAATTAAAAACGGAATATACAGCTAATTAGAAGTAAATATTATAATGTAAAAAATAAAGGAATTATTTTGTTAAAAAAAGAATAATCTGTCTTATCACAAAAAATATTTAAATACAGAGATCTAAGAAAGATACTCGATTTAAATATATCGGATTATATAAAGGTACTAAGAAAGTTTTAAAATATAATTATTAATTAAAGTTTTTATTTAAAGCTAAACATTATCTAATTTGTTATATTTGCTACTTAGATTAATAACAAAAATTTTGAAACTTTCTATAAGAAAAAATAATATAAAAATAAAAAACGAAAATGTATACGAAATAAAAAAACCTCTTCATATACGAAAAGAAAAACGGATTTATTGAATATTCAATTAAGTAAAAAGATTGTACAAAATTCGGAAATGTTTAGAAACTTATTAAAAACATTTTAAGTAAAGTTAATGCAAAGGTTAATTCGATAAATTAAAGATAAATAAATCAAGAAAAATAATACTTTGCGCTAATATAACAGTAAAGATTTTATCGGTAATCTATTTTTCTTTTTACTTCCAATTTTTTAATTTATTTAAATATTAAAAATTACTTTATATTATTATAATACTTTCACAATATATTTAGAATTTCTATTTACATAATTGAATATATTATATTAAGATTGTATTGACTATTAATACCAACTCTAAAATACAGGTTAACGATATTAAAAATCTTATAAACATTTTTTCGCTAAATCTTTTTTATGTTTGAAACATTAATATATACGATAAATATTTTGTAACAAATAATACAATATTTATGTTATCATAATATCGGCCACATATTATATATTTCTTATAACGGGAAATATTTTCTATTGTTTCGTATTATAACTCTTTTAAAAAAAACATTAAAAACAAAGTATATTTTCGAAATTAAGGTTTTCGAACGTTGTTATTAGATCAATACCACGAACTGTAAAAAATGAGATTTATAACGAATTTTGAAAATACGGGAAATTATGATAAAAAAATACTTATTAAAAGAAGAAGACTTTTAACGTAAAGTTTTAAAAAAAGAGAAATTATACTACAACTTAATAAGCCTAGGTTTACGAAAATAATCATAACGATAAAAATAATAAGATTTACTTTATAATTTACGTAATAAATAATTGATAATAACTTCGTGATTATAAAAAAATTGTTATAATTATAAAAGCTTATATTAATTATAAGCATCATACTTACTAATAATTAATGAAAATGTGAAAAAATTGCATATAATATTTATTTTTATAATTCAAATAATATTAGCTTATACTTAAAATATCGTTATTTAAAAGGTTTTTATTATTACGAAACGTAATTATTTACTATATTTATTTTTTAAATTCCTATAATACATTTGTTAATATAAATCTGTACGACTTAAGTTTAGTAACGAGTTAAACCTCTTGGTCGTTATGCAAAAGGTGTAAAAATAATCTTTTTTCAATAATTAATTAAGTTAAGCTAAGATTGAGTTATTTAATTAACTTCAGCTGAGATTAATATATTTCTTCAGCCGTTAAGAACTAGTAATTAAATCTTTTACGAAATTAAGTAATTGTTTAGAAAGAAAATACTGCGGTGGTTAATTATAAAACAGAAATAGATAATATAAAAAGAAAAAATAGATCGAGAAATTTGGGCGTTTATTCGAGAGGTCTACGTTTCGCAGCTTTTAATATGATATAAATTTGAGCTACTAAGTGTTAGAGTTTGACGTTATACTAGTAAATTATAAAAGTTTTGTTCGAAATTTTGTTTATTCACTTTACTTTTAAGGTTGTTTAAAAATAAAGGTGGAAAAAATCGTAAAAAAAGGAATAATAAAAAAAAAGAAAGGTAATAATTTTTATTACTAAGTGAAATCTAGAATAACTTAATATTTCTTAGGTTTTCTTTAGAGTTAAAGTAACTCGTTAAAAATTTAACAATTTGACAAATATTTAATATTATTAAAATACTAGAAGCTTAATTAAGTCATTTGTTATAACGGTGTTAATAAATCTTTATTTAAATTTTATCTTTTATTACGTAAAACTTACGAAATTAATAACTATAAATATTAACGTATTTTAATTTCATAATTAGGTGTATAATTCTTTTCATAATTAACAGTATTGTTTATTTATTATCTATTTACAGAATTAGACTTTTATTTGATTTTAATTTAATACTTTAAAATAGCTTTAATATAAACACATGTCCTTAACAGTATATATTAAAATTAAAAATTTAATTTAGGTATTTATAATAATAATTACATTTTACTTATTAACTTTTTATATATTAAAGTCATCAAAAAATAATATTATAAATTTTTAGAAAGTTTTCTAGTTAAGAATATGTGTAAAAAAACATCGCTTACATATAAAAACGATAGTATGTTAAGGTTTTCGTTTCGTTCGAATTTTAAGACTAAGATACATATAAAGTAAATATGGAAATTAATTTCGTAAGCTGCATTAAAGTACCTAATGCTTGAAATTTTGAAATATCGTAATAAATAAAAAATAATGTTAGATATATCAGAGCAAATAAAAATAATTCGGTATAATAAGTTTCCGATATTTTCGATATGTAATTTCTTCAACGCTATAGATATTTTGCGTTAATATTCTTTAAATTCTTTTTTAAAAGGCTATTAAAATAATGATATCTAAATTTATATATTCTAAAATATAAATATAGGATTTTCTAAAAAGTATTTGTAATAATTATAATCTTCTAAATGTACGATTTCATAAAATATGTATTCTAAAAAATTATTATAACGTCTTAAAGTCGTTAGTATAAAATCGTTACGTTAAATTTAAAGAGCCTTTTTTAATACATATTATATTCTAAATTCTAATATATTATAAAATTATCTTTAATGCAAATAATAATAATAGTGATATATTAATTGTAACTCACAAATCATACGGGCTATCTCCGGGTTACTTAATAATAATTATTGCTAAGCCAGTAATTAGAAATAATCAAAGGTAATCCTAAGCGATTAGGATCATTACCAGCTGCGTAATTATAAATAATCAAGCTAAAAAGAAAAAAGATATATACGCTGATTATTTTTATAATTTAAATAACTTTAGCTTATAATATTTATTAATATTAATCGCTTGCAATAATAATTCGTTACCTAAGGCACTCTTAGTATTACGAAACGTGATATATTATTATATCCATTGCTTAGAATTCCACGATACTCCTGCTAACATAAACCCGTACGACTAAGGTTTAATAGTTGGTTAAACCGCCTAGCCGTCATATTGTGATTTTACTTCGCTAATTCATTGCCGGTTAAAACTAAATAAACAGATTAATATAAACTAAAACAACAAAAATTAAAAACGAGCTAAGAAAAAAAAATAAGCAGATTAAAAGAATTTTTGTTTTAAACAAGTGAGAAACTAATAGTAAAAAAGTGATAAAAATCATATTTTTGTTAAAAAAGAAAGTTGGAAAAAATATGTTATCAATCTATCGTTTGACACTGAAGCCGGTAACCGCGTTACGTTTTCCTTCCGTCGGGATTCTTATCCCATCTTGGACCAACTGTCTCCCAACCTGCATGAACTGTTGGTTCATAACATATGTATCCGCAGTAAGATAGTAACTTGAGCAACGGCCCGACTAACAACATCGGAGTCTTACCGAATAAGCAAAGCCTGATGTCTGCTGCGACCTTAATTGGGGCCATCTGTAAGGGATGAAAATGGCCGCATATCGGCCAACATAATTTATGCATCAATACAGGATTGAAGTGGGACGTGAGCACATGTTACTTCTTGGCACGCATGTACCGCAAGAACTGCAGACGCCCCTTTCTTCGAATTGCTCGACTGTAAATGGTATCTCACTACTCGTTTTAAGGATCGATGGTTCTTCAAATAACATAGACCGCCCTGGTCAAATGTGTTCCTCGGGGGAAACACATGGCCCCCATCATGAATGACAGTGAGGCGGACAGCCGGCTCATAGATCCGGCTGAGCTCCTCCCTCCCCCCACCTGTTGGTTCAAGCTGGTCTTTGGCGCCCCAAATATGCACAGTCGGGATCCAGATCTCGTCGACTTCGGGACGCAGACCCAGAAATTTCATTGCATCCCGATTCTTCGCGCCGCAGAAGAATATCGGAAGGGTATTTGACTCGACCCTGGTCGCTGCGGGAATGACACTGGTGCCGCAAGCTGGACAAGCCAGGCATGGAAGTGAAAACCATTCGCGAGAGGTCTTATGCAAGCTTGGTTTGAGCATGCTATACCAGAGTCGGCAGTGGTTAAACCACGTGAGCCGATAGGGGACGAACGTATTCGTAAGAGGCATTGGTAGCAAAAATGCGGCAACAGGTGCGGCGCTGCAGAGATGCAGGCGATCATCCTGCCATCCTATGACAAGTGTTTTGGGCCCTTTCTATTACTTTTTGAAGGAACTGGTGTTACTTTTTTGAGAATCAAATCATTAACTTAATCCGTGTTCGTCGCTTTAAAATGCTCGATGACTCGTGCGTGGAATTTGATATCTCCCTGGCACCGAATTGTTTGACAACGTAACGAACAATGGCTCCCTTGGAGTGATTTATTACTACATCCATTACCCCGGGTGTTAGTATGAATGCAAGTAGGGACGAGGATTCGCATATGTAAATAATGCTATTTCCATTGTAGGTGGGTTTAAGGAAGGTGCATTAAGTGATTAAACTTGCTATATCATTTGCCTTGCTAAAATCAGGCAGTATTTTGGAAGTTGTGGCTGCGTCTACGGCGCAGCTGTGGCTAGGGCTTTGTACCATAGGTACCGACCCATAAAAAGGTTCTATAAAAATACCAAACCTCCAAAATAGGGCCTAATAGAAAATTATGATTTTTTGAACTAGTTTTGTACGCTTCTATATAAATTTTCAATTTTTTTAAAAAAAAACTTTTATATCTAACGGCTTAGGAGTTTAATTAACTATTAAACCTTAGTTGTTTTAATAGAAATGTCGTGAAAATTTAATTAATAAAATAATATTATTACGTTTCGTAATATTACAAATAACTTAAATTATAAAGTTATATTATAAGCTAAGATTATTTAATTATCGGTTTTACAAATGTATATATTTATAATAATTTATTATCTTATATTAGATAAAGTAATAGTATATTAAATAATTTCATATATTTATTTTTTAAATTATTTTATTATAACAGTTTTTCACATCGTAACTTGTTAATTCGTAATGGAATACGTTCTTTTAAAGCTTTATCTTTAAAATGTTTTTCTTAATAAATTTGTATTTAATTATGTTTAATTATATTTCAAATATTACGCGAATTGAGTTAAATAAGAACATATTTTAATTAACTAAATTATAAGAATTGTTTAAAAAAATTATATTATATTTTTGTGATTTGTTTCTAAACACTTTACTTTTTAAATAATGAGAAATATATTACGTTATAAATATATAGACGCTGCAATTAATTCTATAATATATCAAATATCTGAATTGTTATAATCGACTATTTTATTCTAAAGATATTTTATTAAAAAGATAAATTCTTAAAAATATTTTATTTTATTTTTTATCTCATTATTGTATATTTGTCTTTAACGTTAATAATATTAAATATAAAATATTAAATTTAATTCTTTCGGATTTTAATTTTTAAATACATTTAACGATATTAAATACTGTAAAATCGAACTCCCAAAAATGGTTAAAACTTATAGAAATATAAGAGTTATTAATTAAAACTCTATGAATTTATAATCGTTCTTTTTACAAAATATTGGTTAAAATATAAAACTTAATTTCAATGTTATTAATATTTATAAAATATTTAGGAAACTTTAAATACTTTGAAAATTTAGATTTTCTTATTTCGTATATGATTTTATTTTTTAGTTCTATATTATTTTCTGTTGTATAAATCTTGATAAAGTTTACAATGCATTTAAAATAAGATATTAAAAATTAAACCAAATTTAGCTTTTAATAAAGGTTTTAATGAATCATCGCTATAAAATATTTTCAAATTCTTTTAAATATACGAATATATTAAAAATTAAAATCTTTATTGAAGTACTTAACTTTAACAATTTTTATAAAAACATGAATTCTTTTTCAAAATTGATTTTTAGTATTATCAAATTATAACATTTATTTATTTAATTACAGATCTATTTTAAATCTGGTTTTATTATTTTATATATCTATTTATATTATTTTGATAAAAGTATTATTTCAATCTTGGTTAATATATTGTAAACATTTTTATAAATATTAAATATTAATGCAAAATTAAAGAGTTAGTAAAATTATTTTAATAGTTTCAATATTATTAATATTAATGATTCAATATATAATAAATGGCTTTTATAATTTTTTATTCTATAATATTAAATTTATGAAAATCTGAAATTAATATAATTTGCAATCGAAAACGGTTTTCTAAATAACTTTGTATATGTTAAAAATGTATTTCGAAAACATATATTGTATATTTTATATTTATATTTGTGTTATAAGACAAACTATAAATATCTTTAATAAAATTTTAATTAATTTAGAAAACTTTCGTATAATATATTTATATCATTAAATCTTTAAAAAAAGATCTTTCAATGAAAAATTTATAGTAGTCGAATTTTATAATTTTTTTGAAAAATAAATAACTATTATAATTTTCAGAAATTTTTATGTTATTTTATTTTAGCTTTCCTATGAACAATATATTATCGTCGTGGTTTTTATCATATAACTTTTTTTTTTACAAATAATAAATATTTTAAAGCTATTTTAACATTTTGTAAGTTTTCAAAAATTTATATGCTTAATATATATATATATATATGTATAACGCTTTAAATATATTTAAACTATGATTATAAGTTATATAAGATAATGCGTATTATAATAATTATTTATAAATATACTTTCTTATAAAATAATGTTAATAATTCCTCCACCTATTTTGATGTAATTTTCTTTCGAAATCTAATCGCTTATTTATTGTAGTACATAATTTTTAAATCTTTTTATAAGTTTAAAAATATGTCAATGTATTTCTTTAATATATAATAATTATTATTTTGTTTATATCTTAATCGTAAGTTTTAAAAAAATAGAATATTAATAATTTACTTTTCTTTTAATATTATCCTTTTTTAAAATAATTGTAAGTTTTTTGTACAAGAAGTATCTTAATAATAATAATACATTTTTATTTCTTTTTACGATTTATTAAAGTCTTTCAATAAAATTAATTTAAAATGATATTATTAATAGCATTATATATACTATTTAGAAATAGTTATCGAATTTATAAAATATATATCTTTTTTATTATGATTAATATTCTTATTTTAAAATGATTATATACTTATAATTATTCATCATTAAAATAACGATTTTAAAAATTAATAATAATTTAATATTTCTCAAAATAAAATTAGCCTATAAATATATAAATCTTAAATTCTTATTTTATTCGAAAACAAAAAGGTATTATAAAATTAATATATCATTAATTACTTAGGAAAAGCTTTATTTTGTAACGACTAGAGGGTTTAACCAACTATTAAACCTTAGTCGTACGAGTTTATATTGGTAGAAGTATTGTAGAAATCTGAGCAATAAATACAGTAATCGTATTACGTCTTGTAATTGCAAAGGTACTTTAGATAACGAGATTATATTACAAACTGAAGCTATTTAGATTATGAAAATAATAAGCGTATATATACATATTAGTTCTCAGTATTACTGCTTATTTTTACTTAATCGTATTTAGTAAATTTTTGCTAAATACCTATTACGTAATCTAAGGAGTGGTTAGGATTATCCTCGTTAACCGTTTTCTAAGGCCGGAACCTCTTAGGTTGTAATATAATTTCCCTTTTCCCCAAATTTTGCTTTTAAAATTTTATTTTTCTTAATAAATATTACCGGTTTATTACGATATCGGGTCGTATTGCCAAAAGTCATTATCAGGTTTCTTTTATTATTCGTCGGCAAAACTTACTTGATATTTTTAACGATTTTAATTTTGAAATTATGCCGCATTCTTTATATTTTTCTAAGAGTTGGATATGCGAAATAATGAAAAACCTTGTAAAATGTAAAACTTGTATTAAACGTAAATATCCTGTTACAGGCTAAAGCCTATAGGGCAGCTCGGACTTACGGAGCGAGCTTCTTAGCCCGAGCTTACCCATATATATACAAAGAGCAGCCACCTCGTTAGTAGCTAGCTGTTTCTCCCCTTCCCTCCTTACCTTAAATATAAACCTTTATTGGGCCGTACCTCCGTTTAACTTACGTATTATGCCCGTCACATATATTCAAATTTATAACTTATTACAGTTTTCAGGAAGTTAAGTAAAAACGAAATATTTCTTAAAAATACCTTAATTACGGATTATAAGGCAAAAATAATTTCATAATAAGGTTATTATAAAGCAATATAACCAACAAAATTATTAGCGAATTTAAGGCATTAATCTTATTTGGAATTATTAAGAAAAATTTATAATATTAGTTATTCGTAAATATATTTCAAAAACTTAATATATAATAAGAAAAATTTATTAAATTAATCCTTAATTACGACGAAACGATAAATAACTTATTTAATTAAATAATAAAAATAAAAAAAAATACTTTTTTACGAAAACAAAAAAAGACCTTTATAAAATAAGACCCGTTTCGTCAAAAACTTACAATAAGCCCGCTATTTAATAACGCGTATACAAAAATAAATCGTAAACCTATAAAATAACCTTTATAAAACGGGAAATAAAAATTGTTCCGTTCGTTTTTCGCCATATTCCGTACAAAAATAAAAGAAAACTGGTTTATTTCCGTTTTTTTAATAATATTTTGCTTAAATATTATAATATTTATATTTATTAAAAATAATTACAATTTAATTATTAATTCGAAATAAAGAAATTACGAAAAAATTTCGACGTGGATAATTTCTTTTTTTATATAAAAAATAATTCAAAAATAAATAAATAATATAATCTATGAAAAAATAATTATAACGTATAAAACAAAATAATAATTAATAGTTTTAAAATTACGTATGAAATTTTAAATTTAAATTAGCCGAATATAAAAGTTTGATATAATTTTTAATAATTAAAATAATTTTTTAAAACATTAATATTAATATATAATATATAACGTATTAATTATAAAAAATATATTTTATAATAATTATAACCATTAAATACGTAAAATAAAAAAAATAATTAATTATTTAAAAATTTTTTTAATTATTGTATAAGCAAAAAAATAATGACGTCATATTTTAATATAAAAAATATAACGGTTAATTAATAATAATATATTAATTAAATTAATAAATAGGTTTAAATAATAAATATTTAAGAAAATATGCTTATAATAAATATTATGTCATTAATTATATTAATTTCTAAATTTATAAATTAATAATAAAGGAATCGAAAAAACCGATTTCAAGGTAACTTAAAGTAAGGCTTGGATAATTGGCCCCATATAAAATAATTTTCCGATACCGAAATAAAAGTTCGGAAACGGAAAAAAATAATATTTCCGTTATACCGTTATAAATTATTTAAATTAAAAATATTTTAAATATATATCCGTAAAACGGCTTTATCTAATTAGGACGGAAATTACGTTAACGAATATACGGAATATTATTAATAAAAATAACGATGTAAATAACGAAAATTTAAAAAAGTAACTGTTATTAAAAATTGCTAACAAAAAAAGGACCTAATAAAGGAAAAATATAAACAATTAATAATAAATTAAATAATATATTTTTATATTAAACGTTTTAATTAATAATATTATATATGTAAATATCCTAATTAATAATTAATCCGCCGTTTGAAATTATAATATATATTTATTATATCCCGTTAATTAAAATTAATAAAAAATAACGAACTTATAATAACCGCAATCCGAAAAATTATTTACATTAATATAAATTTAAACGGCCGCCTAAAATAAATCTGGAAGTACGTAATTAAAGATTTATTTTATCCTTTTATTTTAGGAAAACCTTAAATAACATATAATAATATTATATATAAGGCAAAATAACGGCTTATTTATTTTACGGATAACATTATTACGCTTATGTTATGCGAAAAAAAATTCGATAAAAAACTTAAGGACAGCCTAAAAGAGCGGTTACAGAAATATAAAAAAGCCCGCTTAATAATAGTTATAACTTTTACGACAATAACGTAATAAAGCCGCTATAGGAAAAACGAGATATAATTATTTGCAATTTTTATAAAAAATATTAATAAGGCCTTAAAAATAAAGCCGTAATAAATTTCTAAGAATATAACGGAACGTTTTTTTAAAAAAAATACAAAAATTTCGAAATCATTTTATAAATAATAAAGGCTTATTATTATTATTTTATCATAATAATAATAATATAACGATAAACTTAAAAATAAATATTTTGGGTTAAGAAAAAATAATCCCATAAGGATTTTTATATGGGATATTAAGGGAAAAATTATTAGTTTTATATAAAATATTTATAAATTTATTTGACAAAAATTAAATTCGTATTAATAACTTTTTTATAAGTATTTTGGTATTATTCGTAAAGAAATATAACGGAAGTTTATAATTTTATGTAAATTTTAAAAAATTAAATAAGATTATAAAACGAAACTGTTTTTTTATTAATAAAAAAACGTTACGAACCTTATTATAGGCCCGGTAGTTTACGAAATTCGACATTTAAATAACCTTTTATTAGGTATGTATCCGTTAGGAAAACGAATAGAAAATTATGTTCCGTATACGTTTCGGGCTTTTCGAATAGCTAATATAGTTATTTGGCTTTAACGGTATACCGGCTACCTTTTAACGTTATCTTAATATTTTTTGTTCCGCGTATATGGACGATATATTACTTTATTCGTCCGGTTTTCGAATTAATTATATGGTTAAAGTTAAACTGGTATTTTGCCGTTTAACAAAAACAGAATTAAAGCTGGACCCGGATAAATGTAAATTCGCAATCCAGGAAACAAAATATTTAAAATTTATTATCGAAATGAAAATAAGCTTAAAAAATAATTTTAAAAAAGTAACCGTTATTTAGGAATAAAAGGCCCTTATTAATATAAAAAAGGTTAAAAACTTTATCGGGTTTGATAATTTTTATCGGACCTTTATAGAAAGTTTTAACGGAATAACGGTTTCCTTTTTACGACTAATTAAGAAAAAGACCTTTTTCCGTTAGAAAAACGAAAAATAATAAGTTTTCGATTAACTTAAAATGTTTTTTTATTATAGCACTTATTTTTACATATTGGGATCTTAAAAAGGAAACGGTAATAAAAGTAAATTATTTCGGTTAGGTAACTGAAAAATACTTATTTTAATTCGATTTATTAAGGCGTTTGTAATTAATTACGTATTTTTTAAAAGAATTATCGTTAATTAAATATGATTACAAAATATACGATAAAAAGCTATTAATTATTGTTAAAATATTAACGGAATAAAAAGGGGAATTTTAAAAGTTAATTAAGCCTTTTATAATCTTAATAAATTACGTAAACCTTTAATACTGTATAAATATTTGCAAATTTATTAAAAAATAAATTCGATAAGCCGGCTTTTTATCCGCTTTTAATTTCGTATTTAAATATCACCCTAGCAAATTAACAAATTAATTCGATATTATGTTTCGTAAGTTATAAAATATATTTGGTAATAAAAAAATATTAAGTTTAAAAAGCGGATAACCTAATTAATTATGGAAAAATAATTATTTACTAAATTAACGTAAATTTAAAAGGTTCTAATAATTATAATTTACTTAAATAAAAATAATAATAAATAACCGGTTATATTTTTTAATCACGAATTATTTTTCTAAAAAATCCTTTAAAAAATATAAGATTTAAAAATTATTAAAGATAAAACCTTAAATATGGTATATGCTGCCGTAGCTTAAAAATTATGTAATTTCTTTTAAATTATAAATATAATAAAGGTTTTTATAACGGAATACTTTTTCGACCTTAAAAGTTTTTTATAATTCAGCAAATATATTTAGGTTTTTACTTAAAAATTATTTCGGACATTATGGATTTAACGGATATATTACTTTTATATTATTAGTTACCCTAGAAAAAACGTTACGTTAATAATATTAATTCTTAATTATTATTAGCCGGGATAAATTTAGGATATATGCCGTTTTGGCCATAATTATAACTTATATAATAAGTCGTACGTATAAAGGGAAACAAAAAAAAAGTTATTACGGCCTTTATTTATTTTAAATTAATTTTATTTAGATTTTTGGGTAAATTATGTGGTCGACTTACCGGCAAGGCAAAAAAAAGGATTTCCGTTTTTTTATGGTACTTTATAATTATTTAACGAAAACGGTTATTTTAAAACCGATATTTAATATGGACGTATAACCGTACGTTTAACGCTTTATTACTTATTATTAAAAATATTACGGTTTTTCTAAAAATTTAATATTTAATTAAAAAAATAATGAAATAAATAAATTCTGAATTTATTTACGTAACCTAATAAATATATAACAATAACTTAATATATTTTTTTATTCCCAAATAAACTGAATTACGGAAAAAATTAATTAAAAGGTTTTCGCAAATTTCTGTTATTTTAAAAATTATATATTATATATTTAAGTCGAATATTTACCAATAATATAACTAGCCCTTATTAATAAAACTTTTTCGTTAAAGGTAAATTCTTTTTTAATTTATAAATATAATATAAAACTTATTAATAAGGTATTAACAATCTCCTAATTAATTCTCGAAATAAAAATAATTATTAATTTTATTAAAAAGGTATAAAAAATACAAAATTCGCATAAATTATTATAACGTCGATTTAAACCCGGATAAAATAATTAATTAATATTTTTAAAAAATAAATATTATATTTCGAAATAAAAAACTTAATATAATTAAATTTAAAAAGTATAATTATTTTATAATTATTTAAAATATTATTTTTAATATAGGTTAAATATAAAGTTATAATAATTATGTTATAGAATGTTATAAAATTAAACGTATTATTAAAAATATACCCAAAATTTAATATAAATTTTTAAATAATAATTAATTATGATCGATATTATTAAATCAAAAGGAAAAAAAATATATAATAAAATATGTATTAAGGACCGAAAATAAGTACGTAAACCGCGGTTACGCAAAAAAATTATTTATAAAATAAGTATTTTATACCGAACCAATATAAAAATTATATAATAATTTTGAAATATAATTACCCTTAATAATTTCAAAAAATTATTTAAAAACGGAAACGGGGTTGGTAAAAACGTAAGGACATAAATAAAGATAAAAAAAAAAGGTATAAACAAAGCCGCCGCCGCCTCACCGCAGCCTTATTATTCCCTAAAAGCAAAAAAAGGGGTAATATTACAGGCTAAAGCTTATAGGGCAGTTCGGGCTTACGGAACAAGCTCTTTAGCCCGAGCTTACCCATATGTATATAAGGAGCAGCCACCTCGCTGGTAGCTAGCTATTTCTCCCTTTCCTTCCTTACCTTGAATATAAACCTTTGTTGGGCCGTGCCTCCGTTCAACCTACGCATTGTGCCCGTCACATATCCTTACGATATAACCGGTATTTCATTTTCCTTTTTAGAAAATATTTGTACCGAAAATTAACGCTTAAAGCTAAAAGAAGTTTTAGTAAAAGAACTTTTTTTGGAATTACAAAAATATTATTAATAAAAAATAAATAAGACCATTACGCGTTTAATTTATTTTTGGAAACAAAAAGCTTTTTTTTACTTAAAAAAAGATAAAAAGGGTATAACGGGAATTAAAATCGCTTAAAAAGCTGGGAAAGCAAAAACATTAGGAACAGGTTATCGCCAAAGCTTTTATGGCCGTATTAATTTTTCTTATTAGTTTCGTAAATTGATTTAATATCGGTAATACTAATTAATTCGTTAAAAATATTAATTAGAACGTAATTATTTTTAGAAATTCCGTCGTTATTAGTAAAAGTTTTTTAATAGGTGTTAGACGTTAATAAGGTTTTTAACGAGTTCTTAGATATTTTCGAAATTCGGGTAATTTTCCTACTTAATTAGGTATTGAGTAAATCCGTTTTGTTTTCGTATATCGAAAACTTTTTTTTACTTTATATATCCGTTTGTCTTCTATTTTTATATCGCCCTATATCGTATAAACTTTAATTATATCTGCTATTAATTTGAATTAAAAACGGAAAGAATTAAATAAATTTTAATTTTTGGTAAATACTTTAATTAATAAATATTTTTTGAAATTTTCTTAATAATCTTATATGAACCAATACATTTGAAATCGCATTTTTTGTTAAAGTATTTTATTTAAATATTTTTTGTAATTAGGAAAACCGCTTCCCTCTTTTCAAAAATTAATCTTTTTATCCTTTTCTGGTTATAAAATTTGCTTATTTAATTTCGTACGGATTTTAATTTTAATTTTATTATTTGTTACAATCATTATAATCTTTCTAATATAAAAATTGTTTTAATATTAATTGGAGTATTATGATGTATTTTTTATAAATTTCTAGAATAAAACGAAAATTTGCATTCGTTAATATTATTTTAATATTTTCGTAATAATTAATATTATAATTGATTTATACGATTAACAATATTTTACCTTGTTCGTTTTATTCGTAATTAATATAATATCATAAATAAATTTCCAAAACTTTATTTATTTTATTTATTTATTTATGGTTTAAATACGTTAAATAATTTATAATTTAAACCGATTTATGTTATTAGGCCTTATTAAAATTTAGATATAAATATTGATCTTTTATTTAAAATAACGTTTATTAATAATCCGTATATATTAAAGATATATTTAAAAAAATATATTATTTGTTCAACATTTGTATTTTTATAATATGATAAGATATAAAAACATTTCGAAAATCTGTCGACGATTACGAAAATACTATCGTAATATATTGTCGTAACTTGAATTTTTGATATAAAAATTTTGATAATAAAGTCGAATATAACTAAATACTATAATCGTTTTATAATTAGTAATAGCTATAACTTTCCGTATATCGTATATTATCGAGCTTTTCTTTGGCGTAAATATCATATTACCAAATAACTTTTTATACCGTTAATTTTATTTTAAGAAAAGAATATGTACGTTAAAACTATTTTAAGGTTTTGTAAATCCCTGGATATCCGTATAACTAATATTTATATGTATTTCGTACTAAACCTTTTTAATATTTCTTTAAAATATGTATTTTATTTGTTTTTCGATTTTTTAGAAATCGTTATTATACTATTGGATTTTTTGATATATATTAAAAAGTACTGCTCGATTTATCGGAATTCCTCGCAGATGTAAATATTTTTTCGTAAAAATATCGAAAATTATATAATTAATTTTAATTAATTTCTTTTTAAAATTTGGTCGCTTACTTAACGTATTTACTTTGTTATTTTTTAAATTCTTCCTATAAATAATAACAAAGTCGAAATTCGCCAATTCTTTCGCATAATAAAATTATTGTCTTATTTATTTCTTAATTGTAATAAATCGGGTAAAAAGTTAATAATCCGTATAAACCTTAACCTAATGCAAATTTCTTTTTAAGAAATACCTAAAATTTCGGAATACCATAATAATGGCCATAAATTCCTTGTTTAAAATGCCGAAATTAAGTTTCGTTTTTTTTAAACCTATTCTAAAAAAAATTATAAGATATAATTTGCCTTAATTATTTCATTATTTAATTATTATATTTAACCCATAATTCGAAATATTGGTTTTTAATTTAATAAGGCGGTTTGGACTGTTTGTAATTATTATTAATTCGTTAATAATCGTATTGTTAATATATTAAAATGTATTTTGAGTTTGGAAATTTATTTAAATTCTTTTTTTTGCGTAAAATTCGTTAAAAATATAATTATTCTACTAAGATTTTAAATAAAACTTCGGTAATAATTAACGAATTCGAAAAATGCTTATACCTTTTTAATTATTGTTAACGTTTTTTATTTAATAATAGCAGCGATTTTTTAACATTGATTTTAATATATTCTAAAATAATAATATATCTTAAATATTTGATTTCTTATTTATAAAACCGACTTTTCTTGAGTTAATTAATAACCTTACGGCTTATACAATTTAAAAAATATTATAAAAATATTTAATATATGCTTTTTTCGTTTTTTAAAAAAAATAAAAATGTCGTTAAGATAACAAATAACGAAAATATCGAGATATTTTAGTAAGACGTAATTTATTATCCGTTAAAAAGTTACTGGTAGGTTCGTAAATCCTATTGGTATAACTAAATATTTAAATAGTTGGGATTTCGTTTTAGAAATTATTTTTTATTCGTATATTTTTAATTTTAATAAAATTATACTTATTTTTGTAATCGAATATTAAAAATTATTAAGTTTTGCAAAATCGGCTTTTTATCTTTATAATTAAAGATAATAATATTTAATTTTTAATAATTATATTATTTAATTATTAATAATTAATTATAAGTTATAATTTCGCGTTTTTTTCTACGAAAAATATAAGATATTTTGCTAGTAATTTCGAAGATCGAATTTATTTTTTTGCAATTAATCTTCCAGATATTTTCTAAAAATCCGTAATTCGTTTCCGTTAAAGTTATAAATAAGGTAAAATTTCGTCGAGGATCTTTTTTTAAAAGGTATTTCATAATTTTATTCGTTATATTCTGGTAATTTCGTATTAAGTTTTCTTTTGAAAAACTGCTTATATTTATAATATTATAATAATATATTAGTTAAATTTTTTAACTTTTAAAACTGCTGTTTTAAGTCGTTATTTAATTATTTTAATTTCGCTTTAATAATAATAACGATACGTTATATTTTTTTTCATATCCGTTTTTTTCTTATATTTTGTCCCTTTGGGTAATAAAGTTTTTATCGTATCCTTATGCTTATATTTATCGTTATTTCCGATCGAATATTAAAATCTTAATTTCTTTTTTACTTGCTAATAAGATATAAGGTAAACCTTATTAGACTAATCTCATTATTAATCAAAATTCAGTACTAGCGTATCTATAATAATCCTAAGATTATATTGTAATTTTTAAGTAAAAGAATGTCAAAAATCATTATTTAATATTATTTTTAGATAAAAATTTCGAAATAATTAATTTTATTGGTAATCTTTTCGTTATCGTAAACGAATTCCTAATTTTCGATATTCGTCGTTATATAAGGTTTTAACATATATCTTTATAACAATTTAAGCTTATTAACCATATTCGGTATAATGTAATTTCTGCTCCGAGTTGCGTAATTTACTATTACGATACATTAATACGTTCCGATTCGTATGTCTAAAGTAATAAGATTATTAACGGCTGTTATTATGGCGTTTAAACCTTTTTTATAATCTTTTTCAATTTTTTGAAGTTTTATTATTCTATAACCTTTTTGTAAATAACTTTTTTCTTTTAATTCCTATTCGATTTTATTAAACTTTATCTACATCTTTATATTTAATGTGTTAAGCTGTTATATTTATCGTTATTGCCGGTATATTATTTTTTAAATTATATAAATTGTTTTCAAGTTTATTATAATTTATTTCCTTATGAAATAAACTTTTTTATATTTACAATTATATCTTCTTATATTTTTTTAATTATTGTTTTAAAATTGTTTTATAAATTAACGTATTTCTTTTTTTAATAACTTTTTTTCGTTAGGGATTATAATAAATACTTATTAAAAATAAAGATTTATAATAATTACCTGGTAATATTATTTTATTATACGCTGGATTAACTTTTTTTACGTATAATAATTATATTATTAATATTAATAAAAAGCGTTTTCTTGTACGTATTTCTGTTTCGTATTAATTTTTTATTTCGGCTAATTAGTAAATATCTTCTAGGACTATAAATCGAAATTCTTATAATATATACGGGGAATCCGTGTGTAAATATACTATTTCTTTTTTTTATAATTAAGATATTTTCGTCGTCAACAATATATAGCATATATTTTGTTATATCGATTAGGAGTTCCGAGATAAATTTCTTTTGTCTAATTTTGATATTTGCGTAATTGTTTATAATGCTTTTTATTATGTTCGCAATATTTATTAAATTAGCTTTTTGACTTTTCGTATTCTTTATTAGATTTTTGATTATAAAAAACTTGGTATATATTTAGGCTAAATTATGTTAATAAATTTACGTCCGTTTTTTTCGGTTTTTTTGGGATTATTCCTTAGGTATAGGTTTTTAATTATTTTAACCGAGTTTTTTAGATGTTTTATATTGTATTATCTTATGTCTTATTTTGTTGTAATTATAGCATTTAATTTGCCTTTAATCCCTTTTATAAGTAACTCCTAATTTTATAAGTCCTAGTTCTGTGCCGTAAAAAGTGTTATTACGTCGAAAAATCATAGTATTAGTTATATATCGGGGTTTATTAATATATTTTCCTTTAATACTTTTAATACGTTAAACCTATTATCGATTATTAATTTTAATTATTTTAATAATATAATCCGATAAATAATTAGACCGATTAAAGTTTAAAAAGAATTATATCTTTTAAGCCGTTAAAAATTTAATTATTAGCTAAATTATCATATTATCGTAATTAAATACGGATTTTTTTATCGTAATTATTGGATTTATATTTTAATCTTTATTTTTTCGTTTATTATTTCGAAAGTTTTTGTTAATATTTATTCGAATTATTCGTAATTATGATAAATTCGCAATATTTTTAGGTTTCGTTTTTTAATTAATAAAGTAACGTATTTTTTATAATACACTTAAATTAAATAGCCATATTTCGAGTAAATTATTTGATTATAAAATTAATTTGTATAATAAACGTAATAAATTAAATAGGGAAATACCTAAAGTATGTTCGGTATTAGATTAAAAATAATTATAACTTAATCGAAATTCCGTCAAAAAGTTCTGGTTTAGGAAATGTAAGGATTTACTTTAATTTTTTAATAAATTTTAATTAAAAAACTTAACTTATTTAAAAAGGTTTCCCGGTTTCGGAAGCTTTTTTTTAGATTTTTTATGGGCGGCTTAAAAAACGTTATAAAATTATTGTTCTTTTTTTAAGCTAAAGAATACGTTCATTTGTTGCATCCAGATGTCGTAAAACTTTTGCGCGGAAAAAACGGGGTTTTTTCTCGGATTCGATTTAAATGTCCGAGTATTCAGGAATCTGGTAAATGTGCGGTTCGGGCTGTTTGCTAGTAAATATAATATCGGCGATATTGCTGAAAATTTGACGGTATTATTAAATAAAAACTTATAACGTATAACTGTTAAAAGGTTTAATTAATTATTAAACCTTAATCGTATAAATTTATATTAATTGGAATATCGTCAAAATTTAAATAATAAATGTAATAATCGTATTACGTTTCATATTTCTAAAAATACCGTAAATAACGATATTATATTATAAGCTAATATTATTTAAATTATAAAAATCAGTATATATATATATATTAATTCTTAATATTATTGCTTATTTTTGCTTAACCGTACTTAATGAACTTTTACGAAACGGTTATTTAATACTGATTCATTATATTTAGCAGATTTTTGCTAAGTATTTATTATATAACATAAGAGGTGGTTCGTATTATTCTTGTTAACCGTTTTCTGAGGCCGGAGCTTATCAGGTCATAATACGATCTTCTTTTTTCTTAAATCTTATTCTTAAATTTTTATTTTTTCTGGTAAATATTATCGGTTCGTCACGATATCGGGTTATATTATTAAAATTTATCGTCAGGTTTCCTTTATTATTCGTCGGCAAAACCTGCTTTTTATTTTTATCGATTTCAGTTTTAAAGTTATCTTATATTTTTTATATTTTTTAAAGCTTAAAAATGTAAAATAATAAAAAAAGTTTTAAGATATAAACTTTGCTTTAAACGTAAATATTTTTATAATAAAACCGGCTTTTTTTGAAAATATTTATACTAAAATTTAATGATTAAAACGAAAAAGGATTTTCGTAAAAAAACAATTTTTGGAATGGCAAAAACGTTATTAACAAAAAATAAATAAGGTTATTACTGGTTTAATCCGTTTTTAAAAACAAAAAACATGTTTTTTTCGCTTAGAAAAATAAAACAAATATAACGGGAATTATAATCGCTTAAAAAGTTAAAAAAGTAAAAATATTAAAAATAAGTTATTGTCAAAATTTCTATGGCCGTATTGGTTTTTCCCGCTAGTTCCGTAAATTAATTTAATATCGGTAATACCGATTAATCCGTTAAAAATATTAATTAGGACGCGATTATTTCTGGTAATTTTATTACTGCTGATAAAAATTCTTTAATAAGCGTTAAACGTTAATACGGTTTTTAGCGAGTTTCTAGGTATTTTCGAAATCCGAGTATTTTTTTACTTAATTAGGTATTAAGTAAATCCGTTTTGTTTTCGTATATCGAGGATTTTTTTTACGTTATATATCCGTTCGTCCTTTATTTCTATATTATCTTATACTATATATATTTTAATTAGATTTGTTATTAATTCGAAAAGAAAATATATATAATTAAATAAAGTTTAACTTTTAGCAAAATATTTAATTAATAATTATTTTCTATAATTTTCCTAATAATTTTATATGGACCAATATATTTAAAATCGAATTGTTTACTAAATCGTTTAATTTAAATATTTTTGATAACTAAAAAAACTATTTCCTCTTTTTCGAAAATTAAAGTTTTAACCTTTTTTAATTATAATATTTATTAATTTAATTTCGTACGAATTTTAATCCTGTTTTTATTTTTTTTTAATGCAATAATCGTAATTATTTTAACGTAAAAATTATTTTAACATTAAAAAAATCATTCTTACGAATTTTTTATAAACTTTTAAAATAAAATCAAAATTTGCGTTACTTAATATTATTTTAATATTTTCATAATAATTAATATTATAAGCTAATTATACGATTAGTAATCTTTTAACTTAATCGTTTTTTTTATAATTAATGTAATATTGTAAGTAAAATTGTAAATTTTAGTTTATTTATTTTATTTATTTATTTGTTTACAATATAAAGTGATTTATGGTATAAAATATTATTAAAATTTAAATACGAATATTAATCCTTTATTTAAAATGATTTTTATTAATAATTCGTATATATTAAAAATATATTTTAAAAAAATATATATGATTTGTACGGCATTTATGTTTTTATGATATGGTAAAAAACATGAAAACTTTATAAATCGGTCGACGATTACGAAGATACTCTCGTAATATATTTTTAAAATTAAATTTTTTAATATAAGAAATTTAATAATGAAGTTGAATATAAATAATATAATTGTTTTACAATTAATAATAGCTGTAATTTTTCGTACGGCTTGTGTCGTCGAACCTTTACTTTGGCGTAAATATCGCATTATCGTATAATCTTTTGAACCGTTAAATTTATTTTAAAAAAGAAATATATACGTTAAAGCCGTTGTAGAATTTGGTAGATTTCTGGATATCCGTATAATTAATATTTATATATATTTCGTATTAAGTTTTTTTAGTATTTTTCTAGAATTCATATCTTATTTGGTTTTTGATTTTTTGGGAAACTGTTATTATATTACTAGGTTTTTTAATATATATTAAAGAGTATTGCCCGAATTATCGTAATTTGTTATAAGCGTAAATATTTGTCCGTAATAGTATCGAATATTTTACGGCTAATTTTAATTAATTTCTTTTCGAAATTTAGTTATTTGCTTAAGGTATTTATTGTATTATTTTTAAACCTTTTTTGTGAGTAATAACGAAGTCGAAATACGCCAATTTTCCCACGTAACAAAATTATTATCCTATAAATTTTTTAATCGTAGTAAATCGGGTAAAATTTTAATAATCCGTATAAACCTTAACCTGGTACAAATTTCCTTTTAGGAAATACCTAAATTTTCGGAATGCCATAATAATAATTATAAATTCCATATTTAAAATATCGTAATTAAATTCGGCTCCTTTTAATTTGTACGAAAAAAATATAAAAAAGTATAATTTACTTTAATTATTCTGTTATCCAATTATTACGTTTAATGCGTAATCCGAAATATCGGTTTTTAGTTTAACGGGACGGTTTAAATCGTACATAATTAATACTGGTTCGTTAATAATTTTATTCTTAATATTTTAAAATGTTTTTTTCGTTTCTGGCGTTTATTTAAAAAAATTTTTCATAAGGTTCGTTAAAGGTATAGTTATTTTGTTAAAGTTTTAAATAAATTTTCAGTAATAACTAGTAAATCCGAGAAAGGCTTTTATTTTCGTAATAATCGTTAACATTTATTATTTTGTAATTATAATTATTTTTTGAAGTTTATTTTAATATATTCTAGAATAATAATATGTTTTAAATACTTTATTTTTTATTTGTAAATTGATTTCGTTTTATATTCATTAATAGCTTTGCGTTTTATAACGGTTAAAGGATTTTATAAATATATTTTTGGGCATATTTCTTTATCTTTAAAAAAATAGAAATGTCGTTAAGATAACAAACGACGAAAATATTAAGATATTTTCGTAATACGTAATTTATTATCTGTTAAAAAATTATTTATACGTTCGTAAATCCTATTAGTACAATCAAATACTTAATAAATATATATTTCGTTTTAAAATTTGTTTTTTATTCGTATCCTTTTTTAATTTTAATCAAGTTATATTTATTTTTAAGACATAATATTATAAATTATTAGGCTTTATAAAATCGGTTTTTTATCTTTTTAATTACAAATAATGGCATTTAATTTTTAATAATAATATTGTTTAGTTATCGATAATTAACCCTAAGTTATAATTTTTCGGTTTTTTTTCGGTACGAAAAACATAACGTATTCTGCTAGTGATTTTAAAGGTCGAATTTATCTTTTTTATAACCGATTTTCCAGGTATTTTTTGAAAATGCGTAATTCGTTTCCGCTAAAGTTGTAAATAAGATAAAATTTCGTCGAGAATCCTTTTTTGAAAATTATCTTATAGTTTTATTTGCTATATTCTGGTAATTTCGTATCGAATTTCCTTTTAAAAAGGTATTTATATATGTAATATTATAATAATATATTAATTAGATTTTTTTAAAATTTAGAGCTGTTATTTTAAGTTATTATTTAATTACTTTAGTTTTGGTTTAGTAATAATAATATTATATTATATTTTTCTTTAATATCCGTTTTTTTAATATTTTATCCTTTTGTGTAATAGAATTTCTATCGTATTTTTATGTTTGCATTCGTCGTTATGTTCGATTAAATATTAAAATCTTAATTCTTTTTTTTCTGTTAATAAGGTATAAGATAAATTTTATTTGATTAATTCCGTTATTAATCAAAATTTTATACTGGCGTATCCATAGTACTCCTAAGATTATATCGTAATTCCTAAATAAAACGATATCGAAATCCATGATTTAGTATCGTTTTTAAATAAAAGTTTTCAATTAATTAATTTCGCGCGTAAACTTTCCGTTATTATAAACGCATTCTTAATTTTTAGCATTTATCGCTATATAGAGTTTTAATTATTATCTCTATAACAATTTAAGCTTATTAACTATATCCGATATAATATAATATCCGCTTAAAGTTCCGTAATTTATTATTACAGTATACCAATACGTTTCGATTCGTATATTTAAAATAATAAGGTTATTAACGGTTTTTATCGTTATATTTGAAGTCCTTTTTGGGAGTTTTTTTAATTTTTTGGGGTTTTGCCATTTTGTAATTTTTTATTAATAATTGTTTTCTTTTTATTTTGATTCGAATTTATTAAATTTTGTTTATATTTCTGCGTTTAACGTATTAAGTTATTATATTTATCGTTATTACGGGGTATTAGTTTTTCGAATTATATTAATTATTTTCAATTTTGCTATAAATTTCTTTTATTAAATAAATTATTTTTTTATATTTGCAAATGCATTTTATTATACGTTATCTTAATTATCGTTTTAACGCTTTCTTATAAATTAACGTATTTTTAATAGCTTTTTTTTTATAAACGTTTATAATAAATGATAATTAAAAATGGAAATTTGTAATAATCTTTTAATTATATTTTTTTATTTTACGCTAAATTAATTTTTTTTCGTTTGATAATTATATTATTAGTAATAACCGAAAACAATCTTTTTGTAAATATTATTTTCTTTCGGATTAGCTTTTTATTTCGGCCAGTTACTAAATATTTTTTGGGGTTATAAATTCAAGGTATTAATATTATTATTTATCGGTTTTATTATATCTGGTACGGTTAAAAAATTCGAATCCTTTATAATAAATACGGGTAATCCGTCCGTAAATATATTATTTCCTTTTTTCGTAATCGGGATATTCTCGTCGTTAATAGTATATGGCATGTATTTCGTCGTATCGATTAGGGGTTCCGGAACAGATATTTTTTGTCCAATCTTAATATTTACGTAATTATCCTTATAATATTTCTTATTATGGAGGATTTGGTATATATTTAAGCTAAATTATATTAATGGATTTGTTTTCGTTTTTTTGATTTTCTCTGGATTATCCTTTAAGTATAGGTTTTTAGTTATTTTAATAGGGTTTTTTAAATGTCTTATACCTTGTTATCTTATGTCCCATTTTGATACAATTATAACATTTAATTTGCCGTTAATTTTTCCTGTAAATAATATTTAATTCTATAAGTTTTAGTTTTATACCGTGAAAAATATTATTACGTTAAGAAGTATTAATATTAATTATATATCAGGATTTATTATTATATTTTCATTTAATGCTTTTGATATGTTATACATATTATTAATTATTAATTTTAATTATTATAACGATGTAATTCGATAAATAATTAGACTAATTAAACTTAAAAAGCCTTTTTTTATATTTCTGTTTTAAGCTGACGAAAAACTTAGTTATTAATTTTTTGGTTTTTAATTTAATTTAACTATTAATTAAATTAGCGAATTATCGTAATTAGATACGGATATTTTATGGTAATTATTAAATTTATATTTCGGTTTTTGTTTTTTCGTTTATTATTTGAAAAACCTTTATTAATATTTGTTCGAATTATTCGTAATTAATATAAATTCGCACTATTTTTGGGTTTCGGTTTTTAATTAATAAAATCATATATTTTCTTATAAGCAACCTAAATTAAATAGCCGTATTTTTGATAAATCGTTTAATTACGAATTTAATTCATATAATAAGTGTAATAAGTTAAATAAGAAAATACCTAAAGTATATTTGACATTAAGTTAAGAAAAAATATAACTTAATTAAGGTTGTATCGAAAACCTCTGGCTTAAAAAATTTAAAAAAAAATTCTGGTTCCTTAGTTAAATTTAATTAAATAATTTGGCTTATTCGAAAAGGTTTTTTAATTTCAAAAGTTTTTTCTTTTTCCTTAAGTTTCTTATAAATAGCTTGGGGAAATATTATAAGATTATTATTATTATTATTTTAGGTTAGAAATTGCCTTCGTTTATAGCATTTAAATATTATAAAACTTCTTTATGAGAAAGCAAGGCTTTTTCTTTTTTTCTTCGGATTTTATTCTAGTGTCCGGGTAATCAAAAATCAGGTAAATAGATTATTTAGGCTGCTTGCTGGTAAACATAATATCGGCGATATTGCTCGGAATTTAACGTTATTATTAAATAAAGGTTTGTAACGTATAACGGCTAAAGGGTTTAACCAATTATTAAATCTTAATTATACGGATTTATATTAATAAAAATATCGTAAAAACTTAAATAATAAATATAATAATTATATTATATCTTATAATTCAAAAAATATTTTGGGTAACGATATTATATTATAAGCTGAAATTAGTTAAATTATGGTAATAATAAGAATATATATATATATTAATTTTTAATATTACTGCTTATTTATATTTAACCGTATTTAATAAATTCTTCTTAAATGGTTGTTTAATATTAATTAATCGTGCTTAGCAAATCTTTACTGAGCACTTATTACGTAGCCTAAGAGGTGGTCCGTTTTATTCTCGTTAACCATTTCCTGAGGCCGGAGCCTGTCAGGTCGTAACATTAAGTTTAAAACTTAACTCAATTCAGCACTTGCAATAGCTTATTTAACGTTGTACGAAAAAAACATTTCAATTTTTTTAAATGTTTTATAGTTTTAACTAAATAAATTTTTTAATATTTTAATGAAAATACTACGTATATATATATTTTTAAATCGAAATTCGCAATTTTTTTATAAGGTACAAATAATTAAATAATTATATAACGATTTTTCCGGTACGATTTTGTAAATGTTAAGTAGATGTAATACAAGCGGCTTAATGCCTTTTTAATGATACGCATATTCCCTTAACACCTAATAACTCAAGACCGTCGTATGTAGCAGGCTGCTCCAGTATGATGATTCCACCCGTATACTGCTTATCGAAGCTAGCCCGGACGTTAACGTAAGGCTACAGCGTCGTTGCGGCAAGCACAATATGCCCTCGTTTTAATAGCGTTAACCGTACGTTAACTATACATCGACCATGTATACCGGCCTTTGGCGCATAACGGCTGGCTCGGCCTGCTGGCGCAGGCCTCGCAAACCGTCATACGCCACCGGCCGGGGGCTTCGGCCCCCCTTCTGGGGAGTTAAGTTAACGATATGGTTAGCCAGGTCGATGGTTAGCCAGGTTGACGGTCCAGTACTTAAGGGGTTTAAGGCTTTTTTGGAAGGGTCCCTAATACACACGGGCTGTATGGTGCGCTTATTTTTACTTTTTTATTTGGGCGAGCCAAGATCCAAATGCGGAAATGGGTTTTAAGGGAAACGGGATTTTCGACATAATAACTTTCGTTCATTTCGTTTCGCAAACTTATTACGTTAAAACGAAGGCATATCGTACGCCAACTCAACTAATGACAAAGGCGGCGAGTTTGATTGGAAGTATAACTTTACATCCCCAGCCCATCTCGATGGCCGTGTGATTTCCATCCCTGCTGGCCGCTGTCTCGGTGGGGGTTCGAGCATTAACATGTGTAAGTGAAAAATGTTACTGAAGGCCGGTGTCATCACGCATGTTAACCGAGAGGAAGGCGTATGGTTCCGTGGAGCCAAAGCCGATTGGGACCACTGGGCCCATGCGGTCGGGGATGAGCAATGGAACTACGAAAACCTACCTCCGTACCTCAGGATGACCGAAGAGTGGTTTCATTCACGAAATCCCGAACAGCACGGCGAGATGGCAAGCTGAGAATCGAGTCGCCGAGTTCGACAGGACGCAGGTACCCCCTTGCAGAAATGGTTGAGGAATCTTTCGATGCGATCGGCGTGTCACCACTTCCAGACTACGACTACAATGCAGGAAACAATATCGGCCTGGGCGAACTGAACGAGAATCGCCGCAACGGTGATCGTCAGGTCGCCAGCATGGCGTATTCGCTAAAAGGCGTAACTGTACTTACAGACACCTTCGTTAAGTCACTCCTCCTCGACAAAACCGACTCTCAACGCGCCACAGGAGTTGGGATGGCCAATGGAACGGAGCTCTCCTCGAAGGACGTTATTGTCTCTGCGGGCGCTTATCGTGTAAGTCCTATGTGTTACGACCCAACCCAAGATCGGCCACGAAAACGGTCGGACCCACAAAAAGAGTCACGTAATTTGGATCTCTCTTGGCATCAAAATCCAAATAAATCCATACAAAACCAACCGAATCCAATGGCATTGGATCTGTAATAACGTTAAGATCTAATAAAGATCCAATTAATTTATAAAGATATATACGCTTATTACTTTCATAGTTTAGATAACTTCAGCTTGTAATATAATATTGTTACCTAAGGCACTTTTAGCATTACGAAACATAATATATTATAGTATTTATTATTTAAATTCTTACGATACTCTTATTAACATAAACCCGTCGACTTAAAGTTTAATAATTAATTAAATCTTATAGCTCGTTATACGTTATAAGCTTTTGTTTAGTAATACCGTTAGATTTTAAGCAATATTTAACATTATTAAAATGTCGATTAATATTTAGGAAACCCCTATTCAGCAATTTTAGGCTCGAATTTAGGAACTGGAGAAAAAAGTTCGACAACTTAGGGTTACGCCACCTGCCTAACCTTTTTTCGCCCGCATAAAGCCGAAAAAGCCAGAACCTTACGATAGAAAAAGCAATTTCTAGACTTTCTTGACTTAGGCACAAGTTTACCTTTGTTTCTTAAATTTTAATAACTTAACGGATATAATCCTAATAATAGAAATATGTCTAATAAGAAATACAGCTAATTAGTTTAAACTTATCATAAGAAATTTTCTGGAAATAAAAAAACAAATAAGGAGGATTTTATCAACGAAATCTTTTTAACTTATACTAATTTCGAAAACAAAATGCGCGATAATTTCGGCAATCCGAATAAAAAACGATTTACGGCTTAACAACTTTTATAACTTAAACAAAAAAGACCTATATCTAAATACGCCGTAACGTTTAAAAATCTTGCGGCTAAAGCAGGATAAAAAAACAACAAAACCGATATCCTTATCGACGACATATTTTATAAGGGATTAAAAAATAATATAAAAAATAAGATTATTCGGATTAAACGACCAGTTACCCTAAATCGGTATATTACAAAAGCAATTAAGATTAACAATCGACAGTTTGAAAAATAATAGGAAAAAAAAGGATAATATGCCTTACGTTCGGAATATAATAAGTTTAACCAGGGAAAAAAACGAGACGCACTTTTTACTTTTTACGGAACGGCGCTAGGACTTATGGAATTCGGCGTTACCTATAAACAAAATTAAAGCCAGATTAAATATTTTAATTGTGGCAAAACGGGATACAAAGTTTACAGATGCAAAAAACCTAAGAAATTACGACAAAATAACTGGACCCCTATACCGGAAAAGCAATCCAGGAATAACCAAAGAAATAATAGCAAAGTTATTAATATAATCCAAGCCAAATACGTATTAGATTTTAAGCAAAAGGTCTAATAAGGACTATTACGATAAAAAATTTAACGAAAAATACGAAAAATTAAAAAGCTAATTTAATAAGTATCGCGAATATAATAAGAAATGTTATAAAGATAATTACGCAAATACCAGAATTAGATAAAAAAATCTGTCCCGGAACCCTTAATCGATACGGCAAAATGCACGCCATACATTATCGACGACAAAAATGCCTCGATTACAAGAAATAGAAACAATATATCTATATACGAATTACCCGTATATACTACGAAAAATTCGACTTTCTAAACCGTACCGGATATAACAAAAATAATAAGTAATAATATCGATAGTTTCGAACTATAATCGCAGGAAATATCCAGCAGTTAGCCGAAACAAAAAACTGGTCTAAAGGAAAATAATGCTTACAAAAAACCCCTTTTTGTTATTATAAATAGTATAACCACCAAACGGAAAAGAAGTTAATTTAGCGTACGGTAAAAAAGCATTATTAAAAAGTTATTACGGACCTTTATTTCGAATTAGTATTTACGGCAAACCATTACAAAAAAAAGTCATTGAAAAAGAAATACATTAATTTATAGGAAAACTCTGGAACGACAGCCAAAATAACGTACAATAAAATATAGTCGCAAATATGAGAAAACAGTTTATTCGATAGGGAAAGGAATTGCAAAAGAATTAAGAACAATTAATACGGCTCGAAAGAACAATATGCCGGCAATAACGACAAATATTGTAACTTAATGCGTTAAATAAAAAAATATAAGCAAGGCTCGATAAATTCGAACGGGAGTTAAAAGAAGAAAATTACTTATAAAAAAGCCGCAAGATAATAAGATCTAAAGAAGTTAAAAAAAACTCCTAAGAAAAGCTTTAAATGCGACGATAGAAAACGTTAACGACCTTATCACTTCGGATATACGAATTGGAATGCATTAATATATTATAATGGTAAATTACGGAGCTCTAGGCGGGAATTATATTACACCGAATATGGTTAATAAGTTTAAATTACTATGGAAATATAAGTTGGAACCTTATATAACGACGAATACCAAAGGTTAGGAATTCGTTTACGATAACGGAAAAATTATACGCAAAATTAATTATTTTAAGATTTTTATTTAAGGATGATATCAAACAGTTAATTTTAATATCGTTTTATTCGGGAATTACGATATGATTTTAGGATTATTATGGATACGCTAATACGAAATCTTAATTAATAACGGAACTGGCCAAATAAAATTTACCTTATACCTTATTAATAGATAAAAAAAGAATTAAAATCTTAATATTCGATCGATAATAACGACAAATGCAAATATAAAAATACGACAAATACCTTATTACCTAAAGGGACAAAACATAAAAAAAAGAATAGGCATTAAAGAAAAATATGACGTATCGTTATTATTATTAAAGCAAAATTAAAGCAATTAAATAATAATCTGGAATAACAAGAATAACAGCTTAAAAAGTTAGAAAATTTAATTAATATATTATTATAATATTACAGATCCGAATAGCTTTTTAAAAAGGAATTCGATACAAAATTACTAAGATATAATAAATAGGATTACGAAATAATTCTTAAAAAAGGATTTTAACAAAGTTTTACCCTATTTATAACTTTAGTAAAAGTAAATTACGTATTTTCAGAAAATATCTAGAAAATTAGCTATAAAAAGGATAAATTTGACCTTCGAAGTTATTAATAAAATATTTAATGTTTTTCGTATCGAAAAAAATAGAAAATTACGATTTGTGGTTAATTATTAATAATTAAACGATATTACTATTAAAACTCGAACGTTATTACCCTTAATTACGGAAATAAAAAACCGATTTTACGGAACTAAATAATTTACAATATTCGATTTCAAAAATAGATATAACTTTATTAAGATCAAAAAAGGATACGAATAAAAGATAATTTTTAGAACGAAATACGGATTGTTTAAATATTTGGTTACGCCAATAAAACTTACAAACGTACCAGCAACTTTTTAGCGAATGGTTAATTATATATTACGAAAATACCTTAATGTTTTCGTTATATGCTATCTCGACGACATTCTTATCTTTTCGGAAATAAAAAAAGTATACGTAAAATACGTTTATAAGGTTTTTTAAACTTTATAGGACGTAAGGTTACTTATTAATGCAGAAAAAAGTTAATTCCATACATAGAAAATGGAATATCTGGGACATATTATTACCCCAGAACATATCAGGATAAACCCTAAAAAAATCGCTGTAATTACAGAATGGCAAACGTTAACGATAGTTAAGGAGGTATAGGCATTTTTTGGATTCGCCAATTACTATAGGAAGTTTATTCGAAACTTTGGTAAAATAACTATATCCTTAACGAATTTTACGAAAAAAAAATTCAAATAAACGCCAAATACGGAAAAGGTATTTCAAGAAATTAAGGATACGATTATTAACGAATTAATATTAATCATGTACGATCCAAACCGCCTTATTAAGCTAAAAACCGATACTTCGAATTACGCATTAGGCGTAATAATCGGATAACGAGATAATTAAGACAAATTGCACCCTATTATATTCTTTTCGTACAAATTAAAAGGAGCTAAGCTTAATTACGATATTCTAGAAAAGGAATTTATGGCCATTATTATGATATTTCGGGAGTTCAGGTACTTCCTAAAAGGAAACGTACATTAAGTTAAAATTTATACGAATTATCAAAATTTTACTTAGTTTATTACGATTAAAAAATTTATAAAACAATAATTAAAATACGTAAAAGAATTACCGAATTTTAATTTCGTTATTATTTACAAAAACAGATTAAAAAACGGCAAAACAAACGTTTTAAGCAAACAACCAGATTTCGAAAAAAAAATTAGTCAAAATTAACTATACAATTTTCGATATTATTACAGAAAAATATTTACATTTATAATAAATTACGACAATTTAAGCAATAGCTTTCGATATGCATCAGAAAATTTAACAGCATAACAACAATCTTTCGAAAAATTAAAAAACGGATAAAAAATAAATTTTAAAAAAATATCAAAAAGATTTAGTACGAAAAATATACGAACATTAATTATACGGATATCCAGGGATTTATAAAACCCTAAAAAGGTTTCAACGCATTTTTTTTCCCTAAAATAAAATTAACAGTATAGAAAATTATACGACAATGCGATATTTGCGTTAAAGCAAAGATTTGACGATATAAGCCGTACGGAAAATTACAATTATTACTAATTACAAAATAATTATAATATTTAGTCATATTTGATTTTATTACCAAACTTCTTATATCAGAAACTTTAATTACAAAAATATATTATGATAATATTTTCGTAATCGTCGACCAATTCACAAAATTTTCTTATTTTTTACTATATCATAAGGACATAAACGCCGAACAACTAATATACATTTTCTTTAAACACATTTTTAACGTATATGGATTACCAATAAAAATTATATTAAATAAAAAATCAACTTTCGCATTTAAATTTTAACAAAGCTTAATAGCATAAATCGGCCTAAATCACAAATTATTTAACGTATTTAAACTTTAAACGGATAAATAAACAAAACGAATAAATCAAACCTTAAAACCTTATTTACGACATTACATTAATTACGAATAAAATAATTAAGTTAAAAAATTATTAATCGTATAATTAATTTATAATACTAGCTATTACGAAAACATTAAGATAATATCTGCGAACGTAAATTTTGGTTTTATTTTAAAAGTTTATAAAAAAATATGCGATAACGGTTTAATTAATATTAAAATAATTTTTATATCAAAATAATTACGATAACTGCATTAAGAAATAAAAATAAAACTGGAATTCGTACGAAATTAAATAAGTAAATATTATAATTAAAAAAAGTTAAAAAAATTAACTTCTGAAAAAAAAGAAATAGTTTTTTTTGCTATAAAAAACATTTAAACAAAACGACCTAGCAAAAAATTCGTTTTCAAATATATCGGTCTATACAAAATCGCCATGAAAATCTTAGAAAATAATTATTAATTAGAACTTTTACTAAAAGTTAAATTCCATCCAATTTTTTATATTTCTTTATTTAAATTAATAGCAAATATAATCAAAATGCATACGGTATAGGACGATATGGAAGTAAAAAACGAATAGGTATACGAAATGGAAAAAATTCTTAATATGCGAAAATAAAACGGATTTACTTAGTACCTAATCAAATAAAAAAAATATCCAAATTCCGAGAATACCTGGGAACCCGCTAAAAACCTTATTGGCGCCCAGCACCTATTAAAGAATTTTTACCAGCGATAACGGAATTACCAAGGAAAGCCCCCTAATTAAGGTCCTTAGGAATAAACCAATTAAGGGAAATAAGAAATAACATAAGAAGCGGAATTTCGGCTTCCGTACGTTCCTGTTTATCTAGCTTATCCATTAACTAAAAACCGCAATTAACAATTTTAATTCCCTTAGCGTAAAGAAATTTCTTTTCACGACGAAAACGAAAAAACGATTAATGGTCTCGTCGATGTCACGCTGTTTACGTATTAAATCCTCTTTTAATTCTTGCTAAAAGCGTAAAAACGTCTTTTCAACAATAACTTTTTTACGATTTAAACGATCTTTTTCCTCCTTAATACAACATAAAAAATCGATTAGAACGCCAAAACCATCGCAGCGATAATAGTTCTTAATATATTCGCTATAACGACGAATTTCTTTAATTATTTGACATTTTGTACTATTTTCGAAATAAGGCGTATACGGCATAATTTCAAAACCAAATTTAACAATATAAGCAGCCAGAAAATCTAGGTTTTCTCTTTAATTAGGACGATTGCAAAATTTGCGATTAACAATACGATTTATCATAATAAAAAAATAACTTATTAAAAAGGAAAATCTTTAAGGGCAAAAATTTTAAAAAAGAGGAAATCGTATTACGATCTAACCTAAGATCGGTTACGAAAACGGTCGGACTTACAAAAAGAATTACGTAATTTAAATCTTTTTTAGCATTAAGATTTAAATAAATCCATACAGAATTAACCGAATCTAATAACATTAGATCTGTAATAACGTTAAAATCTAATAAAAATCTAATTAACTTATGAAAATATATATGCTTATTACTTCCATAGTTTAGATAACTTTAGCTTGCAATATAATATCGTTACTTAAGGCACCCTTGGCATTACGAAACGTGATACGTTACGGTATTTATTGCTCAGATTCCCACGATACTCCTGCCAACATAAACCCGTCGACTTAAGGTTTAATAGTTGGTTAAACCCTATAGCTCGTCACACTGTGCTCAATTCTTGTTGACCGCTCTTGTCATGCTTGGCCCCAGCAGTGCTGTGGTTCAAAATGGCGGCCAGTCCCTGGTCTTGGGTCCTGATGCTAAAGATTTATTCCAATAATTGCAGACACCCCAGTTGCTTTTGCTTTCCGGCATCGGGTCTGCCGATGTTCTAGAGCGCCACGACATCGAAGTGAAGCTCAACGCCCCTGAAGTCGAGAAGAATTTCAACGACCATTTGCACTTTCGAGTCGATTGGAAGCTACAGGACCCTGGCAAAGGTTATGCAATCGGTTCCACTAACCCTCTCTTCCTCGGTCCGCAATTCGGCCTTGGAATGCCAATCACCTCTGTTGCGTCGATGCCAGTGCCGAGGGGAGGCTTTGAAGCTGCCATAGCCGCGGACGAGGGATGTATGAAATCGGACAATCATCTACTGAAGAGCACGCATGCCATGATGGAAAGCATCGTCATGTATTTGCGGTCGCCGCCACTTGTTCCCGATTGAACGCATATCAGCACCTTCATAATGGCATTAAAGCCGACATCCCGGGGTACCGTCTCTATCAAGTCTAAGAACCCAGCTGATCCTCCGGTTCTCGACCCTAGTTACCTCGACACATAAGTAGATAGATATGTGTAGCGCACTGCCCTCCGTCGCGTCGTCACTCTCATAACTAATCCAACAGCCTTGGGACGTGATATCGTCGCCGGCGAGACTGCTACAAATAGTCTCCCACCTTTCACTTATGATTCGGGTGACGAGCACCTAGAGAGCAGGATTAGATTTGGTGGAGGTGAGTTAGCATCAGCCCAATAATACAAGGAAAAGCTAAAAACCACCCGCATATAGGTCGACTTTTCGTAAGCTATTCGTTGGGACCTTTTGTCCTTACCGCCCCTAAGAACTTGTTTTCTTGACTTGGTTTTCACCTAAAGTAGCCTTTTGAGTTTCACGAGCTTTCCTACCTGAAACACTATTGAGATACCATAGTTGGCAGGGGTCCATGCACGATGGACAAGGTAGTGGACAGCGATTTACGAGTCAAAAGGCGTACACAACCTACCCATTATCGACACGCCCGTGTCCGCCTTCTCCGTGGGATCTCGCATCCAGGCCGCAGTCTACGCTCTAGGCGAAAGAGCAGCTGACATAATTTAAGTCGATGGACAGAACAGCGAAGAAGGAGTGACATCCGGTGCAAATCGGATCCGATAAACGGTAGTAGAAAGTCAAGGTTGGATTGAAAGGCCGAGAATATGGTTAATGACGATAAAAAGACACCTTAGCACCCGAATAGAAGATTCTGAGTATCTGTCTGGCCTCTAGCACTTCAAGCAAGTCAGGAGCCAGGGGGCTAAGGGGTTAACGGGGGTTGAGTTGAGTGGTGTCATAATACTGGTGCAATTTCTTAAGGCCCAATTCAAATACGCGTGATATATCATATACGTACCTGTCTATCTTTATAGACCTTGGTGACATTTGTAGGTCGTGGTTTTGGGCCACCTTGCATGCGGTTACCTGCATGGAAAACGTGGCTTAGATTTCCACCATATACTTGTGTGTCTATGTGCAGCCGCAAACACCAGTTCATTGCTACTAATCCGATCAATGGCCAGTCTTTTTGCCCTTTGGCGGTGTGGTGCGGGGTGCAGCCATAACAACTGAACGCAGGGCAGTAAGACAGGCAGCAGCTGCGATCGGTTTTATTCGCATCCGCTTTTCTATCTACAACAACGATAACTGCGTCAGAAGCCATCGAAGCGCCAGGGAACCCTATACTTCGTCCTATTTCTCAATTGAGACCAGTCCCAATGCCCGCAGTAGATCCCACAATGGAGTTCATCAACATCTACGAGTCCGCTCAAGCCTGGACTAATAGTATAAGCCTGCCTACCGAAGCCGCTTCGTTCCTATCCAACATTAAGGATTTCCTTAGCTCTGCTTGGGAATCCCTCCTAGCCTACCTCTCGCTTCCCCGTATGTTTCCTGACTAATCCACCGTCTAAGTATCTTCGAAGTCGGGTCATGCTAATATCGACTATGTCCAACAGACGTCTATTGGGCGCTTATCGCGTTCGCGATCACCTTCACAGTTCTCGTCACGCTGGTACTAAGCCTAGGATTTGGGCCGGGAGGGGTCGTATTCGGTAGGGAAATGTTCCCCTACGCTGAATTTGAATGGCAAGCAAGTTCGCTGACAGGGCCTAAGGCTCGCTTGCGGCCGCCTTCCAGTCCTCCATGTACGGTGGATTCACACCGGCTGGAGGATTGTTTGCCACCCTGACCAGCCTCGGGATGCTGGGATTCTTCGCACCGGCAGTGACCGTCATTGCAGCCGCAATCGCGTTCTCTGTGGCCTTGTTGCCCTCCCTTCTCATTCAGGACTGATCCATCCCATTCGCACTCCGGGAATTCCTAGTAGTATATGTGCATTCGGTCTCGACATGAAGGATGACTTGAGCGTAGTTTCCGAAAGAGCCGAGCCAAAAAAAAAAAAAAAAAATAGGCCTGCGCGAAGCACGCTTTAGAGCACGAAGGGAACGGAACGGACGACGGGTTGAAAACGGAGGACTCCAAGGAATCCAGTGAAAATACGAAATAGCTACAAAGTAGACGAAGAGACAGGTGCTCTCGCCTATCATCCATGAAATTTGATAAGACGTTGCGAACTCTCCGGTTGCTGACCTAGTGTGCCTTTGATCATAGCATTGCGTCAGCGTCGGTAAGACGCACGGCGCGATCGGCTTGAGAGACGCGGTTTCTACCGCGAGGACAAATTACTTTCGTATACCAGTCTAGACGCTCACCTGCTGTCCAAGGCACCTGCCATGTCGTACGATCGCCGCCATTTAGCTAGGTGATTCTGATGTTGACTTGATGCTCCATGGGAAGAAACTTGTTTTGCTGGCTCGTGCGCCCTGCATCCCATGCAAATCGGGGAAATAGGAGGAGCTCCTCAGCAGCGATCTACCATGATGTAATCGACAAGGATACCCGTTTTCATGCTTGGCCAACCCCTCGGAGGTTCAAAACCTCGTTGAGTTCCCGTAGAGATGACCAGCTTTTGGGACATGAAAGTGTTCGGTAAATAATCATATGAACTTTTCATCTATTTTCTCTCATCTGGAGGGTTTTTACATGAACCTGGATAATAACCCCCAAGATGCCTTCCCAATCGCGGGTTGAGAACCCCTTATTCCATCCCTTCCTCTTCATCTACCAAGTGTGGCAGTGGCCGGTTGACATAATCCTGTCGCCGACCCCGCCGGAGCCGCAGCAACGCCTCGAGCGACCGAAGATTGCCGTTATCGGCGCCGGTATTACGGGCGTCACGGCGGCGTCCCACTGCATCGGCCATGGGTTCGACGTCGTCATCTTCGAGGCCGGCAGCGAGGAGAATGTGGGGGGGATATGGAGCGTGAGTGACCACAGTGTTACAACCGAGGAATAAACATAAATGCTAACAACAGCTTCAGAAAGTAAACAACACTTCAAGCCTGCAGATCCATTCTCTCATGTACAGGTTCCATCCATCTGTCAAGTGGGAGCATGGCTATCCGGACCGTCAACAGATCGTCAGCCAGGTGAAGCAGATCTGGAAGAAGTACGGCCTGGACACCAGAACCAGGTTCAATACGAAGGCAGAGAAGGTATATCAGGACCCGAAGGGGTCGCTGGATCATCAATGACCCGTCGAATGGCCGCTTCGAGGGCCTCATTGCGGCCGTGGGGACCTGTGGTAATCCTAAAATGCCCGGGATAGACGGAATGGACATGTTCAATGGGCCGATCTATCACTCGAGTTAGCTGACTGGGTAAGCGACAATAGCTGATTTCAGTTGGGAATCGGATGACTAACAGTTAAACCAGCAAGGACGTCAACAACAAGACGATGATCGTCATCGGCGGCGGCGCCAGTGCCGTCGAAGCCCTGGAGTACGCGGCCGACGAAGGGGCGAAGAAGACGTACATCCTTTCGCGCAGCGACAAGTGGATCATCCCGCGCAACGCCATCGTCGACATCCTCCTGTCCCTCAACATCTGGGGCCAGGAGACGACGCTGTGCTGGGTCCCGGAGAAGCTGCTGAAGAAGTCCTTCTACCGCGGGGGCTCGAGGACATCGCGCCGGAGAACAAGGGGGGCTTCGAGGAGACGCCGATGGTCAACTCGGACGTCATGGACCGGCTGCGGTCGGGCGAGGCGGGGTGGGTGCGGTGCGACATCGAGGGCTTCGTCGAGCGGGGCGTCATCGTCAACCAGCGCGACAAGGGCGTGCCCAAGGGCGGCCCCGGGCGCCGCAGGACCGTCGAGGGCGACGTCGTGGTCATGGCGACGGGGTACAAGCGGCCCCCGCTCGACTTCCTGCCGGACGAGTGCTTCGAGGAGCCCTACAGCCCGCCCAACTGGTACCTGCAGGTGTTCCCGCCGCCGCACCCGTCCGTCGCCGCCGTCAACTGCACCTACGTCAACGCCATCGGCACCGTCGGCAACTGGCACATCGGCACCTACACGCGCATCCTGCTGATGTTCCTCTCGGACCCGCTGACGCGGCCGGAGGCCTTCTGGATGCGCCGCTGGATCGACATGACGCGCTTCCTGAAGGCCACGGCGCCCACGGGCGCCTTCGACTTCTTCACGTACCTCGAGCTCGTCTGGTGGTTCGTCTTCTGTATTGCTTTTAACCCCTTCCGCTGGAAGTGGGCCTTCTTCGTCTTCTTCGGCCTCGGCTTCGCGCTACCCCGCCGCGTCGTCGAAGGCGAGGACTATGTCCGCAACGGCTTGGGGGTGGGCACTAGCAGCGAGAACGAGGGCAAGGATACCGGAAAGAGCGCGTAGGGGGGAGCGGGGTTTGGGGGGGTTTCATCCGTTGATAGGACGCGGCTTGGTCCGTCTAAGCGAGCTCTAAATTCGGCGCGCAGGGTTCGGAACACTGCAACGGACAGTGTGACTAATCTGATATTGGTTGTCCTTGCTCACTACATAGTCTCTTGCGGGTACGAGGGCTCTATGTACAAGTATTTGCATCCCAAAAGTTAATATAGTGAAGTTAACCACAAATTCACCTCTTTCCCCTGTCCCTCCGGCCACCCTCCATGACCTTGACCTTCTTGCTGAACCTCTCGCCAATCTCCCTTGTCCCGCTGTTGAGTCCGCTACCCCGCGCACTGTCCGTCGTCTCGCGGCCGCGTTTGCGGCTCTTCTCCAGCAGGGCCTTGGTGCCGCCGGAAGCGCCCTGCCTCTGGCGGCCCGTGAGGCGTGTGATGCGGTCGACGCCCTCGCCGAGCTCGCGCCACTCCTCGCCACCGAAGGTCATCTTGCCGCCGCGACCCTCCTCGCGGGCACGCCGTTTCGCCTTGTCCTTCTTGCTCTCGCCGGGCAGGCGCACGAAGTTGGTCTCCTCATACTCGCGGCGGCGCTTCTCCTCGGCCCGCTCCGTCGCCGTCTTCATCCCGCGCCCGCGCCGCACGATGTCGGCGCCCACGCTCGGCTGGGCCAGCGGCGCCGCCGACAGCTCCTGCGAGACGTACTCGTCTATCGTCGCCGATTTCATGGGGCGCCGCTCCGCGCGCTCCCGGCGCTCCGTTGTTGGCATCACTGTCGGGGTGATCTTCGGGGGGCGGTACACGCCCGCCTTGTCCTTGGTCGCCGCCGCCGCCGCCATGCCCACGGGTTTCGTGATAGGGATGAAGCCGTGGGCTCCGGGCGCGTAGCTCTTGGCCGCCGGGTCTCTGGCAGACCTGTCTAGCCCCTCTGCCCCGTCGGCGTCCTCGTCATCTTCTTCGCTGCCCTCCTCAGAGCCGGACTCGAACTCCCCGTCGCGGGCCTTGGGTTTCTTCAGGGCATCCGCCTGCTTTACTTGTTGCGCATTGCGGTCTGCGTTGTCGGCGGCGCGTAGGATCTTGTCGAGCTGGAAGCGCAGCTTCTCCTCGAGCGGCCGGACGCCCTTGTCCAGGTACAGGCGCAATTCGACTAGCTTCTTGACTACCTTGTCTGAGAGGTCCGGCGATTCGCCATCGTTGTCGTCTGAGTCCGATGCTCTGTTCTTCGCGTTCCGGATCTTGAGCAGAATGAGAAAGACGAGGTTCTGTAGGTAGGAGAGTAGGAGCTCGTTCTTGACGTCGAGCAGGGAAACGCCCTCTTTGGTGGGCTCGATAATACCGGCGAGCTTGGGAGTGGCCTCGAGGGCCGAGTTTAGCGAATGCGACAATGAGTCCAGCAATGCCGGAAGGGAGGTCTGGACTGCCATTGCTTTGTTCGGGGCCAGGGTCGTTGTCGTTGAGAGGCGGCTTCACGGAGAGGGTCTCTTATCATGACGAGAAGAGACTCTCTTTACGGCCGGGGGAAAGCAGGACGAGAAATTATTTTTGGCGATAACGATAAGCGCATTGCGATACTGCAACAACAACGGCTAGCGATAACGATAAGCCAGGTCCCACCGAACCTTGGGAGGGCTGTGGGTAGATTCGGTACGTACCTGTCGGAGTTAGGGACCCCCCAAAGCTCCGCCATGACGAATGTTTGGGGAGCTTCTTCTTGGGGACAGTTGTCAAGGCTTTTGAACTCCTGAACCAAAATTATTTCTAAGTTGGGTTGGTTGGTTGGTTAACCCTGTCAACGTTTCTGTGAGGCTGCGCTACTTTTACCTTTTTACATACTTCTGCAACGACATTTCAATATCTCGCACAGAATCCGAGACCCCCACAGAGAACACATCTGGGTAGACCTTCGTCAGACCTCACTCAAGTCCTAGTCTATCTCATTGACAATTCATTATATTTAAAGCATTCCTATTAACTTGCACGCACCCGTTGCTGCTTCGGGTCTGCGGGAGGTTTATGAAAAGAGCCATTGCGCTCGCTTCTCCCTCGACGAGCCTCTTCGTACCTATCTTCTGGTCAACGTAAGTCTTCCAATTCTTTGGAGTCAAGTGGCAGCCTCAACATCGTCAGACCTTTTAAGAGGATAAGACTAACAACCTAAAAACAGTCAGAGATGAGGTCTAAGATGGCGGCGCCTTCATCGGCGCTGCTCTCTGCCGCGCTTCTGGCCCTGCCCCAGCTTACGTCCGCCTTCTATCTCCCCGGTGTCGCGCCGACTTCATACAAGCCCGGCGACCTTGTTCCCCTGAACGTTAACAGCGTGAAGCCGGTCGCCGCGCAGCGAGATGCTCTACTCCACTCTGTCATGTCATACGACTATTACAACGAGAAGTTTCAATTCTGCCAGCCTGAAAACGGGCCCCAATACGTCTCCGAGAGTCTGGGAAGCATTCTGTTTGGCGATAGGATAATGACCTCGCCCTTCGAATTGCATATGGCCCAGAATGAGACTTGCAAGCAGCTCTGCGAAGCCACATACGACCGATCCTCGGCGCATTTTGTCAACAAGCGCATTCTTAAGGGTTACGCGCTGAACTGGCTGGTCGATGGATTGCCGGCTGGGCAGCAGATAGTCGACGAGCTCACGCAGACCATCTTCTATAGTCCGGGTTTCGCCTTGGGCTGGACCTCCTCCATCGACGAGAATGACCCCCAGGTCTTCTTCAATAACCATTACGATATTGTGATCGACTACCATGAAGTCAGCGGACACGAAGACCAGCTGAGAGTCGTCGGTGTCATCGTTCAACCGAGCAGCAAGTCGTACGACGGGAATGTCGACTGCGGTGACCACTCTCCCGTTGTCCTCTCCGAGGAGAAGGACGCTGTGACGAAGGTTCCGTTCAGCTACAGCGTATACTGGACCAAGTCGGACACGGCTTGGGCCACGCGTTGGGACAAATACTTGCACGTTTTCGACCCCAAGATCCACTGGTTCTCCCTTGTCAACTCGGCTGTCGTAGTCGTTTTCCTGACTGTTACCGTCACCTCTGTCCTCTTCAGAGCTCTAAAGAAGGACATTGCGAGGTACAACCGATTGGACTCGATCAACCTCGACGATCTGTCTGGCACATCCGCCCTGGAGGATGGGGTTCAGGAGGATTCGGGCTGGAAGCTAGTGCATGGGGATGTCTTCCGCACCCCGTCGCATCCCCTCCTGCTCTCCGTATTTCTTGGCAATGGCGCACAGCTGTTCGTCATCACCGGTTTCACCATCTGCTTCGCGCTGCTGGGTTTCTTGTCGCCGTCGAATAGAGGCTCTCTAGGAACTATCATCATGTTCCTCTACACCCTCCTCAGCTTTATAGGAGGTTACGTCTCCTCGAGGACCTACAAGTCTCTGGGTGGTGAGAAGTGGAAATTGAACATTGCCTTGACCCCGATCCTGGTTCCCGGCATTGTCTTTTCGACCTTCTTCCTGCTGAACCTCTTCCTCTGGGCCAACAATGCTTCTGGCGCCGTTCCGTTTACGACCATGCTCGTCATCATTGCTATCTGGTTCGTCATATCGGTGCCTCTGTCGGTGGCCGGCTCTTGGCTAGGCTTCCGAGCTCGCCCTGTCGAGCCTCCCGTACGGACCAACCAGATCCCCCGCCAGATCCCGCCCACCACCACTTACCTCAAGCCGGTCCCGAGCATGCTGCTCGTCGGCATCTTGCCCTTCGGTGCCATCTTCGTGGAGCTGTACTTCATCATGAGCTCGATCTGGTTCAGCAAGATCTACTACATGTTCGGCTTCCTGTTCCTCTGCTACGGCCTGATGATCATCACCTGCGCCGCGGTTACGGTACTTATGGTGTACTTCCTGCTCTGCGCCGAGAACTACCACTGGCAGTGGAGGTCGTTCCTGGCGGCCGGCATGAGCGCCGGGTATATCTTTGCTAATGCCTTGATATACCTCGTCAGCAAGCTTCAGCTCAGCGGGCTCTCCGGTATCGTCTTGTATACCGGCTACAGTGCCCTGATCTCGTTCCTCTTCTTCATCCTCACAGGTACGCGCCTTTTTATATTGCCCTTTCTTATTCTCGTATCTAGGTACTGACGTCTTTGCTAGGCTCCATTGGGTTCTTCTCGAGTTGGTGGTTCGTGCACAAGATATACGGTTCCATCAAGATTGATTAAGACTGCGAAGAGAGCATTGCGATGTGCGACACATCCTATCGCACAAGCTCCCCCCCCCAAACCCAGTGCGAGAGCTTTCGTCGACTGGGCTTAAAAAAGAAGGCCATGTATTACCATCACCGCCCTACTACGTCTTGTACGAAGGGAACGCCCACGAAAGATATTCGTTGGCGTCCTTCCATCCCCCCACCTGATACCAAAATTTCCCGCCATTATTTCCCGCAGCCTGCGTAGATCGGAGGCGCGTGAGAGACGTTAAGAGAGCTGAACCGCGCTCCAAGGGGTGGAGGGCGAGGGTTTAATTCTTTTAGTAGGTAGGTTAGGTGAACCGGCGTTTTGAGGAAAGCACCGCGCGTTACCGGGTGGGTATTTTATAGATGCTGGACATTCAGGATGTCGCGCACCAAACCTGTATATATACGCGTGGGAGTGTGTGGTGTATTTCGCCCGAAGGGTTTTTCTTGTTCTCCTGATCTATTCCCGTTGGCGAAGCTGGGCGGCGTAGGGGGTAGCATCGGGGCCTCGTGGCGGCGCCGAGGGGATGATAGAACGGGGCGGCACCATTTGCCTTAGGCAGCCTAACGATGTAGAAGAGGAAGAACAGCATCCCCATCATCGTCGTCTCTCCTCTTCTTTGCGTCGCAAAGTCATTTGCCTATTCTTTTTCGCCGGCATCAAGGCATGCAAAGAGACGAGCTCTCTAGTAGGTGATGGTTGATCGCCCGATCGACTGATTAGTCGGACCGATGAGGTCGATTGCCGTTAGGTTACGGTGTCACGGCAGCAACAGCAGTTTGATAGGCAGCAGAACTGCATAGGCTTCTGTAGGTTCGCATCCCATGTAACCCGGGCGAGATACCGGTATCGGGCGAACAAGAGAGAAGCTGGCTGGCTGGCTGGCTGCTTCAGGACGACGATCATCTGTCCCGTCTACCACCCACCCACTATCTGACCGCCTGCATGACATTGCTTACCAGCCTGCCTATCTGAGAACACCTCCTTTGCCTGCTCTCATCTACGACCTCCCCTCCCTCAGGCTATATGCATACCTACACACTCACATACCGCACGGTGGCTTCCGCGGCGTTCTCACAGGCCTTCTGGACTAATAAACTAGTACTAGGCGACGTAAGCAGGTAAAGAGACGTTAGGCAGGGAATATCGTGAGGCCCCCCCGACGCCGCCCAAGGGAGGGGATGGGCGGGCAGCTAGCCCGCCGGCCAGCCCTACACTACGTATGTGTGTATGTAATATACGGAGCCGAAGAGCCGCAACGGGGATACAATCACCCACAGTCGTCCATCCTTCGATCCTCCCGGCGGGGTAGGGTAGCAGGGGAGGATTGTGGGTGGGGCGGGTGTTCCCCCTACGGTCCGGCGTGTTAGGTTCACGGTCTGATGGGGTTTTCTCTTTGATTGGTAGGGGGGTGAGCGATATTGAGCTTGATGGTGGTTATGAATAGGTTGCCAAGCAACAGCATGTCGTTGGCTTCCGATGGCTGCCATCGGAATAATCGAGGTCACCGGCGCGTGGCATTGAATTAGACATCGCATGCTCTGCGATCTCCGGATTCGCTCGTAGATGCTTCGATTTATAGGGGCCACAGGTTCGCCAACACTGTATTAACTCGAAATTCGTGTGGAAAGCTAGCCTGGGCCCCACCTAGAAGGGGAATACATATTTCCACCAAAACGCGCCATATACAACTCGCAGTTAGTTACCTCTATCCACTATTTCCCAAATGCGGTTGTGATGTAGCTCCCGTAGAGTATGTACGGGATATAACATCAACAACAACAATTACCGTAAGCTTCCCTACCGAAAATCTAGATAAAGTTTTATTCAAAAGAGAAATATAATCTGCAGCCAGGAACAAAGGGACATAACGATATTTTAAGGCCTGGTACGCCGTTTCTGAAGGTTCCATCGTTACGTTGACAACATCATTATGGTCCCGACTTGGCAACCTCGGCCCTGATCCACGCTTCGAGCCCGCCCGCCGCGATGATAGCCTGCACGGTAGCCGGTAGCTCGCCGACCTTCTCGGTCCACGTCGTACCATCCGGGCCCTCCTGCACCTCGACGACGCTACGCCGGACATGCCACGTCAGCGTCCAGCCCGTGCGGCGCGTTAGCACCGGCTTCCCCTCCCCTTCTCCCTCTCTCTTCTCTTCGGCCGTAGAGAAAAAATGGGCGCGCAGGCGCTCGACGAGGCGTGGCACCTCGAGGCTGACAAGCGCGTTATTAATGCTGTTACGCGCAAAGATATTACCGAAGCTACCGGCTACTACTAGCGGGATTTGCTTAGCTAGGATGGCCGTAACGGCCTGCTCGCGTGACGAGCCTGTACCGAAGTTATAGCCTGACACTAGGATGTCGCCGGGGCGCGCAACGGCGCCAAAGTCCGGGTCGTAGTTTTGCATGCAGGCGCGCGCCATTTCGTCCTTGGTGACATCGTCTCGGTAGGTTCTGCCCACCACTCCGTCAGTAACTTTCTCTTTTCTCCAGAGCCACTTGGCTGCTGCGCCCAAACCCCCGAACACCCTCTTCAGAGGTTTTCGACTTACAGCGTTCCTGGGCTATAGATACAATTAGTCTATAAGTCTTATAAATCCTAGCAACTACTTACTAAATGCCATCAGTGCTAAGATTGTCGGAATCTAACCATGTGATCTGCCCGCTGATCTTATCGGGGAAGCCGGGCAGGATCTCCGTTTGGGTCTCGTCGGACTCGCCCACCGCCGACTCGACCCGCTCGATTAGCGAGTCCATCTGCTGGACGAGATTGGCCAGCTTGTCCTCGGTAGTGGGCTCCGCGCCGGTGCCGTAGCCGTAATCGACGCCCGACCAGTCCGCCGGCACCTGGTAGGCGCCCGGCCCCGTAATGGTGCCGCGGAGCGCGCTGGCCGCCACGACCTCGGGACTAGCCAGGTACGCCTGCGCTTCCCGCGATCCCATCCGCCCTTTAAAGTTGCGGTTGCTGGCGCTGATCCCGACCTGGACGCTGGTTAGTGGGACGTCCTTCCTTCAGGAGAGATGTTGACTCGCTTCGCCAGGTTCGAGCAACCCGGACCCTAAACCAATGCACTGCGCACAACCGGAGGGCATCGGCTGTGCCCCGGCATCCACCAAGGCCTGCCAGTCACCCGCAGCTTCGGCCGCCTTCTGTTCGGGTGCCGACGCCGCTGAGATGTAGAACTTAACGCCGTCGGCGACCTTAGGCTTCGTACCGGGGTTCGCCTTAGCGGCGTCCTTGAAGACTTTAGCGGCGCTAGCGATATCACTCGCACGTGAATTAGTACAAGAGACGAGGTACGCGCGGTCGATCTTAATATTCTTTTGGGCGATCTCGTGAAGTGGCGTTGCAACCTTAACCGAATCCGGGCCGGTTACGTAGGGCGAGTAAAGGGTCGAGAGGTTAAGGTAGAGCTGCTTGGCATATACCGCGTCACGGTCAGCCTTAGGAGGGTTGGCAAATAGCTCGTCTATCCTCGCGTGGTTGATTCGCTTCTCTGTGGTCCGGTTATCATACAGCGCCGCCTCGTCTGCCTTCCGTCGGAGCCAATGTTCCAGAGTCTCGTCGATGGGAAAGAGGCAGGAGAGGGCTCCCCATTCCGTAGACATATTGCTGATGGTAAGACGGCTATCGATTGGAATACTTGCCAGAGTCTCGGGCGTTCCGTTGATCTCGACCGCATGGTTGAGTACGTCGCTCTTGAAAAGCATACATAAAGCCAAGATGATATCCTTACCAGTTATGCCGACTGGCGCTTTCCCTGTGAGCGTGAGCCGTGCAACAGGAGCAAGCTGATACCATGTACGTCCGCTCTGCCATATTGCCATAGCGTCAGTCCTCACGATGGGGGTGCCGAGGCACCCGATTGCCCCTAGCATGTTGCTGTGGCTATCCGAGGCCACGACCATGGTACCCGGCCAGGCATACCCTTCCTCAACCATAATCTATCTGAAGGTCAGGCGTCTGATTCTATAACACGCCGCAGATGGGTTACTCGCTTGGTGGCCGATCCCACGGCCCTTGGGATAAAAGCTCACGCCTTGTTCGGCAGCAAAAGCCTCGATCTCGGCATACCTCCTCAGGTTCGCCGGGCTGGTGTTCTGCACGTCGTGATCGAGCGTGAAGACGAGCTGGGCCGCTGAACGGACCTTGGTGGCTCCCACCTGTATGAACTTAGAGAGGACCGCTCGGGTGTTGTCGTGTGTCATACAAAAAGAACTTAATGCATTAGTTTGAGTAGCGCTGATGTCGTAGGCGTGGCATACGGTGACAAACTGATGTAATCGCCCGGACGGGGAGCGGCTCGCTTCCCCGGATCGAGGATGGCGTGTTTCTGGACAATCTTCTCTGTTAGGGTCTGCGGCGGCCGCTTCGCCTCTAAGGAGCCCCATGGCACTGAAGTAGAGGCTTCACGGAGGGACGTCGGTATCTTCGAAGAACGGGAGCATCGTGAGATCGAGAGAGGTCGCCGCCTGGCGAGACCGGCCGATCGAGCCCACATGGACCAAGACTGGGAGAGTCAGAACCTGTTCGAGCATAGCAGAAAAAGGGCTCACTCACTGGTCTGTACGATATTGCACGTAGGTGGGGAGACATAGCCGTGCTCTCTGTAACTTAGTGATGTCAGATAGGAACATGGTGATGAGCTTTTAAGTTGCATAAAGTTTTGCATGAAATTGCGAGACCCACACGGGCATTATGTCAGCCCCTCGCCGAACCCGGCACCCCAACGGTTTAACTGCCCTTTAGCCACAAATCTGCTCAGAGATGAAGTATTACAACTTTACTCTTTTCCCCGACAACGACAACGATAACTGTATTGTTATTTACAGCGTTTTGTTCGCAAAAAGCAGCTCTTTTCAGATCGAGAGTTAGATATTTCTGGGGGTTATTGCAGTAACCATTTAGGCTGATTCGAAATGAGAGGAATCCACTGCATTATGTTGTCTTGGCCGGAATTAGCTTTTCACGAGTTTCGAGAGCAATACGGGTATTGTATCCTACCTAGCACATATAAGTGGGAAAGACTGGTATCATGCACATATTAGCATTCTCTACCATCGACCAAGAGAATCAGCAACGAGAGCGCATCTCGGCCGAGACGCGTTTTCTTGCAAAATGGGTCAACCGCTGAGACGATCAAATCCTACCCAGGGGTCATGAATTGATCTTTTTTGCACTTCTTACAGTTATCGGACGATCGACTAATAGCTGGCGACGGCTCATCAACGGACGGATACGAAGAGATTGATGACTTCGAAATCCAAGTCCGTCCCCCCTACCTGTCCTTCCTGTAAGGCGTTAGTCTTTTCTGCGACTGTAGCGGAGGTAAAAGTGATAGGTCGTTCTCCTTCGCATTCGTAATGCAATCCAATGGAGGTGACCGATGCCGCCAAAGCGGTCGTGTGTTCGTGAATATTACCTTAATGCCAAGCGTATTATCGTAGGGACAGAGACGGGGTGGAAGACTCTCCTCCCGTCGAGGCCCCCCACTCCATTGAATTGTTATTGGCTGGAGCGCCCAAGACCGTCAGATTAACGACGCCCGACTGTCAAATTGGTTCCAGCCACCCATCTCTCCCGTACGTGTGCCGTGGGCTGGTAGGGTCTGCATGTCCGTACGGGCATGTCGTCTCGCATATTCCGGGGGTGTGATTACGTGGACATTCTACGGTTACGATTTATTAAGTGCGTCGCTGACGCCCCTTGAGACTCTTCGCTGGCTGGGTGCGGCAGTATAAAAGAGTATATATCGAGGGCAGCAGGCGCTGTGGAACGCGACTGCTGGCGTTGTGGGTTACGAAACGCCCTTCCGAAGGTTTTGCTCGGTACCCCCGATTGCCACCGGGGTGACTTCACGAGACAGTCCACTCTGGAAGAATGCACGATAACGATGGCTGTTGTGGACACTGCTCTGCCGGGCTGGCTGGTCGACGCGCAGGTGCCCATTTGGACGACTGTGGTTTAATTCCACGTGCGGGACGGGAAGGGCGGTGATGCTACCGGATTGCAAGCGCAGGAAATGGGCGGGGGGTCGATGAGCAGGCAGATGGCCCACCTTATGAGAGCTCGGATATTGGGAGGCACGGACGACGACTGGCTTATGTTGCACGAGGTCGATACTCCGCCGTGGAGTACCCGACAGGTCGATGGGGCAGAAGTGACCTCAACAGCTCGGCGAGGAGCTGGGGAAAGTAAAAACGGACTTAGACTCACGGGGACCCTTCGACGATGAGCGATTGCCCTGGAGAACTTAGAGGTGGGAAAGGCATGTCGTACCCTGCGGAAGCAAGGGAAGGGACATACTTCGTGGACATCCCGATTAGGCATATTGGCAACTGGGCGGCTGCGTGGGGACCAGAGAGCTGCGGTTCTGCTCCAATTGGTAATTCCCTATCACAGCGCGGCGGCGATCGCTAAATGATCCTTCAATCCTTCCATGAGGTGCCGGAACTCGGCAGATGATATCATTGTTGGGGTCGACCTTGCATATAAAACCAGCGAATGCCTTCGCAATAGTCCGTACTGGTTTCTTCGAGGGGATACTAGGGATGGTTCATACAGAAGGTGCACGACAGGTTTCGGAACCTGAAGGACCAGCTTCCTCGCGCAGGAATCGACGAATCATTTCGGGATGTGCTCATCAGCAGCGATGACCAAGCGTATATGTTAGCCGATGGCGTCTTATTGGAGCGCTGCAGCCAGCCGTTGCACAACTATCGAAACGACATCGGATCGAGGACCAGCTCCTGGCTGAATATAGGCTTGCAGTGTGTACCCGGATTGTACAGGAAGAATGTTATTTGAGAGGCGAGGGCTGAATGCACTCATGCTGAGACTCGCACATACGACGAATACGGCAAAGGACGGACCCGGAACGAGGCCTGACGTCCTCAAATCCAGGTTGCAGTAAGGCCCGCTGCTCTTCCATCACAGGGGCACAGTCATGGTTCCCTCATATATCCGCATTCCACACCCGCATCCCTTCCGAGGTTGCTATACCTCGATTCCTCCCTCTTATTTTTCTGCGTCCGTAGGCTCTTTCCACTCATCTGGACTTTCTTCTTTATAAGCTTCAACTTGAGAGTTTGTTCTTGGCGTGATCGACTGCTGGGTGAGTATCTTCCTGGGTCCATCTGGGGCTCCGCATCCGGCTTCAAGTACTGCTCATTTCATGGCTTGCGAATGAGCAGTCTGCCTCATTGTCGTCGAAGAACGTTCCCATTCCATCTCCTGTATTGGAATATGAGCGGCCCGCCCTGTTCCGCTTGGAGTTCACGGGGTACGTATGAACCTCAACAGCACCCTCGCGCGGCGTGGACTTTAACCAGAAACAAGTTTCGTCTTATTGGCCTCGCGTGATGCTGGACTGCGTCATTACTCCTTTTTGAAGTTTCCAACCCGGGTTCTGTTCACTGTATCACGTACCGCTACCTAACTGTTAGCGCAACCGAGACCTTCGAGTCCGAAGACTAGGAGCCCACAAACCAAGAAGGCAATTACATCTTTTGAGGTAACGGAGACAATTTTATAACGGAGGCTTCCGTCTCAGCTCTTCCGGATTTCTCGATGGCGAGTGAGGGCGTGGACGACTCAGGTGGCACCGGATAATGAAGGCTAATCGGTTGGATGCCAGGGGCGGCTTCGATTCCACTTCGGCACACTACCTTCCTCTCATACCGAGCGAGACCTGCGCTGTCCCCGAAACTGCCAAGGTGCAAAGGGCATCTCGACAAGGGTTGGTCTGGGCAAGAAGCCACCGACCTGTGGTACAACCAATTTCTTATCGCCAATATCAGTCATGCCTAATCCGTGGAAACCACCAAGTCGAGGGTTGAGGGTGAGTAGGATGCGGACAAGGTCTGCGTTGGCAAGGGTGGTGCTCGCACACATACACCCACACACAAGGTCATAATTTCGAGTGTGTGTGATCTCTTCAGGAGGGAGTTATGCATTCGCAGCATGGAAATGGCGAGGGGCAGAAGGGGGAAAGATTGGAATCATGCCTGGAATCTTCGATCGCCCCCTATCGGACCCGACGCTAATCAAGGAGACATCGTTGGTCTCGAACAACATACCATCGACCTGGATGTACCGTTGCAGAGTTAGGGTCGACTTGGAGTGTTGCTCTGATGGTGCTGTGAGCAATAGACATGGGTGGTCTCAATATTTCGTTCTCTTGATCCGATCCACAATTCATCCCACGCCGAATGCGCTGAACGGGTCCACGCCATCATGGTGACAGCCTGCTGGGGCTGGGGCTTAGGCGCGGTGATGGTGCCAAAGTCTTTCTCTTGCCATTGAGAAGCAGCCCGTTGATAAGGCTGGCTCCAGACAAAAACTATGGTATCATGTTTATTGGAGTAAACCGTGACTCAGCGAGGTATCCTGTCTATCTGAAGGTTCGGACGGCAGGTATCAGGAGAGAACAACCGTATTTGATGGCACTCTGGCTACTCTCGCTCACCCGGGCAGCTGCGACGCAGCCATTCCCCTATTGAAGCCCCTTTCGCGCAATGAACGACCCCGTTTCCACTAAGCCCCCGTTTTAGTAATGTTGGCCTCGGTCCTTCTCTCAGAGAAACGGTAGCGGAATCGAAGTGGCCTGAAATGGTCGAGACGGTACGAACGTTGGCATGCGATCTCGATTATTCGCCCTACGCGCAACATCTTGATCCGTCATGTCCCAGCGCGTGATGATCGCACCCCATCCGCCATTCTAGCCACAGGAAGAATCCGATTGCGATAGGTGGACCGCGTTAATCAATGGTGTGAGAATAGGGGTTTACAGTCTTGAACATCTCAGGCGGAGCATCCTAAGAGGAGTCGGGTTTGGACAAGCGGCTATATGTCGCACAAGATGTCTTCGCAGAGCACATTGTCTACGTCCTTGCGCGCTCCTACGCCCTAGGCCGGCTTGCGGGCATCCAAGCCCCGTTGCGGACCGTCTACGACCACGCTGTCAGGATATATTCATGTTGCGCTGGATCCCTGTCTCGAACTATCGGGCCCAATTGAATTGCGACGATGGTGAGCATGGTCAGAGAGGAATTGACATTTTACATTATACTAATGCTCTCTCCTCAGTGCCATGCTTGTATCCCCTACCGCCGTCTTCCTACACGCTTCCTTTCCGTCGGTCTTTCAGCTGACGACACAAGGAAGCATCGAGCGAACGCAGACGCTGAGCGACAGAGAAGATTTCGCATCAACTGTACGAGCAGCGGGACGGTTCATTGCAACATATCAGACGCCCCCGAGACGTAATAACCAATACTCCCACGCCTACCTGCTGATGTGATTCCTATATCTACGAGACCTAACTCACTGACGGTGCTGGGGAGAAATGGGTTCTTGACGTGCTGAAGGATTCATCCGGGGCCGGTACTGGGCGATATAGCATATAGCGACGCTGTTGAATTCGCGCATCCATTCGATCAAGTTACCTACGTCTTATCGATCCATCGAACTTGCGAACAATCCGGAGTGCCCAATTCGATAATACAGGTGTAATGTCCTGGAAGGTTGCGCGAGGTCTAACAATATGGTCATTACGAAACGACACAGCCAATCAGGGGGCAGAGAAGAACCGCGTTTGGGAGATTCCACAATCCGCAGCGGTTTTTTTCGGCGGATGATAGCCCTTCCGAGGGCCCTCAACGGGAACCGTCGGAGCACCCACTTATTTGGTGGAATTATCAGCACCGACGTGTCGACGGAAGGCCAGATTCCTTCCAGATGCGCAGGTTATCTATCAAAATAGGCAACGCTACGGGGAATTTACTGACACGTGAAAGCTGATGATACGCATAATGTGGCAGAACAGGGTGGCGCTGTAACGTGGGATGTGTCTGAAGGGGACCATACCCTCTCGATCGCGAGGACGTATCTACCGAAAAGCAGTCGCCAGGCATTAGTACCACTGGGTAGTTTCCCAGGTCAACATTTACGCCGCCTTCAGAAGTAGGGCGAATTATAGTGCGCGGAGGCATGCTGCTGTCATCGTCGTCATCTGCACGAGCACTGATCGGCAGGGCACGATGACAGGCGGGTGTCTGTGGGTCATTCCGGAGCACTCAGGTCAGGTCGCACAACGAACGGAGATTATCGGTATTAGCCAACTAGCGATACCTGCCGAGGTCGAGTTCGCAATCCCCGTGTCGGGTTCCATCCAGCACGCGCGTCATGAAAGCATCGGTGCCAGGACTACCGGGAGCTGGTGGTAGCCATCGAATGCAGGAGTAATCCGGCCTTGAGAGGACACAATAACAAGGGACCAACATGAGAAAGTAACGACCGCCGCGATTGGTTCTGGAGCCAGTATTGGAGATCTAGCGCTCCACCGAAAGGCGCCTTGCCCCAAATGAGGTATCACGAGGGCGGGTTTCTCGAAAGAAGACGACGTTCTGGGAAAGAGACCAAGCCTCCCCGCCATCCCCCCTCCGTGCTCCAACCACCCATGGCAGCTGGATAACGATGAGATCCCTCCACGTTGGCGGATGTCGCATCACACCACAAGGCAATATTTTAGCGTCTGGGTACGCTCGGCGTATGCGGTCGCATCGCTCATTGGGCCATGGTCTTGGAGGCGCCTCACTGTTCGCATGCCGTGGACCGGAAAGGGAAAGGGAAATGAGAGAACAGAGCGCCTCCACTAGATTTTGGCGGGGAGATAAAGGCGAGCGGCGCGTGCACTCTCAAATGGAGTCCACAGCCTCATTGGAAATGTCCGGAAGTAGATCATCCATTGAAGTATATTGTGTGGTCGGGACTATTTCCGTATTGGACCAAATGAAGCGGAGACTGGGGGCACAGCCAACTGCCGGGGGAACCAGAACTACTACGTAGGCACATAAAACGTGAAATGTAGGTATGTACAATTACATGTTACTAGGTGGGTGGCTTATTGTGTAGGGCTTGGTGGCCATGACACTATAGCACGATACCTGCGGAAAGAACGGGAACATCTGTCTCTAAGCTTTAAGCTGCCCAAGTGGCCATGTGTTGTTCATTTGATTATTTCGGGGAGCTGCGTTCGATATATTCGCCTGGCCCTGCGATACCGGTAGTCAATAACGCGGTCAGTTGCATGGTTGCACGAATAGTGCCTCCATCCCCGGCTGCCTGACCGCCAAGATTGGAACGCAGGGCGTGCCGCAAAACTGCAGCACAAGAGTATAGTATACGAAGTGTGCAGCAAGCATTACGCACGTAAATGTGTGTAATGTATTGGATAATATTAAGCGGTTAAATCCACGTGCTTGCGGACGGTCTCCACTTTGTGTGGCCGCTACGGGTATGTAATCAAAGCACAGTCCAGTTGTTTGTTCACTAGGGCCGCGGGATCCCGTCTACACAATCTGATGTTAGGGCTAGAGACATGCATGTCCAGACTTGTCTGCTACCTTCTGACGTACGTAACGTGAATTTCTACTCAGAATCACCCGAGTCGCATCTACAATATCAACAAGGATAACACGACTGAAACATAGATATCGGCTCCTTATTGAATGTGGAATGGAACCCTTTAAGAGTCTCATCAACAGGGTTGCAACCGGATGTGCATAGATACATACATACGTGCATGCATTTGTTGTATACACTCATAGCATACATATCCGCAACACCTGCAGCTTCAGTATCAGCGCTTCTGCCACCGGCGCTGGACTTCTTCTGTTTCTTCTGTATAATCATACTAACATTCGGCCGTCGATTCGTCAGCTTCTTTTTCCGGACCGCGGTAAAACAGAACGTCATCTATTATACAATCCATGCTGCGCCCATACACGTACGCGTTCTGCATCCCATCCTACCGGGGTACTTCGCACATAATTTCTACTTGTGAGAGAGCCAAGTGACTCCTGGAATGGCGTTGCACAAGGGATTTACTTTTGGAAACCTCCTACCCCACCACGAACCTAACCCTGTACACCTAGCTCCTATGCGGTCACCGCCTGGCTTCTTCAGCGCCCAGTCTCCCCATAACGACGTTCTCATCGAAGCCTAGGTAAAATAATGTGCTTTCTCTTTTCTATCATGTTTCCCCTATCACATGATGATTCGCAATAGAGACCAAACTTGCCTTGTCGGCAAACCCCAATTACGTAAATTTGTAGGCGTTGGGAAACCCTGTTGCGTGGCTCAATCAGTAACGAACGGCCTGTTTAAAGGCTCTCCAACTCAGCGGACTTCCCCATATTTTAAGTACTTAGCACACACCACTTCAGTAGATCTACGCTACCCATATTGGCCTCGTCTCCCTTGTGCTATCAAGTGCGTGTCTGGACTGGCGACTCAACTCTATACTTACCACTGTGAAGTATCCTAACTCCATGGCTCGATATTACACCATAGGATCACTGTTACAATGTCCGTGTCTCGCCTAGATCCATAGGAAATCGATAGCCAGGATATCTTTTCACACGCCGTCACGCCGCCAGTAAGACCTGCATCCCGACCCATTTCAGTTAGCGGTCGAGATATCCGGTATTCCAATTCCCCAGTCAGAAAGCGCATTCGTAACTTGACGACTACCTCTGGGACTGAAAAGGAGTTATTACACGTTCCAGGCGAGCTCGTTATAATGGCATCGCGGGCACCCAGCTGGCCCGGGATTCGTCCGGTGAAGACATGCACCGAGTGTAAACAAGCCAAGGCACGTCAGCAATCCCATCTGATCTCTCATATGAGCAATAGCTGGAAAGTTTACGTCACTAATCGAATGAGCAGCTTCGATGCGACTCGAGGGCAAAATTTCCGGAACCATGCTCGAGATGTCAGGCGAGGCATCTTACTTGTACCGTGGACCCGGCGTTTCAGAGGACGCCGGCCAGAAAGTATGCATCTGTTCCCAGGTCCAATGCCATGGTCTTTCAGTGAATGAACCTTGATTATACCCGATACTGATATGATATACCCATGTTATGACAGGCGACTCGAGGCAATGTCCAAAGAGTTGCAAGAACTGCGCGGCCAACGGGACACAGAAACTTTGTTAAAGCATCGCGCGTCGACTGTCGACTCGACGTCCCAAGGATCATCCGGCACTTGCCGCCACTCTCCCAGGGAAATGATTCTCGATGACTTCGAACTGGACGTGGATACCCTTGAGATCAGGGGAGTCATCGTAGAAACACAAGCAGCGGTCGAAATATTCAAAGTGTAAGTATCACGACCTCTGTAGATGCCTTCTTGACTTTCGAGCTTCATGCCTAACATGTCGGGCCCGAAGATTTGCTACCTTTTTCCGGCCATATTTCCCCATCATAGGTTCCATATCTATGAATTCCATTTATTATTCATCGCCATTTCTATTTTGGACCATAGCCGCGGTCGTTTCAGCGCGCATTGATGAAGGTTCCAACGACGGCCTATTCAACCGCATACGAGATCCTTACGACAAGTTAGTGAAAGCCGAAATCTTAAACGCCCCGTTGCCCCTGCAAAAGATCCAGGCGCTCTTGTACTTGTGCATGTGGCCGTTGCCGGTCGAAACCCAGACACAAGACCCGAGCTGGCTCTATTGTGGCCTTGCTCTGAATTCCTCGCTGTACATGGGCTTGCACCGCCAACGGCCGATGCCTTCACTTCGCAGTGTCGGCGTCGCGTCGGGTAGTGCCCAAGCGAGAGCAAATACATGGCTTGGCTGTTTTTATGTCAGCACGGCGTGCGTAGACTACGCTCCCCTGAGAGGTCCCTGTTGTTGACCATAGTCGCAGGCTCGGGATGCACTTGGGTCTTCCCTCACTGGTGAGCTCCGATACGGATCTCGCGACGATACGCTCGATTTTAAGCGACTATGCTCCCTCGAACGAATTCGCCGCGCAGGTAAGAGTACAACTGGCCGTAGCTAGCTTCGCCAATGTCTTGTCAAATAATTCGAATGACGAGATCGACTCTTCTCTTGTGCGCATGCTGGACTCGGAGCTTGACACGTTAAAAACGACATGCGCTGATGGCTGGACCGATATCGCCGAACTAAGCGTCTTGGTCGCGAAGTTGCATTTTTACGCCTTGGTTATAACGAGAGTGCGACCCGGTGCAACCTCGCGCGACATATTGCTAAAGCTCGGCCTCGGGGTCTCGCTTCGCATAGCACATCTTGCGAATGCGCGACTTCATGATAATCCGATAGAAACACACAACCTTACTCTACGACAGCGCCAGAGAACACCGCCTAAAAACTACTTTCGGGGCTTGGCCTTCGCGACAGTCTTCCTGCTCAGGTACTTCAGCCTGAACAGTGCCGTACATACCGACGAACAGCAATTGGCGGCAAACCATGTCATGATGGCGCATCATATCTTTCAGGCCTGTGCAACCAGCCCGCAGGACGAGTTCGGGAGGGCGGCTGTCCTCTTCGAGACTCTTGGACGCCAAGCGCCTGTCAGCGCGGATGCTACCAAGCTCAGGCTCACGGATCGAATGGGGGTTTCAATCCTGCTCGACGCTGTGAGCACCGCATCTGAGGTGCGGGGTCGGCCCGTGGAAATCGCGGAATACGAAACTCCAAGAGGTACCTCCATCAACCCCAAACAAGAGTCATACATGTTGAATGGTGAGTTGCCAGCCAGCGGCGCACCGGAGCCGTGGCTTGCGTCGCTCACCCTGTCGAACAACGACCTGTGGAACGACACTGTATGGGACATATTCAACTACCAAGCAGGATTTCCTCAGGCCTCACTGCATCCGCCCGTGATGCATCCGCAGTAGATGCGAGTCAATAAAGACCAATATAAATCGTTAAAACATTATACTAAACACTATGTCTGCACACGACGATGCTGATCCGAAGATAATTAGAAGAAGAAAAGAAAACATGATCCTCGTTGCGCGCGCCTTCCGGGCGAACTGATCTCTCCTTCATCAACACTTGGCGCTCTTGACCAAGCTAGCGACCAGGTCGTCGGGCAGCTTCATGCCCAGGAACCCGATGTACTTCTGCGACGCGTGGACATCGCTCTCCATGAAGCTGCCGCTCGGCATGGGGCGGCCCCCGCGCCCCAGCCGCGGCGTTGTGACCTTGTACGCGCGCGCCGGGTCAAAGAAGCCGCTCCACACGATGTCCTCCTCGCGGCAGCCCACGGCCGCCGCCACCGTCTTCGGGTTCAGCATCCCCGACCGCCGCACCAGGTGGTACACCGCCTCCGACCCGAACATCGCGTCGTACGTCACCTCGAAGGGCCCCGAGTTCTTCGACCGCACGCGCGCTATGTCGCCCAGCACCGATGGTACCTGGTCGCCCAGTGTCGATCCCGGCGCTGGGCCGCGCGCGGACCGGATCGCTTCTTCTTCTTTCTTTAACTTTTCGCGTTCCTTCTTGGCTGCCGCGGCTTTCTCTGCGTTTAAGGACGAGGTCTCGCCGTTACCATGCGTCGCGAGCTCAGGCTGGGCGCCCTTGCCGATGACGGTCACAGTGCGCGATAGCCGCAGCTTAGGGGCTGCCTCAACTTCTCCGTTTGTCCCGTTTGTGGCGTGCGCGCCATTGGTGGGGTTCATGCCGTTCATCTGAGGCTGAAACCGCTCCTCGCCGGGCTCGAGGTCCATTAGGTGGTACAGCGAGAACTCGGCGCAGGGCCCGCACTCGATCTCCATCTTGCCGCCGAGGCCGAAGGCGAAGTTACCCGAGGTTGCGCGCTGGCCGGGGTAATTGCCGTGCTGCACGAGATTTCGTTAGCCCCTTGTACACTGGATAGGGGTGGGTTTTGCCTACAATACACCCTATTCTGGCGATGTTGGCGACGCTCGTAGCTAGCTCCTGCGTAGAGGCAAGAGCCTCGCCCACGAGGAAGACCTCGTTCGTTCCCCTTCCGTACACGTGGAAGCCTAGGTCCCATCCCCCTTCGGCATTTCTGTGTTGCAGCTTGGCGTAGGCTTTTACGCGTTCGAGCAGGACATCAAGTTGATCAATGAGAATGGCTAAAATAGGCGTTAGTCAACCGGACTAGTATTCATCCCCGACACCGGAATACTTACGGTCGTGGAAACTGCCCATGAACATCGACCGATAGCCGGTCACCCTCGCGCCCTCGAGCTTGAACTGGTAGGGCTCCCCGTTCGCCGCCGAGAAGTGGAACAGGCTGCCCCGAACACGGACGGTGCGCCCGTCCTCGAGCTGCTCGAACGTCGAGCCCCGCAGGTCCAGCGCCCCGCCGGGCCCGTGCAGCACGTCAGGGCGCGACTTCTCGTACAGGGTGTGGGCGCCGACGGTGACAGGGGTGCAGCGTGCCGCGGGGTCGACGGGCGTCACGTCGAAGACGCCACCGCGGTAGACTGTGGCGTGGGCGCCGTGCGACTTGGGCTCGGCGCAGACGCCGCCGCACTCGAGGATCTTGCCGACGTGCGTGAAGGCGCCGAAGTTGTGCCGCGCTGTCTCCGAGTCGGGCGGGTCGTCCTCCGCGCCCGCCCGCCACGCCGCGTACCCCACGTGCGGCGCCGGGTCGTACGCCCGCCCGGCCACGATGATATCGAAGTCCGGGTGTTCGCGCATCACATCGATGAACGGCTCAGGGCCCAGTTGCGCCACGATACGCGGCGTGTCTTCGACCGCCTCTTCCGTCAACTCCGGCACCGCGCTTCCGCAGCCGCAGATCTTGCCTCTCCGAAGGCGGTCGATCACGAATTTCTTCTCGACCCCGGCGAATATCGCTACTGTCTTGAATCGGTATGCCCTGTGATCGGGGCGGTAACCGTCAGTCTTCTTTCCGTAGTAAATAAATCAGGTAGAAGGGGGGCCAACTCACGCGTTCGCCGCCTTGGCGCAGATCTCCTCAATGATCTCGAGCATCAGCTGCACATGCTCGTCGGACCCGTCGCCGCCGGCGGAGCTGAAGATGAGCGGGACCTTGAACTTGTGCACGAGTGCGAGCAGCGCCGTGAGGTCCCGGAGGTATGCCTTGCGCGGCGCCGTCGTTGAGCCCAGCGCCAGCTTCGAGGGCCCGCTGTCGGTCGACCCGGCATCGATGATGAGCGCCGTCGGCACGCCCGTGGGCACCAGCCGCTCCAGCACCCGCTCCGTCTCCTCCTCCTTGACGCCGTACCCCAACATCCCCGTCGGCGTCACGATGTGACATATCGGTGCGAGAGCCGACGACGCATCGTCGCTCCTGCTGACAGTGCCAGGCATGTTTGGTTTTGGTCTGGCTTTGTGTTGCGCCTAGGTTTGGTTTTCCACGGTACCCGTCTTCTAACCGGTCTGTGGAAAGTAAAAAGGGGGCGGTGGGTATATCAGGGCATTAAGATAAAGATGTAGCCGCAAGTCTGCAAATTCGAGATAAGCTACGTTGTTATGGTTGCTCTCACTTGGGAATAGAAGCGCTAATCTCGTAATTGATGTATAATGATTAAGATATGGAATGGTCAACCTTCGTAATTACTCAAGTATATACATTTTATATAAGATCTCGAGCACTCGGCAGACCACACCGTTGCGGTCGTTGTGTTTGAAATGCAGACCCGGAGATTTTGGTAGCGAACACAAAAGTCCGGCCGATGTCTCTGATTAGAGATCGGTGAGTACAGTAGGCACCAATGACTTTCGCCTTCCGGCGGACGGGCCCCACAGAAAACGCGATTTTCGCGCACCGGAAGCGGGCGGTGCATATTTCCCCCTTCCGTTTACCCTGGTTCTCCGTTGTTCACGGGGGGTGACTTTAGGAGGGGGCTAACTAATCTAGGGGGGGGGTGCGGGCCGGATTCGGTCCCCTTTGCCCACAATTGCCTCCCTGGCGGTAGAGGAGACCCTGGACGCATGCGGATTGGATTAATGTAGGAGCTACCTGGATTTCGGTATGTAGGTGTGTGGGAGTGAGAGTACCTACTAGGTACGTAGGAATCACGTCGGCATCGGCATCGACCGTCGACCTGCGCGGTGACAACGCAGGCCCAGGTGCCGGCGCGATGTCCCCTTATGACGTCGAGGGGCCATGGGGTTGATCTGCACCCCCTGCCTCAGGGTAGTAATTAGGGTGCCTTTTGTGCCATTATGCATGCGACAACATATTGGCAATGTCGCAGCGGCGCCGATCAACCAGATTTCCCTACATGTACAATGTCGGTGGGGTCCCAACGCCGAAAAACGCCTGCCCCGGCCGAAAGTCCGGTCGCCTCCACATACTCGATGCTATCATATTCGTGCCCCGTGACACCCGTGGTGCGGGCGCGCGAAGCGAAATGCAATTTTGGAGTTTATTTCCCAGAATCTATCTCTCATGTGGACATTCCGGCAATTCTGCGGGTACCCACGGAGGAGCGGGGGAAAAGCGATGCCTGTAGGAGGGACTCTTGTGAGGGGGTGGGAGGAGGGGTGTTCGAGCGACTTGCAGCAGGATGGTGGATCGCTTAATGATGCCTCGAACTCTAAGCCAGGCGTCCATTGCGAAGTCCTCAGGTGACTGAATCTCAAATATTGCCCAATTGCACAGCAAAACAAATTGCACTGTATTGTAGCTCAGTGAGGTGGCTTGAGGCTTACGCAGAACTTGAGTGTGTAGGAGACGTATAGAAAAACGCCGAGAGGGCTTTGGTTAGAATTGGCAGGCGCGAGTCCAGCAACGTCTTCAAATTAGGATTTAGTGGCTGAATGGCGGGTTGAAAACTAAGCCGATTCCAGCTACGCGGCCCGAAGTGTCAAATCTTATAGGGTGGGCCCAACAATCTGGTCCATATTAGGTAAGCTGTTAGCGCCTACAAGATGCGGGGAACCCTGAAGGGTTAACCAAGTCTTGCCGGTAAAGCATCCTCTTCCCCAGATTCGGCCACCGGTTGGAGATGCTTGGAACTCGTAGGACACCAACTTCGTATGGACAATGGGAGGCGCGATTGAGAGTCCCGGCCTTATTCGATGAAATGGGCACGCCTATGCACTCCGAGGCCGTGTTATATGCGGATGACACATCTATTTGCGAATGCAACCCTGTGGCAGATGCAGTTCGGAACCAGAGATTCTGGACTACGGAGCAAGGGAGCGTCCACTAGTTGCGAAGCGTCTCTGTATAGAGCCTCATGTACTCTTCGGCTAGCATAAACCCCATGTGATATCAAAACTCCATGTGATGGTTAACCGAGCTACGCCAGCGCCTACTTACGCAGGTTGAACACAAACAGGAAAGAGCGCCGGGGATTGGGATTGGCCGTCCTCCAATTCAGGGTTTCTCCAACAGTTCACGATCGTCTGGGGATTGAACCAGTTGGGTAGGCCTCAATCGCGTACGGTTGTACTTCAGCTCACGGCCCCGAAACGGTTCAGAAGCTCCATTGAGGCAGCTCTGTCATCAAGCGATGCGATACGCACTCGCTTCCCGCCATCCCCGCATAGAAGTGGAATTGTTGTTTCCTTGTCTATCTTAGCGATAAATGGCTTGCAGGCGGCCCATCTAGGCTGTATGGTTCGATGACCGGAGGGCGGAAGAAGAATGTCAGGGAGCGAAACTAGGGCTTCCGAACAATGATGGTAAAACGTCCAGAGCGACCGGCTTCTTGCTCGCTAAGCACAACCATAAACGCCAGCAAATCGGCATTACCTTCAGATTGCTTCTTCTCTTCTTTACGGGCGGACATAGCTGACCCGTGGCCACGGAATTGGTACCGCCGCCATGGGGCCAGGTCTCGGATGCATGGTAACAGGGTTTCACGGACATGATCCGGTTTAGAGTTCGAGGCTCAGTGCTCTAGGCTGAAGGGCCACGCTCCATCAGCGCCCTTAACCAATTCATTGCCAACCCTCTTATTCTTCTAGCCTATTAGGTGCTTATATACGCTATATTTCCAACACATCCAACTTAGACCGGACGTCAGCATCATGCGGGATAAGGCAACACCCCCACTAGCGCCGCATTCCCCCAGCGCGCCGCCATTTCTCATACAAAATCAACGAAATCGCATATTTATAATTAATTAACAAAAATAAATATAAAAACGCAATGAACGGAATAATACTTAAAAGCTTAAAACAAGGTCGTATATAAATTATCATTTAAAAATGCTAATACTTTTATTAAAAAATAAAAGTAGTAATTTTTTTTTAAAAAAAACATAACCGTTTAATAAAATTTTATACAAATTATATAGAACTTTATTAAAATCGAACTTTGAACTTTATTGCTAAATAATTACATACACAAATTATATATATATAAACTAAAATTTATTAGTGCGTTAATTAATTTTTTATAAATACTAATAAATATTAATTATATAGTTTTAATATTTATAAAGGTTTTTATATTTTAAAACTTTAAGAAAATACGCGCATTCGGTACAACAAGGCCATTAATCACCGACCTACATATAAAACAATTATAAAACCGATCCTGAATATATTATATATAATTTAGATAAAAATTTATTAATATATTTATTTTGAAGTATAAATTGAAATTATTAGATTATTGCCTTATTGTTCAATTTATTATTTTCTATTTTTTTAATTTCCCTTTAAAATAACGTAATGATTACGAAAAATAAATCGATACGTTTTCGAATTAAGTCTGTATTACTTAATTATTTATAAAATTACGAAATAAACTAAATTATCGAAATATCGAAGTATGAAAATATTCTTAAATGTAATTTCATAATACCTTTAAAACGATATAAACTGGGTTTACGATTTAACGTATGGTTTATTTTTAAAAACGAATTTGTACGTACTTATAACGAAATCTGATAAAAATAAGCAAAATTCGAAAAAAAGTGATTCGTCGAATAGACGGAATACAATAGGTAAAAACGTAACCGCCTAATCGAAATTATTACAAATGAATATTATCGATGATATATACGAAGGTTTTCGAAATTATTGAAATATTTTGAGCCAATATTTAACCAACGGTTTTCAATATAAAATTAAGAAAAATATATTTTATTAATTATAAAAAATAGTTTTATCAAACAACTCGGATTGTTAAACATAATATTCGTTTATTAAACAATAAGTAAAATAAAAAACTAGCTTTTTACCGGAATAACGAACGCACTGCAATAATATATAAAAAAGGGCTGAAAAGTTACATTAAAATATTTATACTTCTTTATAAAGAAAAAATATTTTAAATTGAAATATGTAGATCGAACGTTTAAAAAGGTTTTCGAAAAGTTCAGGCAAACTAACGAATTATCGATAAAGGTTTTATCACTTAAAAATTATTTTATTAAAAATCGAAAACCTCGATTTTAACGTAAAAGAAATATCGTAAATTAATATATTATTTTTATTAATGTTTACAAACATTTTAAAATCAAAACATTTAAGTATAAGACTTTTTAAGTAAGTATTTAACGTTGTAACAAAACTCAACTATTTATAAATTACTTAATATTAAAACTAAATATTAGAAGCTAAAATAAAAAAAGAACGTATATAATTACGTTTGAAAATAACAAACTAATAAAAAAGAATTTTTTAAAAACATCCGGTTCGAATAAAAAAAACTTTCCAAAAAGAATTCCCGTAATATAGAATAAATTTCAACCGAAGTAAATCCGTTCAATCGAAAAAACCGATAAAGTTTTTTTAAAAAAATTATTTTAATTTGTTAAAGTTTCGAAAAATATGTTAATTATATTTATAAAACAAAGTGTAAATGCAATTTTTCTCTATCGCTTAAAAATAATAACACGATAATAAAACATTTATAAACCGTTATAATATAAAATATTATAGTTTTTAATATTTCGAAAAATTCGAAAAACGTACTACTGGATTATAAATACGCGTTTAATTTATTTCGACTAAATAATATCGAACGACTAATACTAAGCTATTATAAAAATGTTTAATTATAGTTTTTAATAAAAATAATAAATACGCCATTGCCTTATAAATAAATTTAAATATAAAAAAGAAGTAAATGTTTATAATAAATGCTTTATTAACAAATATAAATCTCTTTCTATTATTATCGATATTTTTAGGTTAATAAAACGAACGAAATTCTTAGAAAATATTATAAAGCTTTGAAAAGTAAAATACAAATAATTAATAAATACTAAAATATTCAGAATATTCGCCTAATTTATTATACAATTAGACCTAATCAATTAAGATTTAATTTATGATTATTTGGATAAAAATTAAAACATTTAAATATATACTTAAATTTCTTAAAATATGAATGATTTTATAAAATATGTTTAAAAAATTAATAATAAAAGATAATAAATTTAACCTTTTCGATAAATCCGTTTATATTGTTAACTTTGTAGAATTCGATCATAACTGTTATATATTTAAATTTAAGACAACTATATTTTTAAAATTATAATATTATATAAATATTAAAAACATTTTTAAGCGTGTTAAAAAACAAATATATTTTTTATATTTTCGAACACTAACTACGTAATATATTTTGTATTAAGGAATTGCCGCTTATAAGCTTAATTTATTTAATATCGAAAATATACGGATAAAAGTTCGAAAAATACACTTATAAGACTTTAAAAATAAAGATAACTAAAATATTAAGACTAATAATCGTCGTTTCTGTTTTATTTAGATTTAAAAAGAACTATATGCTATAGTTATATATCGATTATTTGCTATTAAATCTTAATATTATTAAGAGTCGATATTCTTTATTACTAATTTTTTAAAATTATAAATTAATTACAATTTATAAAAGGCTTTTCAAATTTAGACTTACGGAATATATATTATTATATTTAAAATAAGAAATCAGTTTAATAAATCTTATTTTTATATAAAATATAAATAATTTCAAAATACAGTATTAGCGTTTAAATTTCTTAACGCTCTTTTAATCTGTTAAATTTAGAAAATACACTATTCATCGATTTTATGTATTAAGTTTATATCGTTTACTTAAATAATGTTATATTCTTCTGAAAAATTCTAAAAATATATGTAATATTTTGGACTAAATTACAAAAGATTAAAAAATATTAATTATTTATTAAATTATTAATAAATCAATTTTTTAAACATAAATTTCGTATTTAAAATTTATAATTAATATTAAAAAGGTATAAATAAATTTCCAATATATTATTATAGTCTAGCTTTTAAAAATCTAGAATTAATATATATTATATAAGTATTTTGAAAATCTATAACACATTATTCGAAAACTACCGCCTTTATTATTAACTTATCAAAAAATTTCAATTTTTGAAAGATGTTTATTAAAATAATGGAAATTTTCAAAAACTTAAAAATTATTTCTAAAATTAGAATTATTTTCTAATATTGAAACTTTACAGAATATATTAGTATAAAAACCGATATATATTTTAAAACTATATTCGCTACTTCTTTTTATAAAATTACAGAATTAATTAATACCTAGTCATTTTTTATTTGAAAAATCTTTTGATACCGAAAGAAAATAATTTAAAATAAATTGATAAAATTTATTCGTCATTATAAAAAGGTACAATATTAGAATTAATATTTAAAACATATTAAAAAACAATTTTTAATCTTTATAAATTATTATATTTCAAAATATATAATTACTCTATCGGTATAAACCTTCCGAAAAAGGTTCGTGCGTTAAATAAGTCTATTATTTTATTTTAATTTCAAAATATAATATTCATTAAAAAGAATTTGTCGAGCGACGAATTAAAACCACACACGAATTAAATATTCGCATCGATTAATTATTATAACGTAATTTTTATATTTATGAAACGTTTTTAATTGCTTAATAAATTAGTTACAAAATTAATTATTTGATAATTAATTTATGCTAGAAAATTAAAAGGTATAATCGAATACATTAATTTATTAAAGCTATGTAAATAATTTCAACTGTTATATTTTTTTAGATATATTAAACTAGAAACATTTAAATAACCGAAATACGTCTTAAAGTAATATAAAACCTTTATTGTATAATTATAAATTGGTGTTAAAAATGTTTAAAAACTTTTCTATACAAAATATGTATGATAGAAAAATGACTAAATAATCGCGATTATTTTGATAATCTTAAAACGGTTAAAATTTAACGTCAGATAAAAAGATTATATTAATGCCGAATTAATATACTTTATATTTGATAATAAAAAGATTTATTTTAAAAGAAGAGGTATTCATTTAAAACTTTTATAATAATTTTACAATAAAATCCGTAAATTATATACGAAAAGATTTAAATATTTAAAAATGTATTAAAATTATATAAATAGTTAGGTAAATCTTAATATTATGTTATTATATCAACATTAAATCATTAGCTTATCATAATACGTATTACCGTAATAATTAATTAATTAATATTATAATGACTTTAATTTAAATATAATAAAAACCGAAATATTATTAAATTTATTAACCGAAAAGTGTGTTTAGAAAATATGACGAATAACATCCGAAGATATATTAAATACTATGTTCTATGTTAAGGTGCGTCAAAATCAAATTATAAGCTATATAATACATTATCCGTACTATTTTAATTAAAATAATTATTGTAAAAACTAAATATAAATTTTATTACAACACTGTCCTTTAATTTCAAAGGCGATAAATATAAATATAACTTTATTTTTACTATTATTAACCAGTTTATAAATTTCGATTTATTTCTCTTTATATTAAATACCCTACTAACTGCTAAATTAGTAAATGTTTTATATAAGAAAATAAAGTATTATTTAAAGTGTTTTAGAAATTGTTAATACTTGCAATAAAATATTTATTAATTAAGTTTAAATCGAATTTTATAAAATTAAAAAAAGTCAAACGTTATTAATTTGCTACTTATTATCTTTAAACAAATAAATAAATCGAACATATAAACCAAAGCTTGAAAATATATTTCAAATATTTTTATACGAATATTAAATTAATTAAAATTGGTTGTTATATAAGGTTAAATTTATTTACAATAATTGTCGAAATACATTTACCGAATATTTGTTATTCGAAATTTTATATAATTATTATATCTAAATAATAAAATAAATCCTGAATAAAATGAAAACATAAATTTGCTATTTACACAAATAAATCGAACTAACAACGTAAATTCGTCAACGAATATATAAATATAAGAAAAAAACCGTAGCTAATTAAAAAGAATTCTTATCATTGAAAATATTTCGCGATAATTTACGAAAAAAAATCAAATTATTAAATTGTTTACGAAATATTTTAAACTTTTAAAAAATTCTTATATTAATATCGACGTATAATTTTGTAAAATCTATCAACGACATAAAATTCGAAACGTATAAAATAGATTTATTTATAAAATATTGTTAGTTATACGACATATTTTCAATGTTTTTATTACAATCATAATATAATTAAAAAACACTATTATTTATTTATTATTTTTTAGCCTTTAAAAATAATAGAACTACGTAATAAAATTTTGATTTAATATAAAGATAATCGTAACTAATAACGTTTCTAATTAAAAGAGTTTATCCGTTAAATGTGAGATTTAATAACTATCAAAATATTTGACAAATATTTAACAAGTATTCGTTAAATATAAATAGAAACAAACCTGTATTTAAAAAATTGCACGAATATAAAAAAGTTTTAAATACTTTAATAGTTATAACTTATTGTAAATTAATCGAAAAATATTTACATATTTATTAAACGAATTAATTAAATTATATTTAAAACAAACCCGAACCATAATAATATTTTAATCAAGATTTCAATAATACTGTATAAAATTAATAGTAATTATTTCATACTATTGTGAAAAATTGCAAATACGAAATATATTATTAAGCGATTAATGATTAAACGTAATATATTTAATAGAAATCGAATTTATAATTTCAAAATTAGCATTTTACGTTTTATTAATAACTTATAAATAAACCTTCTATAATTAATTATTTATATTGAAATCATCAATAAGATTTAAGACAACGTATACGGCAATAAAAACAAGTTTTATAATAAACCGGTTAGCGATTTCTTTTTAAAAAAATTGATGTCTGAAATTATTAAAACAAAAAGTCGAAAAATTAATATCGATTCGAACTCATTTACAAAATAATAAAACGGCGTGAAATCGGTAATTCTTTAGCATGTTTTATATATTTCGATTAATAAAATTAAATAAAATTTTATTATCGTTATTAAACATTTATTAAGTAAATATTACGTGATTATAAGTTTTTTGGATAAATTTATTATAGCGAAATAAAGCAGCTTGATTACGTTTTACGTTATTACTAAACGATTAAAAATAAAATTTTATTAGTTAAAACCTTAAACGTAATATTAAAAACAACGTAAATCGCATCGTTTTATTTATACTATAGTAATACGGCGTTTATTTGGTAACGAACGTCGTCAACTACTATATATATACTTTTATTTTTATTCTAGAAAAGTATATAATAATAGCTGAAAATAAATCAAAATAAATTTGAAAATAAGAACATAATAAATTTAAAGAATATACCAATTGTTTTTCAAACGAAATGTTTTAAAATAATATAAAAATTATACTTTAACGACAATAACTGCTATACGTTCGACGTTTCTTATATTAAGAATTAAGAAACGTTTTTAGACATAAATTTTATAAAAAAATATTTTGTTTAAAAAATATAATATTACTTATCTAATTACAACAATTTGTTAAAAAATCTTATCAATATTATAAAATTTTATTTTCATTACGTAATTGTATCGTAATAATAAAAGATTTCTTAAATAACGTTTTGAAAAACGGTTGAAACTTATTCGATATTAATAAATATTTTTTAAAAAAAGTATATTCGAAAATAATTTTTTTTATTTTAAATATAATACATATAAAATTCGAGACGTTTTTCATTTTTTTTAAAGAAAGGTCGGCAATATAAACGAAATTGAAAATAAAATAAAAAGTTTAATATAATACTAGTATATTTATTGAGGATTAATAAATCGATATTAACTTTTCGAACGTAATCAAAATAGTCTAATATATTATAAAATTTATATTTTTCGAAAATATTGTTATAAAAATGTACAGAGAAAATGTTTGATCGAAAAACGGACGACAAATATATGAAAAAAGTAAAAAGTAATGCGAGAATAATAACGATTGCGCGGAAAATAAACGATAAACGTAAATAAAAATTACGACTTTAAAATGGTTAAAGAAAAGAAAAAAATTAAAAAAAGTTTTAAAAAAATTAGTAGTACGATAATTAAATAATAACTTAATTGAAAAACCTTTAGCAAATGGTTTAATATATATAACAACTGGGATAACGAAAAGAACAAATTAATTAAATAATATCAGAATATATTTACTTTATACTAACCATCTTATTAATTGCAATACTATGACGGCTAGGCTAATTAACTAACTATTAAACCTAAGTTAACGGGTTTATGTTAACAGGAGTATCGTGAGATTCTGAACAATGGATACAGTAACGTATCACTTTTCGTAATACCAAGGGCGTCTTAGGTAACGAATTATTGATTACAAACGATTAATATTAATAAATATTGCAAACTGTTATTATCTAAACTATAAAAATAAGCGTATCTATATATTATTTCTTGTTTCTTTGTATTTACAGGATTTTGGTAATTCCGCAAAATCCTAATAATCCTATTTTTCGTAAATTTCGCAAAATCCTAATAATCCTATTACGTAATTTTCCTCCTAATGCTCCATTTATTTTAACTGTTTCTGGATACGCCAAATATGTTAAATCATAATATAATCCTCCTTTTTTTAGGATCTTCGTCTTAAAGATTTTATTTTGTAAATTTTCAATTCCATCATAACGGGTTATATTAAGAAATATATTAAACTTTTTTCCAAAGCGAAAATTGCTTAACGTAACTTTTTAATTATTATAATGCTTTCTGCTAACCTTATTAAGATGGCGCCTTGTTTTTATTGTAAACGAAAAAAATTAAAATGTAAACTGTCGGAGGATAATTCCTTTCGTTATTTGTCCTATATCAAAAACAACTAATCCAATTATGATACGCAAGGTTTAAATTTAAAGCAATTATAACGTATCGTTATTCAGTACCGAAAACTTAAATTGGAATTAGAGGCTGTTAAAAAAAAGGCCGATTAGATTAATGCCCGTTTATGCCGTTTGCGTAAATAAAAAAGAATGTGGTATAACAAAATAATAAAGGCTGTATTTTGTAATATCGATAACTTAAAGGAACTAAACGAATTAAAACGTAAAGAGCGGGCAAAGGCCGTGGAAGCCACGTTAACGCTATTTGTTATTCCTCCCGATTGGTCCAACATTGAGCCTATTAACTGGTTGATTATTAACTAGGGGGCTTTCGATTTTGCCGCTTTTGACGTCGCTGGTAAAAGTTTTTTAATAGGCGCTGGGCATTTATAAGGTTTTTGGCTAATTCCCAAATATTTTCGGAATTTGGATGTTTTTTCCACTTAATTAGGTACCGGGTAAATCCATTTTATTTTCGTATATCGAAAATTTTTTCCATTTTGTATACTTATTCATTCTCCATTTCCATATCGTCCTATACCGTACGTACTTTGATTATACCCGTTATTAATTCGAATAAGGAAATATGAAAGATTAAATAAAGTTTGACTTTTGGTAGAAATTCCAATTAGTAATTATTTTCTAAGATTTTCTTAGTAATTTTGTATGGACCGATATACTTAAAATCGAATTTTTTATTAAGTTTTTTAATTTAAATATTTTTGGTAATAAGGTAAACTATTTTTCTTTTTACAAAGGTTAATCCCTTTAACCTTTTTTTATTATAATACTTATTTATTTAATTCCGTACGAATTTTAATTCTGTTTTTATTTTTTAATATAATTACCGTAACTGTTTTAACGTAAAAATTACTTTGATATTAATTAAACCGTTATTACGTATTTTTTTGTAAATTTCTGAAATAAAACCAAAATTCGCATTAATTAATATTATTTTAATACTTTCGTAATAATTAATATTATAAGTTAGTTAAGCAATAAGTAACTTCTTAACTTAATTATTTTGTTTATAATTAATATAACATCGTAAGTATACCTTTAATATCTAATTTAACCGTTTTGTTTATTTATTTATTTAGGGCCTAAACGCGTTAAATAATTTGTGATTAAGGCCGATTTATAATATTAAACTTTGCTAAAATTTTAAAACAAATATTGTTCCTTTATCGGAAATAATTTCCATTAATAATCCGTATATACTGAAAATATTTTTTAAAAAAATATATACTATTTATTTTACATTAATATCCTTATAATAAAGTAAAAAATAAGAAAATTTCGTAAATCGATCGACGATAACGAAAACGCTATCATAATATATTCCTATTACTAAATCTTCGGATAAAAAAAATTTAATAATAAAATCCATAATAATTAAATCCTAAGGTTTCTTTAAAACCGGTAATAGTTATAACTTTTTATAAGGCTTATATTATTATGCCTTAGCCTTATTATAAAAGTTACATTATCGTCGTACTTTTTAAACCATTATTTTTATTTTAGGAAAAAAATATATACGTTAAAATCGTTCTAAGGTTTTATAAATCCCTAGATATCCATATAATTAATATTCGTATATATTTCATACCAAACTTTCCTAATATTCCTTTAGTACTTATACTTTATTTATTTTTTGGTTTTCCAGTAAATTATCATTATATTATTAAATTTTCTAATATATATCAAAAAGTACCGCCCGAATTATTACAATTTATCGTAAGCGTAAATATCCTTCTGTAATAATATCGAAAATTATATAGCTAATCTTAATTAACTTTTTTTCGAAATCTGGTTACCTATTTAAAACGTCCGTTTTACCATTTTTTAAACCTTTTTTATGGATAATAACAAAGTCGAAATTCGCTAATTTTTCCGCATATCGTAATTATCGTCCTATAAGTTCTTTAGTCGTAATAAATCGGATAAAATTTTAATAATCCATATAAACCTTAACCTAATATAAATTTCCCTTCAGGAAATACCTAAATTCGCGGAATGCCATAATAATAACCATAAATTCCTTATTTAGAATGCCGTAATTAAGCTCAGCTCCTTTTAATTTATATAAAAAAAACGTAATAAAGTGCAATTTGCCTTAATTATTTTATTATCCGATCATTACGTTTAATACGTAATCCGAAAAATCGGTCTTTAACTTAACAAAACGTATTAAATCGTACATAATTAATACTGGCTTACTGGTAATTATGTTTTTAATTTCCTGGAACGCTTTTTTTATCTTTAACGTCCATTTGAACTTTTTTTCTTTTTTCGTAAAATTTATTAGGGGTATAACTATTTTATTAAAATTCCGAATAAATTTTCTATAATAATTGGCGAATCCGAAAAATGCCTATACCTCCTTAACCATTATTGGCATCTGTTATTCCGTAACTGCAGCGATTTTCTTTGGGTCCATCCTAATATATTCTAAAGTAATAATATATCCCAGATATTCCATTTCTTACTTATGGAATTAGCTTTTTTTTACATTAATTAACAATTTCGCATTTTATAAAATTTAAAGAACTTTATAAACATATCCTATATATACTTTTTCTGTTTCTGAAAAAATAAAAATATTATCGAAATAATACATAACAAAAATATTAAGGTATTCCTGTAATATATAATTTACCATCCGTTAAAAAATTGCTAATATATTCGTAAATCCTATTAACGTAACCAAATATTTAAACAATCCGTATTTCGTTCTAAATACTATTTTCCATTCGTATCCTTTCTTAATTCTAATAAAGTTATATCCATCTTTAAAATCGAATACTATAAATTATTTGGCTCCATAAAATCGGTCTTTTATTTTTGTAATTAAAAATAATAATATTTAATTTTTAACAATAATATTATTTAATTATCGATAATTAACCACAAATCACAACTTGCCATTCTTTTTAAATACGAAAAATATCGGGTACCTTGCTAATAACTTCGAAAATCGAATTTATCTCTTTTATAACCGATTTTCCAAATATTCCCGGAAAACGTATAATTCATTTCCGTTAAAATTATAAATAAGGTAAAACTTCGTTAAAGAACTTTCTTTAAGGACAATTTCATAATCCCATTCGCTATATTTTAATAACTTTATATCCAGCTCTTTCTTGAAAAACTACTTATATCTATAATATTATAATAACATATTAATCAAATTTTTTAACTTTTAAGGTTATTATTCTAAATCGTTATTTAATTACCGTAACTTCGCCCTAATAATAGCAATAATACGTCGTATTTTTTTTAATACCTATTTTTTTTTTATATCTTATCCCTTTAAGTAATAAGGTATTTATCGTATCCTTATATTTATATTCGTCGCCATTTTCGATCAAATATTAAAATCTTATTTTTTTTTTATTTGTTAATAAAAAATAAAAAAAATTTCACCTAACTAATTTTTCCGTTAATCAAAATTCCGTACTAACGTATCCATAGTAATCCTAAGATCATATCGTAATTCCCAAATAAAACGACATCAAAATCAATTATTTGGTATCGTCTTTAAACAAAAATCTCGAAATAATCAATTTCGCATAAGATTTTTCCGTTATCGTAAGCGAAATCCTGACCTTCGGCGTTTGTCATTATGTAAGGTTTTAACTTATATTTCCATAATAATTTAAATTCGTTAACCACATCCGGCGCAATATAATTTCCGCCTAAAGTTCCGCAATCCACCATTACAATATACTAATACGTTCCGATTCGTATATCCAAGGTAATAAGGTTATTAACGGCTTTTATCGTTACGTTTAAAGCCTTTCTTAAAAGTTTATTTTAATTTCTTTAAATTTTATCATCCTACGGCTTTCTTACAGGTAACTTTCGTTTTTTAACTCCTTTTCGAATTTATCAAACCTTATTTATATTTCTTTATACAATGCGTCAAATTATTATATCTATCGTTCTTATCGGCGTACTGTACTTTCGAATTATATTAATTATTCCTAATTCTATTGGATTTTTTTTCCCCATTAAATAAACTATTCCTTAATATGGCATATAATTTCCCATTAAGCCTTATTTCCTTTTTACTGGAAATCTCGTATAAATCGTTAAATTTCTTTTTTTAAGGCTTATCGTTTATCGGGATCTATGGTAAATACTAATTAAAAATAAAGATTCGTAATAACCCTTTAATAATACTTTTCCACAATATGCTAGATTAATTCCTTTTCCATCTAATAGTTATACTACTTATAATAACAAAAAAGGTCTTCTTACGGGCATTATTTTCTTTTAAACTAGCTTTCTGCTACTACCAACTAAAAAAAATCGTTTTTAAGGGCTATAAATCAAAAATGCTAATATTATTATTTATCATTCTTATTTTTTCCCGTTCTGTTAAGAAAATCGAATCCTTTATAATATATACGGATAATCCTGCTGTAAATATGCCGTTTTTATTCCTCGTAAGCAAAACAGTTTTATCTTTTATAATAAACAGCATATATCCTGCCATATCAATTAAGGGTTCCGGGACAAACCTTTTCCATCCAACCCTAATATTTTTTTAATTATTCCTTAAAAATGCTTTATTATCCCTTAATTACTTGTTAAACTAAATTCTTAGTTTCTTGCATTCCTTATTAAATCTTTTGCCACGGCGGGCCTGGCATATATTTTGGTCGAATTATATTAATAAATTTACTTTCGTTCTTTTAATTTTCCTTAAATTATTTTTCGGATACAAACTTCCAATTATTTTATCGTAATTTCTTAAGCAAATAATACTTGTAAACTTTATATCCTGGTTTTCCGTAATTATAATATTTAATCTGGCTCCAATCCTTTTTATGGGTAACTCCCAGTTTTATTAGGCCTAATTCAATGCCGTAAAAAATATTATTACGCCGAAAAACGCTAATATTAACCGTATGCCGAAATTTATTATCATACTTTCTCTTAATACCTTTAATACGCCAGGTATATTATCGGTTATCGATCTTAACTGCTATAACAATATAATTTAATAAATAATCAGGCCGGTTAAATTTAAAAAGCTTCTCCTATACTTCCTTTTTCAGGCCGTCGAAAAACTTAGCCATTAATACTTCTTACCCCTAATTCAGCTTAAATACTAGCTAAATAAACGTACTGCCGTAACTAGATATTAATTCCCTTTATCGTAATTATTAAATCTGCATCTCGGCTTTTATTTTTTCGTTTACCATTCCGAAAACCTTTATTAACGCTTATTCGAACTGTTCGTAATCGTTATATACCCATATCACTTCCGGATTACGTTTTTCGACTGGCAAAATAACGTATTTTCTCATAACCGGCTTAAACCAAATAACCGCATCTCCGGTAAATCGTCCAACCGCAAACTTAATTCGTACAATAAACGTAACGAATCGAATAAGAAAATACCCGAAATACGTTCGGCATTAAATTAAAAACAATTATAATTTGGTCGAAATTCCATCAAAAGATTCTGGCTTAAAGGGTTTAAAAACTTTTCCCGATTTCTTAATAAAATTCAGCTAAATAACCTAATTCGGCCGAAAAAGCTTTCCAATCTCGGGAGCCTTTCCTTTCTCCTTAAGCTTTTTATGGGCAGCTTAAAAAGACGTAATAAAATCATTTTTATCTTATTCCAGCTAAAAAATACGTTCGTTCATAACATCCAGGCGTCGAAAAACTTCCTTTCGAAAAAGGCGAAACTACTCCTTTTTTTCCTCAGATTCCATTCCGGTATTAAGGTTTTTAAAAACCTGGTAAATAGGTTATTCGGGCTGCTTACTAGTAAATATAATATCGGCGATATTGCTTAAAATCTAATAATATTACTGAACAAAAGTTTGCAACGTATAACGGCTAAGTTAATTAACCAACTATTAAACCTAAGTCGACGGGTTTATATTAATAAAAATATTATAAGATTTTAAATAATAGATACAATAACGTATCACTTTTCGTAATACCAAAGGCGTTTTAAATAACAAATTATTAATTACAAACGATTAATATTAATAAATATTACAAATTGCTATTATCTAAACTATAAAAATAAACGTATCTATATATTATTTCTTGTTTTTTCGTATTTACAGGATCTTGGTAATCCCGTAAAATCCCAATAATCCTGTCTCTCGTAAATCTCGCAAAATCCCAATAATCCTGTTACGTGACCTTCCTCCTAGTGCTCCACTTGTTTTGACTGTTTCTGGATACGCCAAATATATTGGGTCATAACAAATACGGTATATATTATTAAAAATAATTATTAAAGATTAATAATTTACAAAAAAATAATATAAAACGGTACTTAGATATAATATAAATAACTTAAATAAAACTCCATTAATATATATATTTCTTAGATTAATTTGTAATTGTTGGGTTATTATATTACTTTTGTTATAGCTGCACTATATCATTACGCCACTAGGGCAAAAGATCGATGGAATGATCGCAATTGTGGCGACCATCCTGGTGCTTACAGCTGCATATATACTGGAGCTCTTACGGTGGACCAAACCGTAACAACTTGCTAATTTATTATTTTATAGAAACTGAATATCGATTTTGGTATAATAAAGCTTTTTTACTTTTTCTTTACTTTTTTAAATATATTATATTTTTTATAAAAGAAGTTATTACAAATTATCTTCTCCGTGTTAATCATATATTTAAATAATATAATATATAAAATTTCGTTTTAATCTTTTATATCAGTATACAACGCATAATAAAATCAATTTTTTACTTAAAGTTCAACAATTATTCTTACCTAATTATAATTTTCTCATTATTTTTATTAGATAAAGAGTTTAAAAATGATTATAATCTTAAACGCTACTTATATTTATGATTTCTTTTCCATTTCTACAGTATTATTAAAAAATATTGTGATTTTCGCTGTTTTATATGAAAAAATAGCGGCGCTCTAGGGGGATAGTGTTACGGCCTGGGCCACCGTAGCAGCTCCAGTATATATGCAGCTGTAAGCACCGGGATGATTGCCACAATTGCGATCATTCCACCGATCTTTTGCCCTAGTGGCGTAATGGTATGGTGCAGCCGTAACAGATAGGGCGTTGATAGGGGTTCGCCTTACTATCAAACCACCGAAGTTTTCCGAACAGAATTTCCAAGAAGACCAGCACGATTGTCAGGTCTAGTGGTACGTCAATACTGATCCCATTTTCAGAGACAGTCGGTTAAAAGTACATGCGACGCTCAAAAATTCAGCCCACTCCCCCGTAGTGTAGCAGTCATGGACAAGAGCAGTAGGGGGACAATGAACAGAACCATCGCCATGATGGGGACATGCTACTTTACATGGCCCTCGACACCGTCCCGCCACCGAATGCGGAGCTCTAGAATTGCATCATAAATGTACCATCTGCAGTCTCCGCGGGTATGCTATATTGGTCAATATGAGCCACGCCTCGCGAATCGTACCCAAGAATGGTGCTTTCGCTACTCAAGCCATTACCAATGGCCAGCTGTGCTACGAGGAGGGAAGGACAGAATATGTAACTGCATGACACAGCTCGGTTATCTACTGATATAGGTACACCTGCGTTAATTCCAACGTGATACCGCGTAAGCCATAGCGTTTATTATCCCGTCCGACAGGTGATATATGACCCCCACACAATGTAGTCTACAAGTGACCTACCACCATGATAATGTAATCTCTCGTATGAGATAGTAGGCCGCGTGAGTTCCGACTTTCGGGCCGGAACTTGAGCTACAGTAGCGGACACCGAGTAATGCAGGCATGCCGCCGCGTCACCAACCGAGTTGCGAATGATTTGGGTATGAGCCGTGATTGTCCCATAGCGGATTATCTACACCGACATACAGATTCAGGTGATAATCATCTCGATTAAACCCGCCGCCACAGCGACACAACGATATGGCATTCTCTCGTGAACATCGCACAACTTGCATCGGCGTATTCGACACGAAGGGTAGCATTGGTTCGGCGCTCGGGAGGAGGGGTCTTGCATTAATCACTACAATGTCGCCAAGCCAGTTTCTCTGATCAAAGAAGAAGAGGAAAGGAGAGTGCCGAATAAAGCTAAAAAAGAATGTCACGATGTATCCATTGACAGGTGTACCAGGGGCCCCGGCGGGTACAGAGTCGGTCGGTACTGTTGTGTTTATTCCCCGCCTCATACTGTGCCTTCGTGGATTCATCTAATTGGCAGGTCTCTCACTCATCGACTATTCCCCCCTACGTAGCGTATTAGTGAAAGGCTTGGGCGCATCGGCGCACATCCGCCTCAAGAGTAAAAGACCCCCTAAATCTTTTTGTATGTCGACGAAATTGCGTAACTTAGTAGGTAAAAAAGGGGTATCAATTGAGGTCGCTATTTACTGTAGGCGTGCCCCCCACTAACTACTGGGCGAGGGCCCCCTTTCGTAGTTCATCATTCATAGGCCCAATTGTCCATGACTCGATGTAGATGGGCAACAAGATGAAAATGCTATGAGACTCGAGATCATTCCAAACTCCTCAAATCATATCCTGATGAGATCCTCCTAGGTTGTAGCACGGCATAACACCTAGTGCGTAGCTGACTAGGGTGAGTGCAACCGACTAGGATCGTTAGAATCCCCGGAAAAAGAACCCCTACATCAGGGGGTCCCCTAAAAGCTCCCCGACCCTTGGCCAGGCACTAGCAACATGCGAGAAGCCATACACATGCGGTGTGAAGCGATACCGAACCAAGCCCTCGATCCATAGCGGCATGCGGCCTAATACCTGAAGAAGAAGTCCGGATGCTTGTTGCCAATCTCGTCGATGCTCATTTGGCGCAGGGCTTCGGCCTCAGGGGTGTGTTGCTCGCGCCTCTTCTTGTCGTTGAGGCGCTTGAGGTACCAGTCGAGGACGCCGGCCACAACGCCGCACATGGCGACCATGCCGAGCGAGGCGCCAAGGCCCTTACGGTAGTACGGCGGGTCGTTGTACGACTTGTTACCTGCGATGGCCACGGCCTGCGAGAAGACATTGATGAGGGCCGCGGCGCTGGCGCGGTACGTGTAGCCCGGGTGGTTGGTCGCCGTCCACGTCAGGCAGATGACCACGATGGGGTACACTCCCGCCGTCGTGATGCAGGCCGCCACGAACCGCCCCGCGTTGTTGGTGATGGTGAGCAGCAGAACGAGCCCCACGCACGCTAGCGCCGCGTCGAACATGATGACCACGCCGCGCAGGCGGAGCCGGTCCGACGCGTAGCACGAGGCGAGGATGCCCACGAACGTGACCGCGTAGACGATCACGGACATGAGCTGCGCCTGCAACTCAGTATAGCCCATGCTCTCATGTAGGAGCGCCGGAATGAAGTTCTGCAGGGCATTGGCACCTAGCCGTCCCAGTTAGTAAATCAACTCTGGGTGAGATATGCGAGGGAAGTGTTCGGGACATGATGGCCTGGGGCGCGGCCACTTACAGAAGTGGTTGCCGCAGTTGATAGCGGTGGTCATCCAGAACTTAGGGTCGAGCAGAAGCTTGATGATAAGTTTCGGGCGGATAGTGCCGTCGCCGGTGTTGTGCGAAGCCCGGCTTCGTGTCACGATCTGCTTCTTCTCCGCTTCGCTGAACCCAAACCTGACCCTCTCCGGCGTTGAAGGCAAGAGGGCCAGCACCGCAAACGCCCAGATAATGGGGATCAGGCCTTCGACGAAGAAAATCCACTGCCAGGCGGTCCATCCGTTCTTACCGCCGAGGTCCCTCTGAACTCCGTAGCTGAGAATGCCATTGAACGAGCCGGCAAGGGCGGAGGTGGAGTAGATGATGGCGCCGCGCGTAGCCAGCTCGTTGTAGCGATACCAGAAGGAGAGGTACAGGATAGACCCCTGAATGAAAGCCTCGGTAACACCAACGAGGAATCGGACAGCCATCATGTGCCCGTACGTGCTGGCCTTTACTGTGCACACCGTGACAACGCCCCAGCCGATCATGGCACCCGAAAACTGCTTCTTATTAGTGTCTGTACAGCGAATTCATACGAGAACTTCATAATTACCTGATTGGGGGGCCCAATCTTCCGTAGCAACAGAGTTCCCGGTAACTGGAATAGGAGGTAGCCGACGTAGAAGATGGCGGCGACGTTTGAGTACATATCAGGGGTGAGGTTAAGGTCTTCGTCCAGTCCCGCAACCTTGGCGTTGCCGAGATCAGAACGGCCCATCTGAGCCAGGAAGTAGATAGACGCCAACAGCGGAAGGATGAAGAAGTCGATCTTGAGTTTGACCTTTCTCTCGCTCTTCCCGCCCCGTTCTAGTTCTTCTGCCCTTGCGGCTTCAGCTTCATCTTGCTGCCCGGCCGCCTCGAGGTGAACAACGTCCTTGGAGGCGCTTGGAGAGTCTTGCTTCTCTGTAGAGGGAGCTTTCTCGATAGCCATGATGCCCGATTCTGTCTTTGTTCCCACGGCTTTGGCAGCTGACTGATTGAAGATGCGGCAGGCTCTCTGCGGAAGGAGAACTCTAGGGTTCGGGTCGTCGTCTTGAATGCGTCAGACGTGCATTTCCATGTTGGTCTTATATCAGTTAAGGGGATAGCGGGTCCAAGCAAGCGCTCGAATGTGGCGCCGGCTGAGATGCTGCATCGTTGACATGTTGGCATGAGCGATCAACCCTGTATGGGTACGTATATCAATTTCGGAATCGTATATCCTATAGCTCCCCAATGCTCCCCTATATCTCGACTCCATTCCCCAATGCCGAGAAGAGGTTTCAGTCACGAGGGTGTGACAGCGACGCCCGCCAGGGGGGCGTGAGGCCAGGAAAATCTTCGATTCCGCGCCGCTGGATTGTCGGCCGGCCAAGGCGCATTTCGGGTTTTAGACATCCGGAGAGTGTGCGCCGGCCACCAAATGCGTGTAACTGGGTTCCTGGGATCCGCGCCCGACGTCATACAGGAGCATCGCGCCGGCAATCAACCGCTTTTGAGGCTTTCGGAGTTTGAACTTCATTGGAGGTGAAGTTAAGAAAAGCAAAACTTCACATGATTGCTGCATCATATTCCCTTCCTGTCACCCTCGGAATTGCGGGCAGTTAACTGTACCAGCTCGTACACACTGACAGCCAAGGGGCTCATAGCTAGCCATCGTAGTCATCAGAATCGAGACCGGGGAACGACCGGAATCTACATATCTTATTTTGACTGACCGAACCGCTCCGCCCCCCGGTCACAGTTGAAAGAGTCCACTTCGCTCCCCCCCCTTAAACCAGACGTTACCCCATTTATGAGTGACATTCGCTTGAAATAATAAGCGAGACATCTCCACAAGTTGGTCCTCTTGCCAGTAGTCAGTCACAAACGTTCGCTTAAATTATTTGCCTTGACCAGACGATTGTAATTTTGGCGGTAACCACAACCATGTGCCGCACTTTGGCGATTGAGTACATTGTCAGGTAGCTCCGCAACGGATGTTCAAGCTCCAGATATCGCCAAGCGTATTACTGAAAGTCCACCTGACAGTTCCCCTATTAACAAGAGGCTCTCGTAGGAACCGTACTCCGAAATTACGCTGATGCACCAATATGTCCAATCTCCCTCTGCATGAGGAAGAAAATGCTGTTAGATAGACGCTCACTACATCGCCGGACTTAATGTACAGGTAGCGACACTACCGCCCAGGATGGCTAGCATAACTGAAGTAGTATCATGCAGGTGACGTGGTTTCGCCAAGATATATCGAAGAAGAATCGTCTTCCCGTTCGCTGAAAGGAGACGGTGACACTCGCAAGACCACTGATCCAATCGATTTCGACCCAAAGCGTGGTATTCTGCTGGGCCTTTCGGAGCTCGAGCGCTGCTTGGAATAGTCAAGTGAACACCGCAAGTGACAATACGACGGTAGAGACGAAGAAACGGCAGTAGAACCTTACGGTGGATGGAATGGTGATACTCGGACTGACAACTGGGACACCCTTGTCACTGGCATTGCCACCCCAGAAGCCACCAAGTCAAGACAAGGGGTTGACCAAAACTCTATTTTCCTTTTACATAGCTGCGAACTAGACTCGGACACGTCTATATGAAGAGACCACTCGTCCTGGATGGCTGAAACTGACCATTTCTTGTAGTGGTGGGTGGGCTCTTCTCAACGTGGAACTGATAATCTTTATACTAGGCAGTTGTTTGGATGTAATCCAGTGCAAAAATGTATATAACGGTTTCCAACGGGTGATACCTGCAGTATAGTAGTGATGAAGCAAAGAATGATCCCGATAGCATGCTTTGGTCGCTCTCCATAGCTTTCAGGTGAGCATAAAATTTGTTTTTTCGTCAAACTCTCTTGGGCTTTAAACTCTGGTTGGCTGCCTTTCAAGTTTCGCTGTATGTCGAACAATCCACGGAGAATAGGCGAACACATGGAAGACGAGACCGTAGATTACTTCTTATTATGTGATCCGAGGTTGATCTACCCCAGATAAACTATGCGGATGATCTCTTATTTTCTAAACAAGTGTCCGGATCGCTATCTCATACACCCCTGAATCGCAAGTTCGGATACCCCCCAGCATGAGAGCTGAGTGCGAAGCTTGGTTTTACAAGACACATGAGCTGCACATTAGAGCTCATCTTTACGGAAGCTTGAGCAGAGAACGGCGATTTGCTGAGTTGAAGATTGGATGCCTGTTTCCGTGCTGATAGTTAGAACCTTTCGAGATGTCTGGAGGGAAGAAACAAGGTGCGTACCTACCGAATCATTCATTTCCAGGTAGCATCTAATGCAAGGAGCTTGAAAGCAGAGTTGTGAGAAGTATCTTAGGCAGAGTTGGGGAGTGTCCACTCCCGCCCCTCCGTTAAGAGATAGGCAAAGACCGTTATTAGCATCGGCTCCATGCCGATACCATGTGTTTAAGGGACGAACTGCGTCCCTCGGCACTACCTAGCGTTGCTTACCTTGCATGCTCATGATGGTGAGCGCAACTATGGCCTTGGACATAGTCATTTGAGGCCCTTGTGCCGAGAGCGGCATCGCCATGTATTCGACTCCTAGCTTCCGCTTTGATGTGTCTTGCGAGATGAAGGAGTACCTGAGAACAGCAAGGGTTGCCGAGGTGATGGCGAAGCCTTACCTTATTTTGCCACAGAAACAATACATCCTTACCTGACTAATAGTAGTATGAGGTGCTTTGTTCTTGTATTTGCGCTCATCCTTGAGGCAAACAGGGCCAAAAAGGGCGTGTCGTTTTGCCTCACCATCTACGAAATCTCGGCTAGCTTCTTTGAGGCATTCAATTGGTTCTTCCGGTATATTGGCCAGTCACGCTTTCTAGGCGGACTGTACTCTCTTTTCCCCTTGTCGATCTTCACCCTGACGCCCCCGAATTCTGTTTTAAGTACCATTGGCCGCATGTCGAGTCCTTTCCGTTATTTTAGAGTAGATGTAATTCATGGGCTGTCTTACTGCTGAAAACATAGAGTTGGGGAACACATCGTTACGTGCTTTTCGTTGATGACTTCGTATGTCTTCTCGCGGTTACTCCTTTCTTGGGAAACAATTTCTTTGCCCCGTTGTGCTATGTCCTCTTGCGCGTGGCCAAGCAGAATCTTCGATCATTTCTTGTCTATCTTCGTGCCTTTTATCTAATCATGCTACAAGTTCCTTAGGTCCCTAGGTATGAGACCCTGACATCACACACAGAAGCATATAACTGAAGAAAAAATGTATTAAAGGTTGCCTTACCTCTAGAAGGTTCTAACTAGAAAGTGAAGGTAGCGAACCCTCCTTTTATACACGTAAATACAGCTGTGGCTGAGAGGAAAAGGTACCAGGGGTGCATAAAGTAATCTCCGCTTGGGCTGACTGGCGTTGTTAGGTCTGACACTAGGCCTAAACCCAACCGATTCAAGCTCGAGTAGCTGAATAAACATTGACTTCATATAGCGCCTTGGAAAAGATAAACATGCGTATGTATGGAAGGTGCGAATCAAACGTGGACAGTTACGGCTTGAAAATTGCAAGGGTCTGCGACAGATCAAGGGATAACTGCAAGGCTAACCTTCCACAAATTTAGTTTCCATCGAAGATATATGGAAACTGATCACCGGTGTTTAGGACTGGGCCATGAAGAAAAACTCGCCAACTTGCACCTATTTGTTTGTGAAAGTCGAGCGTATGGGCAACTTCAAGATTTAGGGGTTGAAGCGGATGTCGCAGTTCGCTCTGTCGGATATCTCTTACTTGCTGATTCGCATGGACATCGGTTGCTCTTAAAAAACAAATTGTCAGGTGCTAATGTCGGGATACGATGGAACCTTCTGGACAGGGTTCTTATAGCTCTATATATAGGGGGCTTTCCCCCTTAGATATTTAGGAAGGACAGGCGTTAATGATCATCTCTACCTCTACCTGACAGCTAGCTTCCTGCCTTTCACTCTGTGCTACCCTTTCCCCTGACACAAATTCGACTGGAGAAGATGTCAGACCTAGCTGAAGTCGATCAAACAGCTAAGCCTTGGCTTAGTTTGATCACCTACTGAAACGAGGCTACTTTATGCGCCCCCGGTATCTTTTTCTCTTAGTTACAATTGTATTTACGTATATAAAAAGAGGGTTCGTTACTTTTACCTTTTAACTAGCACCTTCTAGAAGTTAAGTATTCTGTTAATATACTTTTCTTCAGTTATATGTTTCTGTATATAGTATTAAAGTCTTATAGTTATAAACCGGGTCCGCATTTCTTTAGCTCTACTTTAATATATTCGTTATATACGTTTCATTAAAGCTATTCGCAACCTTGTTGTTGCTTTTACGATATACTTACTGTTCTATTATTAAGGATATTTATCGTTTAATTGATATATTTTTAATTATCTTAGCACGTTTATTTCCTATATTGTTTTTAAAATTATATGTATTTAATTAAAAACACTTAACCAACTTTTTTTTTAAAAATATATTCTTATGTGTTTTCTTAAAAAAGATCATTAAAAAGTATAACATTTTTAGATTTTACGTTAATACGAAAACTGGTATATTATGGACATATATTAACCTTAACGTAACCGAAATATTACCTTTATTGATGATACCGATCCTTTTTAAACCTTACTATTTCCAAAATGAAATAATTAACGAATATACCTTAAATAGCTCGAATTATTCGAAATTCGAAAAAACTCTAAAGGTATATAACAAAAACCAATCCTTTTATATTGTTCAAAAGAAATTCATTAAAATTAAGAGATTTTTAAATTAATCTGTTGATTTTAATTATTATTAAATATATTGAAAAAAAGTTACATTTCGAAAAAGGCTAATTACATTAAAGAATGAATTTAAACCTAATAATAACATTAGAATGTATGAGATTAACATTTAATATAAACAAATATTAAAAATTAATAAGATTTAAATAAATATTTAACTATTTACGTATTAAAAATATATATATTAAAACCGCGGAATTTTAAATCCCAGCTGCCGCCAGATATTACGGCCACTTTAACTTCCTAAAAGTTATTAACGCCTCTTCGCCTAACTTTTTCGTTATCTAAACTGCCGTAATAAAAAAAGGCATATTTAAAAGTAAAGACCTTATTAAGCTACCACCCGTATAGAAATCTGTGGAACGATTTCGAAGCTATATAAAGTTATACAAAGTTCAAAACGTTACTGCAAAATAAATATCACGAAAAACGTTCGGGGTTATTCTAAATAAAGAAACTTCTAATTAAATCAAAGAAGCTAATAACGGCAATAACAACCGTAATAACAACGGTAAATATTACTATAACCACTTAACGAAAAATATCTTTATAAGAAATTATATATTTTTAAAAAATACCCTTATATTTATAAGAAAATTAGGCCTTTAAAATAAATTAAAAACTACGAAATTAAGAAAAAGGTAAATACACGTATTTGGAACGGAATTTACGCATTAAAGGCTACCGTTAAATATGTTCAAAATAACAATAAGCTATTAGCCCCTTAATTAGCTTTAATACTATTGGTTAAAAATTTCTTACGGATTTATAAGCTAATAACGCTATTACTGAATACATCTTAAAAAAAATCTATATTTTTAAATACTTATTCCGACTTTTATATAGGTAACCGTAAAATAGATTTTGTTAATTTATATTTTCTAGAAGTAAAAAGATTTTAACCGAAGGAAAAGATTTCGATATTATAAGCGAAAGTATACAAAAAGTGATATGTACTATATCATCGAAAAGGTTTAATACCTTTTTTCTAAAAAGCTATTTATATATTCTTAAAATTTATATTAATTTAATTTTGTATGAATTATTCTAACAAATTAAAATTTATTAAAATTATAAAACTAACGTTATATATTACAAAACGTTAAAAACTAAAATATCGTAAATTAATTAAATTGAACGTTAACTGGTTAAATACCATACGAAAATAATGCCGAAAAACGATAACGATAATACTGTTTTAATAACGGTTTGTGACGGGCACGATGCGTAGGTTGAACGGAGGCACGGCCCAATAAAGGTTTATATTTAAGGTGAGGAGCGAAGGGGAGAAACAGCTAGCCACCAGTAAGGTGGCTGCTCCTTATATACATATGGGTAAGTTCGGGCTAAGAAGTTCGTTCCGTAAGCTCGAATTGCCTATAGGCTTTAGCCTATAATATTACCCCTTTTTTCGCCCTTAGGGAGTAATAAGGCTGCGGTAAGGCGGTAACGGTTTTGCTTATATCTTTTTCCTTTTGTTTTTATTTATGTTTTTACGTTTTCGCTAATCCCGTTTCCGTTTTCGAATAATTTTTCGAAATTATTAAGCGTAATTATATTTTCGAAATTATTATATGGTTTTTATATTAGTTCGGCTTAGTTTGCCTATTTTATAAATAGCTTTTTTTTGGCGATTATTATTTACGCGTTTATTTTCGGCCTTTAATATGTATTTTATTATATATATATTTTTTAATAATATCTGTAATAATTAATTATTATTTAGGATTTGGTTAAATAACGGGTTTTTTATTATTAATTTTAGGAAATTAATATTAAATTTTAAATATATTCCCGATAATACGTTTAATGTTACGGTATTATGCGATATAATTACGAAAGATTTTTATTTAACGTATATTTAAAATAATTTTTTAGATAATTACGGGGTAATTATATTTTTTAAATTTAATTAAATTAAGTCCTTTACTTTAAAATGCGGTATTTATTTTCTAAAGGTATTTATTAATTATTTTATCCGGGCCTTTACCGATGCTATAAAAACTTATATAAATTCCGTATTTTTTATAACTTTTTAACGAAATTAATAATTTTTTTCGTTTTGGGGGTTAATTAAAAAATTATTAGTACTTTGTTAATAGGTATTATATCGTACCCGAAAGTTAGGAAAAAAGAGTTTATCCCTAATAAGGAATTCCTGCCGTTAAGGGCTAGCTATATTGCCGGTAGGAATTCGGCCTAATTATATTATGCGTAACTTATGAAATAACGGAAATACGCGAAAATTTCTTCGTTAACCCTTTCCGTAATTCCATCCGTTTGGGGGTAAAAGGATATATTAAGCTATTGCTATATACCTACTAGGTCGCATAAGTGGGTCCAGAATTTGCTCGTCTAATTATTCCCCTTATCGGATACCAATCTTTTAAGGAAGCCGTGGTATTTCTAATGGCAGGTAATGAAACGTTAAGCGTACGTTTCCGTATCCATATTAGGTATCGGCTCCAAAACGACCCGTTTTCGCTAAGCGATTGTAAAGTACTATAAGAAAGCAAGGGTCCCCTTTTTGCCTTGCCGGTAAGTCGATTATAAAGTTTACCGAAAAATCTGAATAAAATCGGTTTGGAATAAATAAAGGCCGTAATAACCCTTTTTTTGTTTTTTTTATACGTACGACCTGTTATATACGTTGTAATTATGGCAAAAGCGGCGTACATCCTAAACCTGTTCCGGCTAGTAATAATTACGGATTAATATTATTAATATAGCGTTTTTTTGGGTAGCCGGTAATATAAAAGTTGTATATCCGTTAAATTAATAATATCCGGAGCGGCTTTTAAGCCAGAACCCAAATACGTTTTTTAAATTATAAAAAACCCTTAAGATTAAAAATATATTTTGTTATAAAAACCTTTACCGCGTTTATAACTAAGGGGAAATTACGTAATTTCTGGGTTACGGTAATATATATTATATTTGAAATTTTATTTTTAATAACTTTTAAGTTTTATATTTTTAAAAATTTTCTTTAAGGAATATTTCCTTATTAAGGGATATAACCGGTCGTTTACTATTATTTCGTTTTAAGTAAATTAGGGTTATTAAGATTTTTTAAATTTGTATTAATTCGTTAAATAATTATTTTTTTAAATTAACCGGATTATCCGCCTTTTAAGTTTAATATTTTTTCGCCGCAAAATACGTTTTATAATTTACGAAATATAATATCGGGTCGATTTGCCAACTTATTAGGATAATATTTAAGTACGAAATTAAAGGCGGATAAAAAGCCCGTTTATTAAATTTACCTTTTAATAAGTTTACGGATATTTATAAAGTATTAAAAGTTTATATAATTTATTAAGATCGTAAAAAAATAATTAATTTATAATTTTTTTATTTTGTTAACATTTTAACGATAATTAATAACTTTTTATCGTGTATTTCGTAATTATATTTAATTAACGATAATTTCCTTAAAAAACATACAATTAATTATAAATTTCTTAATAAATCAAATTAAAATAAACATTTTTTAATTACTTAACTAAAATAATTTATTTTTATTACCGGTTTTTTTAAGGTTTTAATACGTAAAAATAGGCGCTGCAATAAACAGTTTTTTAAATCGGTCGAAAACTTATTATTTTTTATTTTTTTAACGGAAAAAAGTTTTTTTTAGTTAATCGTAAAAAAAGCCGTTATTCGGTTAAAATTCTTTATAAAGGTTTAGTAAAAATTAACGAACCCGATAAAATTTTTAACCCTTTTTACGTTAATAAAAACTTTTTATTTCCGAATAACGGTTATTTTTTTGGGATTAATTTTTAGATTTATTTTTATTTCGATAATAAACTTTACATATTTTGTTTTTTAAATTACGAATTTATATTTATTTAGGCTTAACTTTAATTTTATTTCCGCCAAACAATAGAAAATTAATTTAATTTTAGCTATATAATTAATTTGAAAGCCGAATAAATAAATTAATATATTATTTATATATACGGAGCAAAAGTTATTAAGAGAACATTTTAACGTAATATTAATATAATGCTAAAAAATAACCGGTATACCGCTAAAACCAAATAAACATATTAATTATTCGAAAAACCCGAAATATATATGGAATATAATTTTTTATTCGTTTCTTTAGCGGATACGTAACCGGTAAAAGGCCGTTCTAACGTCGAATTTCGTAAATTACCGGGTTTATAATAAAGTTCGTAATATTTTCTTTATTAACGGAAAGAAATAACGTTTTTATTTCGTAATCTTATTTAATTCTTTATAATTTATGCAAAACCGTAAACCCTTATTAAGTTTTTTTACGAATAATACCGGAATATATACGGGAAAATTATTAACCAGAATTTAAATTTTATTAAATAAATTTATAAATATTTTATATAAAATTAATAACTTTTTTTAATATCCTATATAAAGGTTTTTATAACATTGTTTTTTTAATCCGAAATATTTATTTTTAAATTTTTGTTATATTATTATTACTATAATAAAATAAGAACGATAAAGTTTTATCGTTTATAAAAAGGTTTTAAATTTTCCATATTTGTTTAAAAAAACGTTTCGTTATATTTTTGGAGGTTAATTACGGTTTTATTTTTAAGGCCTTATTAATATCTTTTATAAAAATTGCAAATAATTATATTTTATTTTTGTAATAATTTTACTGTATTATCGTTACGAAAGTTATAACCGTTATTAAATAGGTTTTTTTATATTTTTATAATTATTCCTTTAAGCGGTTTTTAAATTCCTTATTAAGTTATTTGTTTTGCGTAATATGGGCGTAATAACGTCGTCCGTAAAACGGATAAACCGTTATTTTATTTTATATACGATATTATTATATTTTATCTAAGGTTTTCTTAAAATAAAAAAATAAAAAATATTTTTAATTACGTATTCCCAGATTCGTTTTAGCCGGCCGTCCAAATTTACGTTAATATAAGTAATTTTTTAAATCATAATTATTATAAGTTTATTATTTTTCGTTAACTTTAATCGATAAAATATAATAAGTATATATTATAACTTTAAATAATAAATTAACCGTTAATTAAATGCAGAATAATAAATATATTTATTATCGATTAAAATATTTATATATATAATATTAATAATTAAGACGTTTAATATAAAAAAATATTATTTAATTAATTATTAATTTCTTGTAATTCTTCCTTTATTATATTCTTTTTTTATTAATAATTTTTAATAAAGGTTATTTTTTAAATTTTCGTTATCCGAATCGTTATTTTTATTAATAATATTCTGCAAACTTATTACCGTAATTTCCGTTTTAATCGAACAAAATTATTTTACGGATTTATATTTAAGGTATTCCTAATTTAAATAATTTGTGGCTGCATTACGGAAATATTATTTTTTCCGTTTTCAAATTTTTATTTTATTATCGGAAAATTATTTCGTATAAGGCTAGTTATTTAAACCTTATTCCGAACTATTTCCGGATTAATTTTTTCAATTACCTTATTATTAATTTATAAATTTAAAAATTAATGTAATTAATTACGTAATAGTTATTATAAATATTTTTTTAAATATTTATTATTTAAGCCGATTTATTAATTTGACCGATATATTATTCTTATTTAATCGTTCCGCTTTTTTTACTGGAATATTAAATGTTTATTTTTTATTTATATAATAATTGGGTAAAGGCTTTAAATAATTAATGTTTTTTTTTGCTTTACGTATTTAATAATTATAATTATTATAAAATATATTTTTCGTAATTTATATATTATGGAATTACGTATTAATACCGGTATTTAAAAATATTACCTTAATTATTAAAGGTTACGTCAAATTTTTATATTCGGATAATTTAAATTTAAAATTTAATAAATAATTTTAAAACCGTTACTTATTACTTTATTTTATGTATTATAATTATTTCTTAATAAATTATACCGTTTATTTATTTTTAAATTATTTTTTTGTATTAAAAAAATTATTAACGTTAAAGTCTTTTCGTAATATTTTTATTTCGAATTAATAATTAAAATATATTTGCTTTTCGATAAATATAAATATTATAATACCTAAATAAATTATTATAAAAAAACCAAAAATAAACCGGTTTTCTTTTATTTTTATACAGAATATGGCGAAAAACAAACAGAATATTTTTTATTTTTCGTTTTACGAAAGTTATTTTATAAATTTATGATTTGCTTTTATAAATACGTTATTTAGCGGTAAACCTATTATAAATCCTTAGTAAAACGGATCTTATCTTATAAAGGTTTTTTTTGGTTTTTATAAAAAAAATATTTTTTTATGTTCGTTATCCGGTTAAGTAAATTATTTATTATTTCATTATAAATAAGGATTAATTTAACAAATTCCTTTTATTATATATTAAACTTTTAAAATATATTTACAAACCATTAATGCTATAAATTTTCCTTAATAGTTTTAAATAAAATTAATACCGTAAATTCGCCATAGTTTCGTTAATTATGATATTTCGTAATTACTTTATTATAAAAAATTTTTAACTTATTATTCGTAATTAGGATATTTTTGGGAAACGTTTTACTTTTACTTAATTTCTTAAAAGTTAAAATAAATTATAACCTTAAATATATATAATAAATACGATACGTAGGTTAAACGGAAATATGGCCTAATAAAGGTTTATATTTAAGGTAAGGAGGGAAAAGGAGAAATAACTAGTTACTAGCGAGGTAGCTACTTCTTATATATATATAGGTGAGCTTGGGCTAAGGAGCTCGCTCCGTAAGCCCGAGCTGCCCTATAGGCTTTAGCCTGTAACACGGTTGTAATATTTTAGAAAATTAATCTTACGGTTTCGAAAAATAATAAAAACGTAAAAAATAAAGTTATTTTCGAAAACGAAAACAACTATTTCGTTTCGAAACTCTTAATTCAGGAATTTTTATTTCCTAAATTAATTTTATAATATAAACTTTATAATAGTAACTTTAAGCTTTTATTAAAATCTATAAAAAGCTTTACCTAAGCGGTTTGCAATCAGTTGCTAATAAGAGTTTATTTTCTAGCTAAAGAGAAAAAAAAGAAAAGAAGAAAATACAGTTATGTATGTTCGTATATAAGGCGCTGCATTAATGTTGCTTAGTACCGGCGCTTGTCCGGTGCTCCATAATAGGGCTCTATATAGCCCTATTATATTATCCCCTATTTTTGCCAAAAATATTAATTTATTATAACATTAATAATTACGCTAATTTTTGGTTTTTAATTAATTCGAAATTAGGAACTTTATTAACTTTCAAATTAAATTTAATTTAAATAGCTAATTATAAGTTAATTATGCGTTAAATAGACCTATATATAAAAATACGTTTATGTTTTTATTTATTTTAGTTTTTTTTATAATAATAATTTAATTCGATAAATTAATTTTTATTTATATTTATTATAATGCTTTTATGATTTATTTTATAACGGCTTAAAATTAATTAATACGTTATAATGCCGCGAAAATACCTAGTAAAAAAGAAATTTTTATACTTTCCGGCTTTTTTAATAAATCCGAATCCGCCTAAGTCTTTCGTACGTTATATATTTACGTCGCCTTTGATAAATATCCTACCTATATTCTCAATATATTTTGCTTTTTTTATATAATTCGTTTTGCCGAAAACCCGGATATATTTTATTTAAATTAACAAAATATATAATTCGTTTATACCTTATATATTTATTACTTTTAAAACATTTATTATTATATGTATAAAAGCGGTTTGGTATTAAGTTTACGTTAATTATAATTATAGATATCCCAAAATAAATAACCTTTTTATTATTATTAATATATTTTTTAATGTAACTTTTGCGTAATTCGCAAATATTCCCGAATTTCGTTAAACGGTTAACGCGTTTTACAATATTACTTTTAATTTCGATTACCGAAACCTTGGTAAATTTGCTTTTTTTATATATTTTTTATATTACTTTTTTGTCGTTAATTTTAGCTTAACGGTTATCCGTATTTAAAAAAAGCAAATACCGAAACCTTACGTTCGCATTTTAAGTTTTTATATATTACTTATTCCACAATAAATTTACGTTTTTAATCCTTAACTTATATATTATTTATACGTAAATTAAGCTGCCTGTTTTGCCGGTCTTTCTATTTTACGTAATACAAGAAATATGAAATAGAAAAATAATAAATCCTATTATCTAAGTTTTTTTTACGATATTTCGGCGTTTTTCCTACATTATTTATTAATTTATGTTATAAATTAAATTAATAGCCGTTAATAATTATATTGTTAACGTTTTCGAAAACCTTATAATCGTAATTTAGGTAATTAAAATAGTTTTAGTTTTACCGGAATTGAAATATAAACAAAGCCGAATAATTACGCGTTTTAAGTACGTAATTTTCGCATAATATTAATATTAGAAATTCGTAAGGTAAATCCTTAAATTTATAAGTTTTAAAAAATAATTAAATAATTCCGTAATTAACGTATTATTTTTATAATTTTTACTTTTTTCTTAATATGCTTTATTTATATATAACGAAAACGTTATTCCAAAGTTTATTTACGAATTACCTAAAGCTATTTTTAAGCGGTTTCCCTAAATTTCCTGTACTATTTATACGTTATCCGGCCGATACTTTTAAGCTGGACTTTTATCCGTCCGCTTTCGGATAATACGCTAAATTTAAAATCCGTTATTAATAATTATATTACCGTATTTCTTTTTGAACTGTTATACCACCGCCATATTTATAAATTTTTTAAATAAATTTTAAATAAGTTTAACGTAAGTTATTTATTTTATTAGAAATTAATATATAAAGTTTTTCTTTATTTGTTTAATTCGAGCTTAAAATATTTTCGGTTTTAAATTTTAATTTATTATTTTCTTTAAGGATAAGAAAAGAAAGTTCTATATTTACGTTAATTTAAATCAGTAAAAATTACGGTTTAGATATTTTAATAAATTAATGTAATATAATTACATTTTTTTAAAAATATATTTTATTTAATAATATAAAAATTGATTCTTCGAATTATTTTATATTTAGCTTAAAAAAGTTTCTAATTTTTTTAGCGGCCAGAAAATAATAATATTCTGTAAAAATAACTGGATTTTATCGTTAACTTCGTATTTTTCGGCGGAAAAACAACGTTTATTCGTTATTTTTTCCTAGGTTTACTAAACCGCCGCCATTACAGCTTAAGTAAATTTCCTTTTTTTGATAATTTCCTAACGAAATTTTCCGTTTTTATATATAAATCCTTTTTAATTGCCGAATTATTTTTTACTTCAGAAATCGAATTAATATAATACCCATAAAACCAAAAGAATATTTAATTTTACCGAAATTATATTTTAATTATTAATTACGAATAATACATCTGGAAAAAATTTATTCTTATTATAAATACGTTATAAAAATTGGCAAATAAATTAATATTTTCTAATTAGCTTTTTCCGAGGTATTTCCGATTTTTATGTAATATATGATAAAAAGGCGTTATTTTATTTTTATTAATTCGTAAAATTTGGTCCAGAATTTTCTTACTTATTTAGTTCCCTTATTATTTATAATATTTATTTTTAAAAAAAGAATAAAATTTCCAATATATTTTTGCGAATATTTGCGCATATGTTTTTATATTAATTATACGGATTGGTTTTAGAATTATTGCCTTTAATAATTGGTTGATTATAATTATTAAAAAATATAAATCGTATTTAAAAACAATTAATAAATCGATTATAAAATTAATCGATAATTTATTATAAAATTATTCGAAAACCTGAAATAATTTTAATAACATTTTTTCTTATTTTTTCAGTTGTTTTTAGAGCTATATACGTCGTAATTTTTATAAAATAGCTTTATTATACAATATATATCCGGCTAGAAAAAACCTTTCGAAAATACCGTTATCATAATTTTTTTATTTAAATAATTTATTATAAAAGAATCGTAAATATTTTGTATTAAAGCCGTCTTAAACGGCTTTTAATTTAAAATCTAAAAACGTTCCCGAAATTAAAAAACTTTTAACGTTTAAAGTATATTTTGTAATTAGTATTAATAATTTTAATTCGGTAAAAAAATTATATTGTTTTTCTATAATAACCTTAATAATACGGTTATAATATTTATTATGGTTTAATATTACGTTTTAAAAGTTTTAAAACTTTTTATAATATTAAAATATTTACTTTTTCGAAATATTCCGTTATTTTTAATTTTAATATTATTAACCGTTATTATATTTTTAACGTATTTTTAATATTTCGTAAATAATATAAATAATTACTTATCTTTTATTAATTAGAACTTTCGTATAGTTTTCCGATTATTACCTTTCTTTATAAGCATATTTTATGCTTTGCGCAAAAATATATTAATCTTAATATTTGAACAGCTAGTACGGAATTTAAAATAAAAATTAAAACAAAATAATTCTTTTAACCATTCTATTTAATATATATTTAATTTTTTAATAATTATAAAATACCTTAAAGTCTTATAATAAATAATAATTTTAAATAAAGTTATTATATTAAGTAATTCTATATTTTACGCTTTTAAATAGCTTATTATCGTTTAAAACTTTTATTATATATCTTATAATTAATTTTAATCAGATTTAAACTTTTAAAATAATAAGTAACCGGACGAAATATTTTTAATTTATTAACTTAAAATAAATGATATCCGTATATTATTTTTAAATAATTACTTTTAATAATATAAGTTTTTCGGAGTTTTATTATACCAAAATCGGTTTCGTTATAAAAACATTTTTAAAACGTTCGAACGTTATTTCTTTTAACGGAATAAGGTTTTTTTCCGGGTTAAAGTTATTAACGGTATTAATATGGTCGCATAATAAGTTATAAAGTTATAATAAAAAGTTACGAACCCTAAAAAATGTTAGATTTCCTTAAATATTTTAAAACTTTCCTATTTTTTTAATCGCATATAGCTTTTCGGGGTTTATTTGTATCCTTTTTCCAGCGTTTATAATAAATCCAAAATATTTTGTCGTTTTTACAGCGAATTTATACTTAAAAATATTCAGATTTAAATTTGTTTTTTTTAAGCGGCTTAGAACTTTTTTATTTTTTGCATATAATTCATTTTGAATCGGGAGAAAAAAAATAAGGATATTGTTTATACACGTTAAATAAAAAATATTAAAGTACTTTTTTAAAACCCTGTTAACGTATTGTTAAAAGGTTATAAGAACCCCGTATAAGCCGACCCGTATTATTAGCTATTCGTATAAGCCAAAACGCATTCGGAATACCGTTTTTTATTCGTTTTTTTCTTCATCCTAATTTTATAAAACGTTATTCGAACGTTTATTTTCGTAAATTATTTAATATAAGAAAATAATTTTAAAATTTCCAATATAAAAGGTAAAAAGTAACGGTCTTTGTCGGTTATTATATTTAACGCCCGATAATTATAGCAAAAACATAGTTTTTCTCCGGATTTCTTTTTAAATAAAACCGGAACTATTACGGGCGAATTATTTGTGCAAATATATCTTTTATTTAAAAGTTTTGTCAAGATTTTCCTTAAGGTTAATAATTTATCTTTAATTATACTATATAAAGGCCCTCATAATATTAATATCTTTTTTCTTATTTTATTTCTACGTAATAAAATTACATAATTTATTCCGAGATGGGATAAGGATAAAACGTTACTTATTTTTTTATTAAATAATTTCCGAAACGTTTTTAAGTTAAACGGAAGTTTTTCGTTAACCTCCATTTTTTTAGGCGTTAACGCCTTATTAATATCGCCCAAAATAATTAAAAATAACTGAACTTTTTATCTGGTGCTTTTATTCTTTTTTATCCGCCGAAATTCCGTCCTAAAAACGGTAATTAAAATTTTTTTCGCTTCGTAAGTTATTCGTACGTTATTTCCTTAAGCTTCGTATCCTTTTTCGTAAACCTTTATATAATCTATTACGCTTACTATTAAAAAATATTTTTACGTTACATATACGATATTATAATATTTTACTTAAAAATTTCTCAAAATGAAGAAATAATTAAAGCCATTAATAATATATGCAAATATCCTGGCTTTGAAACCGTCGATATCTATTTTTATATATATTATTTCCTTAAAATCTTTTCGCTATTATCAGCTTTTTTTTCGAACCTTTTTTAATTCGCGTAATTTTATTAAAATATGCGGTAACCGTAAACATTTTACGAATATTTTGTTTATTACGGCAAATTATTTATATTTTTAATTAACAAAAACTTTTATAAAATTTTTATAATTAATATATATATCTATAATAAATAAAATGCTGTCTATATTTTGTTTCGCGATTTTTATTTCGGCCTAGGTCGTTTTTCGTTTTCGAACGCGCTAATATTTAAAAATTACCTTTTACCTTTTTCGCTTTTAAATTCCGATTTTTCGTCCTTATACGTTTTTACCGAATTAACTTTTCTTTACGGTTTTTTTGTTAATAAAAATAAGTAACGGTTCGCTTTATAATTAAGACGCCTATAATATAAGTAAAAGCCTTTCATTTTACGAACGTTTCATTCCTTTTAAATTACTTATTTTATGTATTATTTTGGCATTAATGATAAAATTTGGGGTTTTTGTTTTTGCCGTTTTATTACCGAAACATTTATTATACTTATATCGTTATCTGGATTATTTCCCGCTTGGTTAAGACCGTTTAATTAAGCTATTAAAAAACTGTTCGTTTTTTTTGCCGTATTATTTTTTAAGGCAGCTAACGATTTCTATTACCTTATTTACCTATACGTTATACCTTTTAAAAAGGTCTATTAAAATTAAAACTTAAATAAGCTTTTTATTTAATGCTTCTTTTAAAAACGTAAATTTCGCTTCCGTTAATTAAATAATCCTTTTCGCGTTTATTAATATTTTTTCGAATAAAGGATAAAATAATAAAAATTTTGCGTTATCGGTTTATCTGAAATTTCGAAAACGTTCAGCTATTTTTTATACTAATTATTATATTATTCGTATAATATTTAAAAAAAACCGATAAAATTATAAATATTAATTAAGTTTCTAGTAATGTAATAAATAATAACGGTACGTTATATTTTAATTTTGAACTTTTCGTATATAATATAAAACTACTTACGAACTTTTTTTACGAAAATAACGTTTATTTCGAACTTATAAATTATGAATACGTATTATCCGAGAAACCTTTTTTTATTATTTTATCGAATATTTCCGGCCAGGATAACAGCTTTCGCTTAGCTCTTATTATTAATTCGATTATTTAAACTATTTTTGCAAAATGGCCTAATTACGTTTCCAATTATTACTAGGTCGAAAAAAAAATCGGTATTCGTAAAGGTTATCATATTCCGAATTTGCAATTAAATACTAAGTTTTTGCTAAATAATTAAGCCGTTTTTAAATTATTCGGCCGTTTATATTAATATCTTATTTACTTTATATTATGCTTTTATATATTTACGAAATTAAGCTACCTTTTGTTTTGCTTTCCTTAAGTTAATAACTTATACGTTATTCCATAACCGTTATCGAGCTTATTAAGGTTTCCGTTATAACGCTAAATACCTTTTATAACTTTAAGTCGATAAAGGCCCCTTATTGGGCCTCGTAAAGAACGTTCGAAAATCCTAATATCTGATCTCGAACCTTTTTTGCTTTACTAAATAATAAGCTAGAAAATATGTAAAAGGCTTTACTTAAGCGGTTTGTAATCAGTTACCAATAAAAGTTTATTTTTTAACTACAGAGAAAAAAAAGAAGATAAAAATACAGTTATATATGTTCGCATATAAGGCGCTGCGCTAATGTTGTTTGGTACCGGCGCTTGTCCGGTGCTCCATAATAGAGCTCCATATAGCCCCATCACACTTAGTCAAGGTTCCGTCGCAAAATTCTGGCTTAAAAAATTTAAAAACTTTTCCTAGTCCTTTAATAAAATTTAACTAAATAATCTAATTTATTTAAAAAGGTTTCCTAATTTCGAAAACTTTTCTTTTCTCTCTAAATTTTTTATAAGCGGCTTAAAGGAAAATTATAAGGTTATTATTATCCTTTTTGAATTAAAAGATATATTCGTTTATAACATCTAAACGTCAGAAAACTTTGTCGCGAAATTTTTTTTTTTCTTATTTTTTCGGATTTCCTTTTAATATCCGGATAATTAAGGATTTAATAAATAAGTTATTTGGATTATTTGCTAATAAACATAGCGTTAACAATATTACTTAAAATTTATCAGTGCTATTAAATAAAAATTTATAATATATAACGGTTAAACGATTTAATTAATTATTAAACCTTAATTATACGAATTTATATTAACAAAAATATTATAAGACTTTATAATAATGAAATAATTTAATTACGTTTTGTAATATTAAAAATATAGAAATTATATTATAAACGGTTAATATTAATATATATTACAAATTAAAATTATTTATATTATAAAAATAATATATATATATATATATTAGTTCTTAGTATTACTACTTATTTTTGCTTAATATTGATTATTCGTAGTTAACAGATTTTTGCTAAACACTTATTACGTGACCCGAGAGGTGGTCCGTGTTATCCTTGTTGACCGTTCCCTGAGGCTGGAGCTTGTCAGGTCGTAGCAAACCTGTTAATACACTTTTCTTCAGTTATATGCTCCTGTGTATGATATCAGGGTCTCATAGAAGAGGTTGGGGTTACTCTAAGTTCTACGGTTTATAATGAGACATTCCACCCTAAAAAAACATGTTGCGTATCATAAAGATTCTTACTAGACTCTAGTGTTGGCTGCGATGGAAGACGACCGCATTATAACAACTATAATTCTAATCAAGTCTGGGCAAATATGGAACAGTCTTTTAGCGAAAGGCCATTATTTTGCATATTTTCCGCCGCACCCCACGTTATTTTTTCAAGGAAATGGAATTGTGGTTACCGAATACGGCCTAAGGAATATGAATGGGAAGATATATCAGGATGACTGTAAAAAGGGGGAAGGGCAAGTCAAGATGAATAACGAGTTGATGTGAACCCGTTAGGATTGAGTTTAACTTTCAACTAAATTATAGACTTGTAGACTACTCTTGAGGCACTCCCTAAATGGATAAAATATATGAACCCATTACTCCGTGAAATATCCAGAGTTGTTCTCCACTGTTGCTAGGCTAGTATAATCAAACTTAGGTGAAAGATGACGTGTGTCTCGGACAGTTTACTGCGTAACTGACTGATGTTACATGATATACTAACATTGCAAATCTGCTAAGATCAAGTAACATTCTCTGGGTATCAAATATAAGGCTTTCTGTCATCATAGAACCGGAGTACTTACTCTGATGACACCGTTGGTATCATGTGATCTGCAAGTATGGTAGCATTGCCCTGGCCAACACAAACTCTTTTACCTGCGGGGTAGCAGGACCGCCCTGTGTATTGACGGATATAGACTACAGTTAGAAGAGACTTTATAAAGGACCGCATCCTTCTACAATCCTGCTGCTTCCGCATAGGCCGACTTGTACGGATGGAGTGTTACGTGGTGTCATTCTCGACGGAGGCAGAATCAGACGTGCCGCTCCTGTCGGAGTCGCACTCAGGGATCCCGGGCTTCCTACCTGAAAAGGCCAGAGAGGCAAAAGCGTCCGTGTTCGAGACGAGGACCAAGCATCATTCATCGAGGAAGAGACTCCCCGTGCTCCCCCCCGCGTGGAAGCGCCGGCCTTCCTTGGCGCCGTCGAGGAGCTGCGCAAGCAGCTGGGTGCAGATAATGTCGAGAGAAATGGCAAACCATTGGCGGATGGGTGGTGAGCATTTAGGGACCGAGGTCCCTCGCTTACCCTAGTGAGACGATGCTCTTGGCTAATAGATGTCGGAATGTACAGGTATATGGAACGTGAGTTGCAGACACAAAAACCATGATGTTGGCCTGCCGGTTGACCTGTACAGATCCAAACACTCATGACATGATGGCAATTGTCGATGAGGAGGAACTGGTCCCTTCGATAATTGTGTATCCCGGAAGTACCGAGGAGGTTCGGCAGGTCGTGTTGTGGGCAAACGAATACAGGATCCCTATCTTCCCGATCTCCATGGGTCGAAACTGTAGGCACATCATCAACTGTGTACCATGATGGTAGCTGAGTGCTAACGAGACCAGTCGGATACGGCGGCGCAGCGCCCAGAGTACGTGGATCGGTGGTGATCGATCTCGGCAGGCGAATGGACAAGATCCTTGATATCAGTCCAGAGGCCTATACATGTCTTCTCGAACCGGGCGTCTCATACTTTGCCCTGTATAATGAGATTAGAGCCCGGGGATACGAGGATCTATGGATTAATGTCCCCGACGTGGGCGGCGGCTCTGTCTTGGGGAATGCCATAGACAGAGGTGTTGGGTATACACCGTATGGCGACCATTGGGCTTGTCATAGTGGCTTAGAAATCGTGTTGCCGACTGGAGAGGTCATCCGGACGGGCATGGGGCTCTACCGGGGAACAACACCTGGCAAACCTTTCCATATGGCTTCGGTCCTTATTCAGAGTAAGAAATTTCCAACCCGCGTACGCGTTACTGGGGAGTTAGCTGACCTCTTTTCTCTAGCGGAATATTCTCACAGTCAAACTTTGGCATCGTGACCAAGATGGGGATGACGTTGATGCCTAATCCAGGTGGATACGAAAGCTTTGTGAGGCATATGATATGAACCACGTCGTCGATGATTCATGCTAACTTTCACCCTCTTAGATGTACACATTCCCGAAAGAAGACAACCTCGGTGAGTTGGTAAGCATAGCTGAGGGGTTACATAGCCGTTCTGTCAGACAATAACGCTAACCGCGGGTTATCCAGATCGAGATCATCAGACCGCTTCGTATTAGCAATATTGTCATAGTTAGGCTGATCGCGAGAAAAAGGTTGCATAGAGTGTGGGAAGTGATAATTGTCTGATTAGAATTAAGCTCCAAGGAGCGGTAGTTAGGAAGTTTTCTATATATTATGAGAGTGCCGGAATAAGGTTTTTCCGGGTGTTGGAAGGCTTAATAATTAACATTGATACCCTTATTTTACGATATATCCCAGAGATAAAAAGGAATTATTTTTTTAAATTTATTTATTATAGTTTTTGTAATTTTCAAATAATTATAACAATAAAACAAAATAATATAATTAATTAATTTAATTAATACAAAAAAATAATTTATACGTATATTAAATATGCGGAAGAAAAATTATTATTATATTTATTTTTTTATTATTGCCGCGGTAATAAGTAACAAAATAATAAGGTTTACGTTTTGCCCGTTTATTTTTCTGTTATTTTTGTATATTGGAATTTTTCTTTCGATTCGTATAATAATTTTTCAAGAATTTTATGTTAAGAAAAAATAATTGCGATATTAATATATATAATATAAATTATTATTATTATTAAAAATAAACATATTTTTTATTTTTAAATATGTATTATATATATTACGAATTATTAAATATATTGAATATTAATTAATTTTATCGAATTTATATATCAAAACCTATTTTAAGAAAATTAACTTAAATTTAATTTATATAATCGGCATTTTTTTATATCCCCCGTTCCATAAACGCCTTAATTTGTTTTAGTATTTCTTTTTAAAAAACTTACTTTAAAAGGTATTTTTTAAAATCTTTTTAAAATTTAGGCGGCTTAATTAATTAATTCTTATAAACCTTGGATTTGCTAGACATTAAATTTAAATTTTTAATGTTTTATTGTAATACCCTTATTATGATTATTATATAAAAAATATAAAATTTTTGGTATCCGTATTTTACTGCGTATTATAAGAACGGAAATAAATAATTAAGTTTCTTTTAATTTTGTTTTAAAATTAAATATATTTTGTTACTTCCGTAAATTATAATAATATTTACCCAATAAACGCCGCCATTTTTAGTATTATAAAGATTTTTTATTTCCGTAACTTTTTATTTTTGCGAAAAAATATTTATAGTTAATTCTTTTTGCTTTTTTTAAATAAGGAAATACGGAAAACAAAGTTTTTTTAATTACCGGAACCTTTTTAAGTTATTAAAATCCCGAGCTGAACCTTAAAAATATGCAAATAAACTAATTTACTTATAGTTCTCGTTAAATGCACTTTCTAGTAAGCTTTTTCCGTATCACTTTTTTTGCGGTAAGTTTACGGATATTCCGCAAGCTATATATTTTTAATAAATAATTAAACCTCGGTTTTAACAAATAACTAAATTTTACCTTTTTAAATGCTTTTCGGGACCTTATTTTCCGGATTAAGAATATTTTTAGAGGTTAAAACCCTACGATTAATTCCAGTGTTATTCGTAAATTTTCTTACTTCTTAATTTTAATTTCCCGGTTAACTACGCGTTAAACTTTTAAATTCGGGATTAAAACCTTTTGCATTTTTTAAAATATTACAATTAATATGTCAATTATTTTATACATTAAATATTTCGAGCATTATTTTTTTCTTTTTAATTAAGTTTTTAAAAATATAAAAGTTTTATATAAATTCCGGGCTTATAATTAAAACGAATACCCTTTTTTATTTAATAAAAAATATCTTTATTAAACGTAATTATTACGGCATTCCCAAAGCGGTTTATTTAAGCCGCTATTTCGCTATATATATATAAACGTTACGCGCTTATTAAATAGTTTTTTTCTTTTTTTTTCGTATAATAACAGAATATTTTCCAAAAACTTAAAAAAACGTATAACGCCGTAACAATTTATTATACCTTCAAAAAATAAACTTTATAGCAGCTTATATAACCTCGTTATAATACCGCTTACACCGCGCCCCAGGTCCGCCGTTATTACGTCGCCACCTCGCCATAACGTCTCTAGATCTTTCGACCCCTAAAAAAGGTAATACGGGCACCAATACGCCTACCTTTAAATATGGACAAAATAATAACGTAATGCTACTTTTTCGACTTACGAATTCCAAAGTATTCTTTTAGAAATTCCCTTACTTAATTACCGTTATAATACGGTTTACTTACAACTTTACGCCGTTAGGGCGCTTTTTTAAATAATACGAATACCTTTAAAAAATATTTAAAGATATTTTCATAAATTTTAAAAAGATTTATTAATATCTGGAATACGAAAATATTTAAATTAAAAAATAATTTATAAACATAAAATAATTATTATATAAAAATTGCTAATTCTATAACCGCTTTATTATTACGGACCAAATTATAACCGAATAAAATTAATTTCGAAAATATTTCGTAATTACAAAATAATCGTTACGATAAACGAAATAATTTGCGCTTAAAAATTTTTATTTATGGAAACGCCTAATTACCGCAAAACGGTTATTATAATAAATTACGGTTATAAAAGACATATTACCGCCATTTGCTAATACTTTATTTAAAATAACCTTATAACCCGACGTTACTTAACCCTTAACAAATTTATAATATATCTTTTTTAAAATAACGGATAAATACCGCCTTTACGATTTTAAACCGTTTATATTTAAAAATAACATTAAAAATCCGATAATCAGTTAAAAAGAATATATTAATTAATATTTTTTAATATGCTTAAAATTTACAATTAATTAAAAAGTTTACCTTTTAATTACAAACCGCATTATGTATATAATTTAACGATTTTAAAGTAATATTTATTTACGTATACGTAATAAAATCGATAATATAATAACATAATTTACGAATCCCGAAACGTAAGGGAAAAAATAACGGAATATAAATAATATTTTTTATTCTTAAACCAAATTTATATTATTATTAATATATTAACCCAGGCCCATAAAGCTTTTTAAATCTTAAAATAAAATTTAATAATATTCGCCAATTTTATCGACAGCTTTATACGTTTAACCGATTAAAGCCGGTAACCGCCAGCCTTACGTATTATTATATTATAATAAAAAGTTAACGGGACATTTTAAAACGATTTCGTTCCATAAATATAACGTTTTACCCCCGAAAACGATTAAGGGTAAATACGGCTTTTTAAAAAATTTTTTAATAATATAGCAAATCGGACTTTCCGTAAGCGTATGGCCAAAAGCCAAACTGCCAATAAAGCGATATTATAACGTTTGCCGAACGCCCTAACGCCTCCCGGGCCCGAACTTATATAACTAAATACGGAAATAATCAAAATTACCGGGCCCTATCCCTTTTTAACCAAAAAAAATAACGCCGGTATAAGCTAAACCTTTGCATATATTACGGAAAAAAAGGATATTATTTTTTTATATGCCTTAACCGGCGCCCGTAATTTATAACGATTAATATAACGCCTATAACGCCGTAACCAAATATTATTACGGCGTAATAAAAACGTTTAATTTTTAAAATAAATTATAATTAAAAACGCTTATTAAATTATTAAAATATTAATAAATTAAATCTATATATACGTTTTATAAATTTTAATATATTTTTTTCTGTTTTATTTTACTTATAATTTAACGATAACGCGGTATTACCGGTACGGTCCATAATAAATTACGGATGTTCGTTTATAAAATTCATTCATAATAATTTTACGTACCAAAATAATATCTTTTATTACTTAATTTTTTAACTCCGTTAATTTAAATTAACAAATAAAACCATAACCGGTTCGGTTACGACAGTCTATACGGTACGATTCCGTATAAATTCCGTTACGGAAAACCTTATTTTTTACTAATAGCCCTTAAACGGTCCTAATATTATTTTTGGGTTACCTTAATTTCGAAAACATAACCTGTCAATTAATTAAATAACGGAAATAATATATATAAATAACGAAACGGTATCGAAACTTTTAACTTTCTTATTTTCGGCCGAATTACCCCTTACCTTTTTAACTTTTTTACCCTGCCTTAATATTATATTTATAACGGTACGATTATTCCGCATTATTGATTTCTTAACATTTTGCCATATAAAAAACGTAATAATACATTTTATATTTTTAGCCAAATTTTTCGCTTTTATAAATATATTACGCAAAATTATTACTTTACTTTTCTAATTATTATCCGCAAACAAAACGGCGTCGTTAACGCTTATTACGGTTTTACGTAATATTCTTATTTAAAACGATAATATTAATCCGGATATTATTTCCCTTAAATTACAGGCCTTTTATAATTAAATAACCGAAACGCCTTAATTACGCCGCATAACCGAAAAAAATATATAAAAGTACCTTAACGGCAAACCACCGGCAACAATAACCGAGATTTTAAAAAAGCTACCATTTAAATACCATAACTTGGCGAAGGCGTTTATCCTTCGTAATACTAATTCCTTATTACCGCACCAACCTTTTAACCATAAAATCAAGCTGTTCCCAGGCCAAACGCCATTATATAACCGCATAAAAGCTATATCCCCTTATAAATTACTAGCGATACGGAAATATATCGATAATTATCTAAAAAAAAGCTTTATCCGCTTTAATAATTTTTTAATAATAACCTTTATTTTATTCGCAAAAAGCCGGGAAATAAGGTACGTATTTACGTTAATTACCGTAACCTTAATAACATTACGATAAAAAACCGTTACTTTATCCCCTTAATCCGGAAAACCTTAAACGCCTTTTATTGAACGCAAATATTTGTAAAGCTTAATATCGTTACCGCCTTTAATCACTTACATATCGCCCTTAAGAACAAATAAAAAATAATTTTTATAACTTAATTCGAATTATTCGAATACCTTATTATAAATTTTAACATAATAAACGTCCCGAATTCGTTTTAATATTATATTAATTATACGTTATTCGATTTTTCAAATAAATATATTATAACTTATTTTAACGGTATTCTAATTTATAATAAAAGCAAAAAAAAACATAAAGGCCATATACGTAAAATAATTTATTATCTTATAAACGTAAAACTAATAATTAATATCCGGAAATACAAATTTAACGTAACGAAAATACGTTACTTAAACCTAATAATTTTTATTAACGGTATTATTATGGACCCTAAAAAAATTAAAATTATTTAATAATAAAAGGTGTCCGAAACGTTACAAAAATTATAACGTTTTTTCGGTTTTATAAATTTTTACTGGCAATTTATAAAAGGTTTTTCGTTAATTACGAAACTTTTAATTACTTTAATAAATAAGGTAAAATAAATAAATTTTTCAACAGAAAACGCCGTAACGACCTTTTAACGCTTTAAAAACGCCTTTTTTACGGCATTAGTTTTATTATATTATAACTTTCGGCGTAAAATAATTTTAAAAACTACTACTTCCGATTAAGCGTTAAGAAAAATATTTTCGTAATGTAATACGTTAGGCCTTTTACGGCTTATTATCTTTTTTTTAATAAAATATAACCTAATAAAATATAATTACGAAATTTACGATAAAGAATTATTAATTCTTGTTAAAACTTTCGAAGAATACCGCCCAAAATTATAAGGGGCCAAAAAACCCATAAAAATTAGTACTAATCATAAAGATTTATAATATTTTGTTATTACAAAACTTTTAAATTAACGCCAAATTCGTTAATCCGAATTCCTTAACGATTTCCAGTTTTAAATAATTTATAAACTGGGAAAAAAATTATAATCCCGGATATATTATCGTACCAGCCCGGCGTTTAATTTACGGACCGCCATAATACAACTAATAATAAAATGGTATACCGATATCAAATAATATTTCCACCCGAGCAATAAAAAACCCCCCTTAAGGTATACGTTATAAATACCATCCAGCCGATAAACGTATTAATTGATAACGCCTATAGGTCGTCCACATTAATTAATAATATTTTGGTAATATTCGCAAACCTAACTTATAAACGGTTTAAATTAAATATCCGTAAAATATTTAAAATTACGAAAACCAATTATAAAACGGTACAAAAACATATTTATATTAAAGATAAATTATTTATATTAAGTAATAAGGTTTTAAAATTACAAATATTATACCGCAATCATAACATAATGCTTATAAATTACGTAAAATATTTCAAAATATATTATTTATTACGACAAAATTATTATTAGCTATATTTATTACGGAATATAGTTATGTTCGTATAAGGCTATTACTTTTACCGCCGTATTAAAACGTCCAAAACTTTGCTAACGGGCTTTTTCGATCCCTTATCCGTTCCGTTCCGCCTATGGAACGATATTTCCGTAAATTACGTCGGTCCTTTTCCCCCTTATAAAAAATTCGAGGATATTTATAAATACGTTTTTATAATAATTAATAGATTTACGAAAATACGTTATTTTATCGTTATTACGGATATATCCATAATTACCCTTACCGACGTTTTTTTATTTCGATATATACCATTTATACGATATCCCGGTTATAATTATATCGAATTACGGCATATAATTTATTTTAACTTTTTAAAAAAAATTAAGCCGATATTTAGGCGTTATATTTCGCATTTCGATAACCTACCACCTTTCAACCGATAATTAAACGGAGGTCGTTAATACGGCGATAAAATAATATTTACAAGATTATAATTCGTTTTATTAGAACAATTAAGTAAATTAATTTCCTTTAGCCGAATTTACTAATAATAATGACGTATCCGAAATTACTGTCGTTTTGCCGTTTTTTATTAATTATAGCTTTTACCTTACTATAAGTGCGGAACCGCAATAACCCTTCGAAACTTCCAAAACGCCTACGTACTAAAAAAGATACACCAAGGCGACAAATTACGTAAACAAATTAAAACGAATCCTAAAAAAAGTTAAAACATTAATAGCGGAAACGCAAAACCAATACATAATATAAATTAATCAATACCGCAACGACGCCCGTACGTTTACAAAAAAACGGGTCTAGATTAATATACGTTATATAAAATCAGAACGGCCCAATAATAAATTTAACAATAAATAAATAAGCCTTTTTGTTATTATTAAGGTATATCTTGACGTCTTAACCGTAAAGCTGCCGGTACAATATAAATTATTTCCAATTTTCCACATTTCTTTAATTTAACGTTACAAACTAAGCTTTTTAAAGCAAAAAATAATAAACGGGAAATAAGATATTCGGGCCAAAAACGTTATCGTTATAAATACAAATAATATAAAAAACGTTAAATAATATTTTAAAAGAATTCTAAATTTTAAAATATTAAATACGGCCTTTAATATAAGGTTAAATAGCCGCAATTATACCGCCTTATTTAAAAACCGGTTACAAATCTTAAAAAATACAACTTTAATATAGCCGAATTCCATAAAAATAACCCTAACAAACCTGGGCCACCCGACTAATACCGGGCACTATCAAAATAATAACGGAAAATAACGCAAAACGGCAGCGAAAAAAAAATATTTTTAATATCAGGATTATAATTTAAAAAAATATATTTAAAATAAATTATATATAACCGTTTCGCATAAACGGACGTTACGTAAATAATATAAAGCTGAAAAGGTATTATTACGGTAACGAAAAAAAGTTACAAAACGGGAAACAAAAAGGCGTTATAAAGATAATAGAAAAATAGGGAATAAAAACTGGAAAAAAAACCTGGTATTTATATCGCGAAAGCGGTAAAGGCGGGTATACGGCAAAATCTAATCGGGTTAATAATATCCCGTACGACGATATTACTATTTCCGTGTCGGAGCTAGCGTTATGCACTTTTTATACGGTATTCCGCCACCCGGCTATTAACGCGGCCTTATTTTGGCTATATCGCGCGTATACCATATTAACGCCATAACGTTTTGCGATACCTAATACGCCATTAACTAACTAAGGTTTAAGTCCGGGAAAAGTATTTATATTTTTCATTTTTTTTATATAGTTAAGGATAACTACCTTAAGAAAGGAGGGTTATTATTACGGCACTAGCAAAGCGGCTTATTTAAGCCGCCGTTTCGCTATATATATAAGCGTTATGCGCTTATTAGATAACTTTCTTTTTTCTTCCTTGTATAACAACAAAATATCTTCCAGAAACCCAAAAGATATACAGCGCCGTGACAATAATATTATACGTAATAATAACCTTACGGAATTCGGGCACCTATATTCGATAAATATTCAAAAATTCGGTATTTTATTAAATATTGGATATAAATTTTCGGTTTAACTTTTTATATTCGGTTATTTATTATTATTTTTTATTTTCTTATTAATAAATACGTTTGTATGCCGTATACGAAAATCCCAAATTAATTGGGCTTAATGTTTACGGCAATCGCATTAATAATAACGAGGTTATATTAACGGGAATATTATCTAAATTAATAAAAAAATATTTTATTGGGTAAAAGTTAATCGTAAAAGTAATTTGGGCTTATATTATATAATTACGTTATGGTTCTTATTACTTTAGGCTAAAAGTTTTTAAAAAGATTTGTTTTTAGCTTTATTTTAAAAGCTTTATTAATTAGCTTTTAATTTGCTTACTTATTTCTGTTTATAAATTTTTTAATATATAAAAAGGAAAATTTAAATCTATTTCTTTTTCTAATATATTATGCTTAATAAATTATATATCTGTGTATTATAATTATTTTAATATTATTATGTTACTTAATTTTGTAAATAAAAAACTTATATTATTTATATATTTAATATTTAAAATCCAAAATAATCCGAAATCTTATTTCTTAAGTACGATTAATAATTAAAAAAACGAAAAACGTCTTATTATGTTCTTTTTTCATTAATAAATATTATTTAAAATTATTATAAGCCGCAAAATAATTAAAATAATTTTAAGTAATACGCTAAAAAGAATTTAAGCATTTAATTTTTTAATAAACGTTTTAAACTTACCTGAAAAACGTACGTACAAATATATACCTGATATTTCCGGCGCGTTATCCCTTTTATAATAACGTTTTTAACGTTTTTAACGAATAATTTTAATACCGTAAGTCCTAGGTGCCATACTTTTAAATACTAAAGATCTTTTATTTCTATACGGGGGCATAAATAATCTCTCGATTATTTCTATAATTTTCTTTTTTTTTCCTAATTATTAAATATATTAAAATTCTAGCTAAAGTTTGTGGAATTATTAATAAAATACTTAAATAAAAAAAGGGCCTATATTCGAAAAAAATAAAGGATATATTTATTAACGTTTCGCAAAAGTAATGTTTTTTCTAATTTTTTTATTTCTGAAAAAAATAATCTAAATTTGTGACGGCTAAGCGGTTTAACCAATTATTAAACCTAAGTCGTACGGGTTTATATTAACAGGAGTATCGTGGGAATCTAAGCAATAAATACAAGAACGTATTACGTTTTGTAATATCAAAAATACTTTAAATAACGAATTATTATTGCAAGCTAAAGTTATCTAAATTATAGAATTAATAAGCATATATATTTTACTTCTGGCTTAAAGTGCTTATTATAGCTTAACGACATTTCTCCAGTTAAGTTCCCTTAAGCCCCTTTAAATCCCTTCTAGTGCTTATCCGGCTTAAACCCTTTCGACTAATTAGGGCCCTTAAATCCTTTAAACCAGTTACGTAACTTCTTGGCTGGGTCGGGGTTTGGTTTTTTAGGACCCCGACCGTTTCCAAAAACTAAAACCGTTAAATTATAATACGATTTTTTCCTTTCCAGGATCTTTATCTTTAAAAATTATTTTATTTATTTATTAACTTAAGTAAATAATTTTTCCTTTTTTCATACTTATTATATCGGATTATATTAAAAAGTCCAGGTTTCGCAAACGTATTAACCGCCTTGGTTTTATTATGTTTTCGAATATTTTTTATTCTCGTTATAAATTTAAAAACAAAATTTATAAACCCTATCGCAATTTAAGAAAATATGCTTTTTGTATTGTTTACGGAAATCCTTATAATCTTTTTAACCTTTTTAAATTTAAATACCGTAAATTAATTATTAAGAAAAATCGTTTAAAATTAAAGGAATATTTTGCCGAAAAAAAACTTTTAAAAATTTAACAATATTTTAACGAATTATTTAATTGCTTAAATCGTTTGCAAAAGCAGAAAAAAATTTTTCGTTAACGGGAAATCAAAATATTTTATTACGGTATTTAAGGTATAGAAGCTATAAAAAAATTTGAACGCCTCGAAAAAGAATAAGAATAATTAAAGGCTATCGTTACGGTTACTACGTTAATATAAGCCGCGGCCGATTGGCCCGATATTTCGGTTACTGACTGGTTAACTTTTGACTAAAACGTACCCGTTATTATTAATAAAAATTTTTTAATAGGCGCTAGGCGCTAATAAGGTTCTTAACAGGTTCCCAAATATTTTCGAAATCCGGGTATTTTTTCCATTTAATCAAATATTAAATAAATCCGTTTTATTTTCGCATATCGAATATTTTCTCCATTTCGTATATTCGTTCGTTTTCTATTTTTACGTCGTTTTGTGCCGTATATACTTTGATTATATTTGTTATTAATTCGAATAAAAAAACATAAAAAATTAGATAAAATTTAACTTTTAGTAGAAATTCCAATTAATAATTATTTTCTGAGATTTTCTTGGCGATTTTATATGGGCCGATATATTTGAAATCGAATTTTTTGCTAGGTCGTTTTATTTAAATATTTTTATAACGAGAAAAACCATTTCCCCTTTTTCGAAAATTAATCTTTTTAACCTTTTTTAATTATAATATTTATTTATTAAATTTCGTACGAATTTTAATTTTATTTTTATCTTTTAATATAACTATCGTAATTATTTTAACGTAAAACTTATTTTAATATTACTTAAACCGTTATCGTACGTTTCCTTATAAACCTTTAAAATAAAACCAAAATTTACGTTTATAAATATTATTTTAATACTTTCGTAATAACTAGTATCATAAGTTAATTAAATAAGTAATAACTTTTTAACCTAATTATTTTATTTATAATTAATATAATATCGTAAGTAAATTTTTAAAATTTAATTTATTTATTTTATTTATTTATTCGTTTAAGGTTTAAATGCGTCAAATAATTTGTAATTTAGGTTAATTTATGCTATAAGGTCTTACCAAAACTTAAATAGAAATATTAATTCTTTATTTAATATAATTTCTATTAGTAATTCGTATATATTAAAAATATATCTAAAGAAAATATATGTTAATTATTCGGCATTTATATCCTTATAATATTGTAAAAAATAAGAAAATTTTATGAATCGGTCGACGATTACAAAAATACTATCGTAACATATTCCGGTAATTAAATTTTTTAATATAAAAAGTTTAATAATAAAATCGAATATAATTAAATATTATAATTATTTTGCGATTAATAATAACTATAATTTTCCGTATAGTTTATATCGTCGAACCTTTGCTTTAACGCAAATATTGTATTATCGTATAATTTTTTATACCGTTAATTTCATTTTTAAAAAAAAATATATGCGTTAAAATCGCTTTAAGGTTTTATAAATTCCTAAATATCCATATAACTAATATTCGTATATTTTTCGTACCAGATATTTTTAATATTCCTTTAAAATTTATATTTTATTTGTTTTTTTGTTTTTTAAGAAACTATCTTTATATTATTTAATTCTTTAATATATATCGAAAAGAATTACCCGAATTGTTATAATCTGTTATAAGCATAAATATCTTTTTAGAATAATATCAAAAATTATATAATTAATTTTAACTAATTTTTTTTCGAAATTTAATCGCTTACTTAAAGTATTTGCTTTACCGTTCTTTAAATTTTTCTTATAGATAATAACGAAATCGAAATTCGCCAATTCCTCCGCATAATGAAATTATCGTCCTATAAACTCCTTGGTCGTAATAAATCGGGTAAAATTTTGATAATCCGTATAAACCTTAACTTAATACAAACTTTCCTTTAGAAAATACTTAAATTCCCAAAATGCTATAATAATGGCCATAAATTCCTTATCTAAAATACCGTAATTAAATTCGGCTCCTTTTAACTTATACGAAAAAAATATAATAAAATGCAATTTACTTTAATTATTTCGCTAACCGATTACTACGTTTAATACGTAATTCGAAATATCGGTTTTTAGCTTAACGGGGCGGTTTGGATCGTATATAATTAATATTAATTCGTTAATAATTAAATCCTTAATATCCTAAAATGCTTTTTCCGTATCTGGCGTCCATTTGAATTCCTTTTTTTTCTTTGTAAAATTTATTAAAAATATAATTATTTTGTTAAAATTTCGAATAAATTTCCTATAATAATTAACGAATCCAAATAATACTTATACCTCCTTAACCGTCGTTAGCGTCTGCCATTCTATAAATATAGCGATTTTCTTAAGGTCCATTCTAATATATCTTAAGGTAATAATATGTTTCAAATATTCCATTTCCTATATATAAAATTAACTCTTCTTTACGTTAACAAGTAATTTTGCGTTTTATAAAACTTAAAAAGCCTTATAAATATATCCTGTATATATTTTTTCTATTTTCGAAAAAATGAAAATATCGTCAAGATAACAAACAACAAAAATATTAAAATATTTTCGTAACATATAATTAATTATTCGTTAAAAGATTATTAATATATTCGTAAATCCTATTAATATAACCAAATACTTAAATAATCCGTATTCTATCCGGAAATTTATTTTCCATTTATATCCTTTTTTAATCTTAATAAAGTTATATTTATTTTTAAAGTTAAATATTATAAATCATTTAATTTTATAAAATCGGTTTTTTATTTCCGTAATTAAGGGTAATAATATTTAATCTTTAATAATAATATCGTTTAATTATTGATAATTAATTATAAGTCGTAATTTCCCATTTTTCTTAAGTACGAAAAACATAAAGTATCCTATCGGTAACTTCGAAAATCGAATCCATCCTTTTTATAGCCGATTTTTTAGGTATTTTTTAAAAGTACATAATACGTTTCCATTAAGATTGTAAATAAGGTAAAACTTTGTCGAAAATCCTTCCTTAAAAATTATTTTATAATCCTATTCGCTATATTCTAATAATTTCATATTAAGTTTTTTCCTAAAAAGCTATTTATATTTATAATATTATAATAATATATTAATTAAATCTTTTAACTTTTCGAGTTATTATTCGTATTATTTCAAATCGTTATTTAATTACTTTAATTTTGCTTTAATAATAATAACGATATATCGTATTTTTTTCTAATATTCGTTTTTTTATATATTTTATTCCTTTAAGTAATAAAATATTTATCGTATCCTTATACTTGTATTTATCGCTATTATCGATCAAATATTAAGATCTTAATTTTTCCTTTTTTTATTTATTAATAAGGAATAAAACAAACTTTACTTAACCAATTCTGCCGTTAATCAAAATTCCGTACTGTTATATTTATAATAATCCTAAGATTATATCGTAATTCCCAAATAAAACGATATCGAAATTAATCGTTTAATATCGTTTTTAAATAAAAATCTTAAAATAATTAATTTTGCGTATAATTTTTCCGTTATCGTAAATAAATTCTTAACTTTCCGTATTTATCGTCATATAAAGTTTTAACTTATATCTTTATAGCAATTTAAGCTTATTAATTATATCCGGTATAATATAATTTCTGCCTAAAATTTCGCAATTTACTATTACAGTATACCAGTACATTCCGATTCGTATTTCCAAAGTAATAAAGTTATTAACGTTTTTTATTATCGCATTTAAAACCTTTTTTAAAAATTCTTTCCAATTCCTTTAAGTTTTGTTATCTTACGGCTCTTTTATAAGTAATCTTTTTTTTAACCTTTATTCGAATTTATCTAACTTTACTTATATTTCTTTGTTTAATGCATTAAACCGCTATATTTATCGTTATTGCCGGTATATTATTCCTTCGAACCGTATTAATTATTCTTAATTCTTTTAAAATTCCTTTCCTTATCGAATAAATTATTTTCTCATATTTACAATTATATCCTATTATACGTCATTTTAATTATCGTTCCAAAAATTTCCTATAAATTAACATATTCTTTTCTTAATAATTTTTCTTTCGTAAAAATCTATAATAAATACTAATTAAAAATAAAAATCCGTAATAACTTTTTAATAATGCTTTTTTACCGTACGCTAAATTAACTCCTTTTCCGTTTAATAATCGTACCATCCATAATAACAAAAAGGGTCTTCCTACAGGCATTATTTTTTTCCGGGCCAACTTTTTACTTCGGCCAATTGCTAAATATCTTTTAAGGTTATAATTCGAAATTATTAATACCATTATTTATCGTTCTTATTATACCCGGTACGTTTTAAAAATTCGAATCCCTTATAATATATACGGATAATTCGTACGTAAATATATTATTTCCATTTTTCGTAATTAAAATATTTTCGTCGTCGACAATATATAATATGCATTTTGCCGTATTAATCAGGGGTTCCGGGACAAACTTCCTTTATTTAATTCTAATATTCGCGTAGTCATTTTTATAACGCTTTTTACCGTATTCGTAATACTTATTAAACTAGCTTTTTAATTTTTTGCATTTTTCGTCAAATTTCTTATCGTAATAATTCCTATTGAGTTTCTTACTATAAACCTGATTCGTACTTGGCTTAAATTATATTAATAACTTTATTATTATTTTCTTAATTATTTCTGGATTATCTCTCCGGTACAGGGGTCTAATTATTTTATTATGGCTTTTTAGGTCTTTTGTATTTATAAGCTTTATATCCTATTTTTCCATAATTAAAGCACTTAATCTAGTTCTAATTTTGTTTATGGGTAACCCCGAGTTCCATAAATCTTAGCGCCGTTCCATAAAAAATAAAAGGTACGTCTTATTTCTTCCCCTAATTAGATTTATATCCCGAACGTAAGGTATATTATCTTTTTTTCTCCTATCATCTTTTAAACTATTAATTATTAATCTTAATTACCTTTACGATATACCGGTCCAAAGTAACTAATTATTTAATCCAAATAATTTTATCTTTCATATTATTTTTTAGCCTTTTATAAAATATATTAATAAAAATATTAGCTTCGTTATTTCTTAATTTTACTTTAACCATAAAACTTTTGAAAATTACGGCGTACTTAAACGTAAATCCTTTTTGTCGGAATTACAAAAATTATTAAACCGTTAATCGTTTTTTATCCGGATTGCCGAAATTATTACGCATTTTATTTTCGAAATTAATATAAATTAAAAAAATCTTATTAATAAAATCTTCCTTATTTATTTCTTTTATTTCCAAAAATTTTTTTATAATAAGCTTAAATTAATTAACCGTATTTCTTATTAAATATGTTCTTATTATTAGGATTATATCCGCTAAATTACTAAAATTTAAAAAGCGAAAATAAATTTATGCCTAAATCAAAAGAAATCTAAAAATTACCTTTTTTATTATAAAATTCTGGCTTTTCTAGTTTTATACGGGCGAAAAAAATTAAATAAATAACGTAACTCTAAATTATTAAACTTTTTTTCCAGCTCCCGAATTCGAACTTAAAATTATTAAATAAGGATTTTTTAAATACTGGTTAATATCTTAACAATATTAAGTATTAGTTAAAATTTAACAATATTATTAAACAAAAACTTATAATATATAACGGCTAAACGGTTTAACCAATTATTAAACCTAAGTCGTACGGATTTATATTAATAGAAATATCGTAAAAATCTAAGTAATAAATACAAAAATGTATTACGTTTCATAATACCAAAAGTGCCTTGAATAACGAATTATTATTACAAGCTAAAATTATCCAAATTATGGAATTAATAAATATATATATTTTATTTCTGGCTTAAGGTATTTATCATAATTTAACGACACTTTTCCAATTAAATTCTCTTAAGCCCCTTTAAGCCCTCTCTGGTGCTTATCCGGCTTAAGCCCTTTCGACCAATTAGGGCCCTTAAGTCCTTTAAGCCAGTCACGTAACTTCTTAGCTGGGTCGGGGTTTAGTTCTTCAGGACCCCGACCGTTTCCAGAAGCCAAGACCGTTAGGTCATAACAAAATTGTAATACCAAATCTGAATTTTGCAAAATAAAATATTTGAAATAATATTAACGTAAAATCTTCTTATTATTATTGTATTTATAAATATAAAATTATGCTTTAATTTATTAAAAGTTTTATATAATATTCTTTTAATTACTTTTTTTTATATTATTAATCAGGCAGGAAAAATTACCCGATGTTATTACATTTTCTATGATATTAAATATAAAAGTGCTGGAGATAAATAAGTTTTTAAACTTTTTCAAGTACTTAACTTTATAATTATTAATTAAAATAAATTAAAATAAAAAGCACGTGTTAAATTAAATAATAATATAAATCCTTGGAATTGCATTAAAGGAATTAAAAATACGTAAATCGATAAACGCCGTAATAATATTACCGAATTATATAATAAAAATAAACGTTAATTATTTTATAATTTCTCGAATCATTTCTTTTTATTTAAGAAATTTTATAAAATTCTTACGGAACTTTTTTTACCAATTAAATTTAAACCGTTTATAAATCCCTTTAATATTTTTTTAATTTAAATAGCTAAATTTCGGGATAATTATTTCTATAATCGCAAAACGTAACTAAATATGTTGGTTAAATTCTTATAAATAAGTTTTATTTAACGTAATTAAATAAGAACATTTATTTTTTAAACATATTTAACGGAATAAAACCTATATTAAGTTATAATAATGCTTTTTTTTAAAAATTACCATCCTAGTAACATAATAACGAAAATTCCGAGTTTTTTAATTCCGGCTCTGTATTTGGTTTTATAGCATATAATTAAAAATTAATTTTTAAGCTTTTTTAAGCTTATTATAAACTTATTAAAACATTATCTTTAATAAAGTTAATTAATTCCTCTTATCGTTAATTTAATATAAAATTTTTTTTTTTACAATATTCAGAAAATCTTTTGCTATAAATATCCTTTCAATTTTTTAAAAGTTATATATTTTCGCTTTAATATAGGTAATATATTAAGTTTAATGCCATTAATTAGGTTTTATATGGCCCATCTTAGTTAGGCGTAAGGTTTTACGGTAATCCTTACGTATCGTCAAAATGGTGCCTCATAGAAAAAAGGCGAATTAATCTTTTAATTCTTTAAGCAAAGCCTATATCATAATTTTTCTTTAAACGACCAGGGTAATTTGGGCGTTTCTGAAAATTTAAATCTTTATTATTAGGTTAATTAATATTTAAATATTAAGATATTAAAGATTAATTTTGGAAATTTTCCTTTACTTTTTGCGCACGCCTTCTGTAAAATATTCGATATTTTTATTGTATTTTTTTCCCCGAAATTATTAAGGAATAATTCCTTAGGTTTTTTTAAAAAAAAGTTTCCCAAAAAGCTAATATTTTTACATGTTATTTATTCGTCTTAGCGTTAATCTTTATAATATATTTTTTTTAATCGAAAATTTTTTCCGAAAGCCTATAAAACGACCCGTATTAAGTATATTAAGGTTTATAAAATGCCATACGCCATATAAAATAACGTTAAATCGTAAAGAAAAAAATTATTTAAATTAATTAAAATAATTTTTAAAAAATATGTCCTTAAAAATAAGATTATCCGACATATTAATAAATAATATAATATTTTAAATTAAGAAATAAAAAGTTGTAATTAACTTAATTATAATTATTATAATTAGACTAATTATAAGAAAAAAGTTGCATAAAATATGGGAAGTAATAATTATCTGATTAGAATTAAGTTCCAAGGAGCGGTAATTAGGAAGCTTTCTATATACTGTGAGAGCGCCGGAATAAGGTTCTTCCGGGTGCTGTGGAGCTTGATGACTAACACAGATACCCCTATTCCACGACAAATATCCTGGAGAACGTGGCACAGTTGCGTCATATCACCCAGACTATCGCATCGCGCGGCAAGCCGCGGAGTGCTTATTACACAGGGAGCGGTACTATTCCCGAGGGGGCGATTCACGCAGCCGCAGCCGCTACGCCCGTGGGCGACTGCACCTAGATCTACTACGGCATGGTGTACGGACCGCCGCACATCCGTCAGTACAAGCTCTCGATCATAGACGCGAAGTTCAAGCGAGTGGCGGGCGCGCGGCGCATTGACCCGTCGACGCTGCCGCCGGACGAGTACTTCTGGGCCCGGGACCGCGTAGCTGCGGGCGTCCCGGACATCCAGGAGTTGCGATGGGTCAACTGGATGCCGAACGGGGCGCATATCGCCTTCTCGCCCGTCAGCCCCATCCGCGGCGCCGACGCGACGAGGTTGTTCGCGCTGGCGAAGAAGAGGCACGAGGAGTTCGGCATCGACATCTTCCCCGCATTCTGTGTCGGCCTCCGCGAGATGCACCTCATCGTCGAGATCGTGTTCGACCGTGCCGACACCGCCCGCCGGAGGGCGGCGCTCGATTGCCTGCGCTGCAAGATCGACGACGCCGCGGCGCACGGCTACGGCGAGTATCGGACGCACTTAGTGCTCATAGATCAGGTCGCGGGGACGTACAACTGGAATGACGACGCCTTGATGAAGTTCAATGAAAAACTGAAGGATGCCTTGGACCCGAATGGTATCCTGGCGCCGGGACGATGCGGCATCTGGCCGAAGAGGTACAGGAATCGCGGTTGGGAGATGACAAAGGCTAGTGGGGACAATACGCAAGGGGACGGCCTCGTGCCGTTTTTCGACTAAGGTCGAACATGCTTGGAACATCAATCAAATACGGTAGCTGTATCCATGGTAGTTATGGTATTGAAATTTGTGCGTAGCGCACGGATTGCTCGGACATTGCGGGTTGTGTCATCTTTCAAGTTGTCCGCCGTCAGGAGACTACACTATGCCGAGAAATCCCTAGTCCGCGACACGACTGAATGGCATCCCTCATTTCGGATTTAGGGCTCGCCGAATTCCGAAGCCCGAGCCTTAGCCCCAAAGCCACTCGTCGCGCTAGACGGTGTGCAATATTGATGTGCACGACGCTCGAGCCGAACGGTCAGGCATTGTCGTCTCAATCCATAACGTTCTGTTACGAGCAGACAGGATCGCGACCGGGGGTGCAGTGCAGCAGTCTCTATTCGAAATGCGTCATTGCACTGTGTGGAGTTGGTCTTCATCGCTTTTATGAGACCCCGACATCATACACTGGATGGAGCATTTGCAACTGAAGAAGTAGATTTTATCCAGTTGACCTTCAAAAGGTCCTAGCTCAGGATAAGAAGGTAGGACGCCTCTATATATACATTGGAAAACACCTGTAGCAGAAAGAGAGTTAGGCTGGTGGGGCCCGTAGGTAGTCCTATATAATAGGGCTGAACTATTGGGGCCAAGACCGAGCTATGTTGGCCCGGACCTAGCTGTATCCGAGAACCTTCGAGTTGCCCAATCCTCCATCTTCCTTACCACGATAAGTAGTCTGAATCGAATGTCGAGACTCCTACGTTTCACGCACGAAGAAAGAATTGCTTGCAACGACGTCTCGGACGGCTCCCGTAAAGAAACCGCGAGAGAACAGCTCACCTTCCCGGGCCCTTGGTAGCTCCGCGGAGATGTTGTTACCAGATCCCAGATCCACAGAATAGCTTCCCGGATCCCGTGTTTCGTGAGTAACCGTTTTGGGAATTTTCGTTACCCAATATGACACCGCTTTTAGTCATAACTTGCCCACTGGACGTATAAGTGAGGTTTGAGTTAGTAATGCATCGCTAGTCCAAGAATAACCAAGCCGGGCTGTAAAACCTAAACTTCCTAATGACGACTTCACAGGAACGGCATCAACCGAGCCAGGGAATTGGGGAGGATGGGAAGGGCGCCTTTAAATATGGAAGGTCCCGGATGGCGTTGTCCGTGCACGTTTGCGAGCAGGGTCGTCAAGATATAGCAAACAGCATTTAGCTCGTAGGGCTGGACGGCGGGATTCATTCATTTCATTTTCAAGGCTTCCTCGATGAGTCCTTCCTATCGTTCACGAGTGACGTAGATGCGCTTCAACCTCGGCCCTGATGCCTTTCCAATTCACCCCGTCGTCTTGGCACTTCAACATCGACAGCTATGTGAATCCATGGCTGCCGCCGCCGCCGTTCAAGCACCTCCCGGCTCCTATCGCCCGCTTCTTCGGTCATAGGAAGGAGCACCAGCAGCCACTCGGAAACATTGTGATGGTCTTCTGGGCTTTTATCGGGGTGTTCTGCAGCATACTTGTTATCGAGGTCGTGGGCCATCAAATTCCGTCGTTTGCGGAACACGGAGCCCCAATCATTATTGGGAGCTTCGTACGTCCCGTCCCTCCCTTATGTGTGTGGCGCGGGTGGTTCCTAACCAATAATAAAATCGTGCAGGGTGCTGCTGCCGTTCTCGAGTTCTACGCCATCGACTCGCCGCTGGCGCAGCCCCGCAATGCCATACTCGGCCAGATTCTCGCATCCATCATCGGCATCGTGATCAGCAAGCTCTTCGAGCTGGGGCCGCAATCACACCACCTGACTTGGGTGGCCGGCTCTCTTAGCTGCGCCAGTGCCGTGGCCGTTATGGCCTTGACCGGTACTGTACACCCGCCTGCTGGAGCTACGGCGCTGCTGACCGTGGTCGACCAACATATCGCGCAACTCGGATGGTTCCTGCTTCCGGTGGTCATCATAGGCTGCGTTTTGATGCAGTGCGTCGCCTTGCTGCTGAACAACATCCAGAGACGTTTCCCGAACTACTGGTGGACGCCGGAGGAGGTGGGTCAGAAGTGGCGGCGTCCGCGTGAAAAGACGGAGGCCGGTGATAGTGACACCGACGTCGAACATGGCGCTAAGTTTGAGCGTGTCCTGACGCCCCATCCACCAACTCGTGATGACCTAAAAATAGTGATTACGAGAGGTAGGGTTCATGTGCCTGACGACCTATACATCACACCGGAAGGTAGAATGTTTTTGGAGCAGCTAAGCGAACAAATCTAAATTTGCATCCGTTTATGACAGCTAGCTTTAAATAGCTTTATTCAATGCCTATTCATGAGAATGTGTCCGAGGTTTAGTGGTTCCTTTAGCCAATCAGGTAAGTGCCTCTCCCTTATGTGGAAGATAGGTTGAATTCCCTTTGGATTCCATACCAAGTGTCACGCCTCGGGGGTTGGGGAACTACACATCTTTCAATACACATGTGGTGTGGGGGATAGTTTACCCCTATTCTAACAGGTTGTAGAGTAAAGTCAAAGGCTGTTGGTATACCAAAGGCTAAGTCGTATCTTTTCGGAGAAGGAATAATAGGCTTCCTTGGATACATGCGAGAGTTGGTTGGTAAGTAAAGATATCTCAAATATTCATGAGGCTGGACATTTATTACCAGAGTAAATCTACGAAGTTCCTAACCTAGCTGTAAATTTCGATCGAAATCGCGCCTGTAGTTGATCTCTTTAAGAATTAGAGAAGGATAATCTTCGGCGAATCCAATATCGGATCTTCCATATCACTGCCATCTTCAGATACCTCCCAAGGGCGAGAAGCATAACAAGTACCCACGAAAGTATATTCGGGGCAGTGGCCAAAGGATCCAACCGGTCTTAGAATGGCGGGACCTGCGAACCCCGATTTCATGATATGAATCAATCTATTAGCCACCAGGCGTCGGGTGTCGGTTCCAAACATAACATCCCCTTCCCTAGCATGAGGATTGTTGCCTACAAGGTAAAATCTTGATTGAAAGACGCCACTGCTGGAGTACCACTTCCTTTCCGTAAGAAAGAGAAATTCCCTATCTTCTCGGATGATGTATTCAGATGTACCTAAGAGTCGTGCGAACTCGGTTACGTTGCCTGAGGACAAAGTGTGAAGCAAGCGTCCATCCTCTATTCGATCAAGCATGTCGCTGTACCAGCTACCCCCTAGGTAATACTATAAGTACCCTGAATATTAGCTCGGGTTCTAAAGGTAATCCGCCACCTTCGAGAACTCGAGTTTCAATCTCTGTCTTTAAGGATAGATATATATCCAGTACCCATGACCATATGGTTACTGGATCATCGCACTGTGGCCGAGGCTTGTATGCCGCGATTATAACATCGGGCTCTGGAAATCGAGATAGGCCTTGCCGGTCATTGCACGAGTAGATACTCGTGCGAAAGTCGTCGAATTCGAATTTTGCCGTAAAATCAAGTGGAAAATGGTAGTCGGACCAATCCCCAACGGTCTCAAGTCTCCAGTCAGGAGCCCACGAGGATACTCCCTTCAAGTGAGGGTGGCTATCGTCCCGAATTTGTTCTGCACTTATGCCCAGCAACTTGGAAAACGAGATGACCTCCGACTCTACGAGATGTCTTGCAAAGGTTGCATAGACGTTTTCTGTCGACATGGTATAGTCGATTGCGAATCCCTTTCTGGCTGGTGTCTGCGATATCCTGTCACCCAATATTCGGCTGGACCTTTCGTCGGTCGTTATGGGAGAGGTGAATATAATATCGCTGGCTAAAGAGGAGAAAGGATAGATGCGGTCGCGGTCGTCCACGCATTTGGAGTCATGGAAATCTTTGAGGGGTCCCAGGATCCCATTCCGGCTCTCGGGATGGGCCTTGATTGTTGACTGTTCCCATATCCCCGCCAAGTGTTGATATCCCCGCCAAGTGTTGAAGAATATAAACTGGTGACTTGGCTTGGACCTGAAGGAGTCGAGTCCATGGCAACGTCAATGGCCCAGCAAACAGAGTCACACTTGGGTTTAAAACGACCTCCTGAATGACCCAGCGACGGTTGAACCATGGTAAGCTGACGATATCTGTAATAGCGGCGGAAAGCTCCAGTTGGACTTTATTAGCATTAGTTAGCTTAGGAGCTAACAAGTTAATACGCTTGACATATGCGGTCGGCTTCTCATCATTGCTGAGCCACACCAAGATAGTCGACGCGTAGCGATATATCTCACTCATGAACGGTATCTGGCGGGACTTCTCGACGGGATCGTCTTGGCTGATGCACACGGCATCGACCCAAATGCGACGGACGCGTAGTTGGTTCCGGAAACGCAGAAGGGCTTCATGTAGATTTGGTGTGATCACCTTCGCGTAGTGCTGGCCGATTACCAGTTCATGCGTGAAGTTCGGCTGACCCCACGTGTACGATAGAGCTTCGTACTCCTCTCGATACTCGTCGATTAAGTCCATGGGCAGCAATCTACAGTGAAGCGGAGCGCTTAGATCCATGGATGGCTGGATCTCGAGGACCCGGGTCTGAGCAGAGGGCGGCAGCGGTTTGTAGGTGTATGATGGTCGCACGGAGTTTGCACAGCTAGTTGCCATTGCGATGTCGAGTGAGAATTACTTTTCCCGAACGTTGGGTCCTGGGATGGGATGGCCAAGTCCATTCAAGATCGCCTGGATTCGTTTCTGTAGAATGATAACGGATTTGGTGTGGCGCCTACCGAACCCGAAACTTATATGTGGGAACGACGCAGATTCCTGGCAATAATCGTACAAGAGCAACAGCATCTGTTGCGAACTTTGGTATCTGAAGTATATCGAATGCTCTGCGCTATCCTCCAAACTAAGTTGTGCCGGATCGAAGAAGCAGTTTCTGTTGAAATACGCTGTAGCTACTTCGTTGCAAAGTTACATCCAGGCAGAGATAAGGGAGAGGGATCGTAAGAGAAACAATGATGTCCCGCCCGAGAGTGAGGCCTCACATCTTTCGGCACTATTCAGATTCGGCAGATCGGCTAGACAAAAGTATCCCACCGCATAGCCTAGAGACTTCCGTGACCAATCAAACACGACGATCCGATGTGCGTCGTCACATTGTTATAGAAAGATGCGCGCCGACGAAATGGTTCGCCGCCGGAATCGCTAACAACAAAAAGAGGAACGAGGTGGATCCCGGGATAACGCGGCCTCGGCCTGACGCTGCTGGTGTCTTGCGAAGGCACGCTGCAAGTGAGGAGGTTTTGACCACAGATATACGCCCCTGCCGACGATTTATGCCCTAGTTTGTAAGTTGAGTGAGGTTAAGAAATATGATGTTGGTAGTAGGCTTTCCCAAAGTTGTGTTCGATCTTTATCACAGAATAGCCCCTCCCCGACAGCTTCAGGGATCATCCGGAACAAGGCTATTCCTTTCCGGAGAGAGCCCTATGCCCTCGTTTTAACGTAGTGAACGAGGGTTATTGTGTCCAAAATTTCCTTTCCCTTAGAATAAGTCTTGGCGCCTCCCAAATAGGAAAATCTTGGCGTCCCAAATAGGAAGGTTTTGGCAACACCTGCCGTAACATTACCGCCACCTGGCATCCCTAAAGGTGGGGGGCCAAGCCCCCCCGGCCGGTGGCGTATGACGGCATGCATGGTTGACATATAGTCGACGTACGGTTAACGCTATTAAAACTAGGGCATATTGTGCTTGCCGCGGCGACGCGGTAGCCTCACGTATCAGTGGACCGCCGATAATAAGTGGGATCACCGTTTCTTAAGTTTCTGGTGATTAAATTAATATAGCCCTTAAGAGCTGTGCATCTGCTCCCGTGTAAGTGTGACATTAGTTATTATAAGTATGAATATAAGTAGGCAATTGAAATGAGCTTCCTATTATTTGACTTTTGGTACCAGCATCGTCTTACAATACTGTTCTAGGGTTTGCACTACTCACTCACCCACGCTAGATTTTCTACCCACGAGCCACCCATGCCAAGAAAATGCTACCCACGAATGGGTAATCCTAGGTAATCCGTAGGTAGTACTTATTAATTAATATTTATTTTTACTTATTAAACTTATTTCACTTTTTTGTACTATTACATATAATTAAGATTAAATATTACAATATATAAATTTTATATTTACGGTAAATATAAATTATAAAGCTGTTTACCGATTAATAGATTAATTAGTACGTTATCGAAAACTAATTATTTGCGTACATATATTTGTGGAGAAGTACTAAAAAATACCTACGTTATTTACGATTCTGGGTATTTATTTATTATTATAATAGCTGTCACGAGCCAAGGGCCCTAATGGAGGGATTAGCGTAACGCTAATCCCGTGGCTCCCGTATATATAGCTAGCTGCTCTTACGTATTTTCTTAGCTGTTCCCTAGATTTCTTAATAGATCTGTTATGGCTTATATCCTTAGTTACTGCGTGTACAACCTTTTACATATTAAGAAATCTCCTTTTTCGCAAACGGTCCGTCGCCGTAAGAAATACGTTAACGTTACGCATCCGTTATTCGTACGCAGTTTATTCGCTATGGATACCGAGAAACCGCGTTATCAGGTTTTACGAACCGTTTGCGAGCTATAAGACCGTAAAGACCATAACGCCTAAAGGTTCGAAATGGATAGGAAGTTATTCGTTAACGGAAAGGCGATCGGCAAAAATCGTACGTAATTTTTTTATATTTGGGGAATTTTTAGCCGTTAATTTTAAAAATTAACGTTTTTGCCGTATATACAAAAAGCTTTAAAAAAGCTAAAATTTTAAACTTTTTTAAATTATATCGCCGTTATTTTAAAAAAACCTAATAAAGAATAAAAAGTTAATTAACGTTTAATTAAATTATATTAACGTAATATTTAAATAATATTTAAATACGTTTTTATATTCGAAAATATTTTTTATTAAGCCGGAAAAAACGAATAACCGAATAAAGCCAAATTTTTCTTATTAATTTCCGGCTTTAATACCAGAACGAAAAAATGATTGGATTATAAAAGGTAACTTAATATTTGGGAAAATTTTGCATAATTTTTTTGTTATTCGGAAATATCGTTTTTAACGGTTTTTATCCCGGCGTATTTACGCGTAATAATTTTCTAATCGAAAGGCGATATTATGAAAAATATGGAAATCGGTACGTTAGCCGTTAATTATTAATGTAAATACTGTTAGCAAACGGAAAAACGTTATTTAAAGTATAACGAAACGGGGTATTTTTGGAAAAATTATCCTAAAGGGAAGGAAATTACCGTTTGATATATTGGCGTTAATAAGGCCTTAAAGGTTCCGTTATTGCTTAAACGACAAAAAATAATTGTAAAAACGTTTAATAAAATCTGGGAAAATTTAAATAAATTTAACGCTTACGAAACATTAAAAGAACTGGCAAAAAAAAGCCTTAGGGAAAATAACGCAAAAATATAAAGCTAGTAATACGTAACGCATTAAAGACGTACGGGCGTAAAATATGCCACGTAATTTCCCCGTAACCGTCGAAAAACCCTTCGGATTAAGATTTACGAATATTGCCGCCTTGGAACAAGGTCCCTAAAAGGGTATTATAAATAAAGGTTTGCTGTACAACGGGAAAAAAACGAGAATTGGATTTAGAGGGGGGGGTTATATCACGGGCTAAAGGCCTTAGTGGAAGGATTAATATAACGTTAATTTCGTGGCTTCCGTATATATAGGTAGCTGCTCTTACGTATTTTCTTAGCTGTTCCCTAGATTTCTTAATAGATTTGTTATGGCCTATATCTTTAGCTACTGCGTATGCAGCCTCTTATAATAGCTAAGCGGTTTAACTAATTATTAAACCTAAGTGGTACGGATTTACGTTAACAAAAATATCGTAATATTTTAAGTAATAAATATAATCACTTATTACGTTTTGTAATATTATTACGGCTGAACTATACCGCTATACCACTAGGGGTAAAAAATCGATAAAATAATTATAATTATAGCAATTATTCTAGTACTTACAGCTGTATACATATTAGAATTTTGTATGATATTATTCAAACCGTAACAAATATTAAAAACGTTTTAAGTAACGAATTATGATTATAAGTTAATATTATTTAAGTTACAGAAATAACGAATATATATATTTTATATAAAGTGATTAATTTTTTATTAAATTTTAAAGTTATGATAAATTTGCTTTTATCAAATATTGTGACGGGCACGATACGTAGGTTGAACGGAGGTACGGCCTAATAAAGGTTTATATTCAAGGTAAGGAGGGAAGGGGAGGAACAGCTAGCCACCAGCGAGATGGCTGTTTTTTATATACATATGGGTAAATTCGGGCTAAGGAGTTCGTTCCGTAAACCCGAGCTGCCCTATAGGTTTTAGCCTGTAATATCACCCTTTTCCTTGCCTTTAAGAAGTAATAAGGCTGCGGCAAGGCGGCGGCGGCTTTATTTATACCTTTTTCTTTTTGTCCCTGTTCGTACCTTTACGTTTTCGCCAACCCCGTTTCCGTTTCCGAATAACTTTTCGAAATTATTAAAAATAATTATATTTTCGAAATTATTACATAAATTTTATATTGGTTCGGCGTAACCTGCCTATTTTATAAATAGTTCTTTTCGGCAACCGCGGTTTACGCATTTATTTTCGGCCTTTAATATACGTTTTATTATATATTGTTTTTTAAATAATAACGGTAATAGTTAATTATTATTTAAGATTTAACTAAATAACCGATCTTTTATTATTAGTTTTAAAAGGTTTACGTCAAATTTCGAATATATCCTTAATAATACATTTAATTTTACGGTATTATGTAACGTAATCATAATAATTTTATATTTAATATATATTTAAAATAATCTTTTAAATAATTGCAAAATAATTACGTTTTTTAAGTTTAATTATATTAGATTTTTTATTTCAAAATACGGTACTTATTTTCTAAAAATATTAATTAATTGCTTTATTTAAACTTATATCGATATTATAATAGTTTATACGAATTTCGTCCTTTTTCGTAATTTTTTAATAAAAATAATAATTTTTTTTATTTTGGGGATTAATTAAAATGTTACTGTTATTTTGTTAATAGGTTTTATATCGTATTTATAAATTAAAAAAAGGTTTACTTTTAACGAAATATTTTTATTGTTAAAAATTAATTATGCTGCCGGTAAAAATTCGGCCTAATTATATTATACGTAATTTATAAAAGAACGGAAATATATAAATATTTTTTAATTAACTTTTTTTATAATTCTGTCCATTTAAGGATAAAAAGATATATTAAATTATTACTATATATTTATTAAGTTATATAAATAAATTTAAAATTTATTTATATAATTATTTCTTTTATTAAATATTAATTGTTTAAGAAAACCGTAATATTTTTAATAATAAATAATAAAGCATTAAACGTATGTTTTCGTATTTATGTTAAATATCGGCTTTAAAATAACTGTTTTCGTTAAGTAATTATAAAGTACCATAAAAAGCGGAGGTTCTTTTTTTGCCTTGCCGGTAAATCGATTATAAAATTTACCGAAAAATTTAAATAAAATTGGTTTGGAATAAATAAAGGCCATAATAACCTTTTTTTTAATTTTTTTTCCATACGTATAACTTATTATATATGTCGTAATTACGGTAAAAACGGCATATATCCTAAATTTATCTTAACTAATAATAATTATGAATTAATATTATTAACGTAATATTTTTTCTTAGATAGCCGGTAATATGAAAATCGTATACCCGTTAAATTAACAACGTTCGAAATAACTTTTAAATAAAGACTTAAATATATCCTTTAAATTATAAAAAAACCTTAAAATTAAAGGAATATTTCGTTATAAAAATATTTACCGTACTTATAACTAGGGAGAAATTACGTAATTTTTGGGTTACGGCGGCGTATGCTATATTTAAGGTTTTATTTTTGATAACCCTTAAATCCTATATTTCTTAAAGGTTTTTTTCGAGGAATATTTTTTTGTTAAGGAGTATAACCGATCGTTCGCTATTGCCTTGCTTTAAGTAAATTGCGGCTATCAGGATTTCCTGGATTTGCGTTAATTTATTAAATAATTATTTTTCTTTAATTAACCGGATTACCTACTTTTTAACTTTAATATTTTTTTTGCCGCAAAATATATTTTATGGCCTGCAAAATATAATATCGGGTCGACTTATTAATTTGTTAAGATAATATTTAAATACGAAATTAAAAGCGGGTAAAAAATTGGTTTATTAAATTTGCCTTTTAGTAAATTTACGGGTATTTATAAAGTATTAAAAGTTTACGTAATTTATTAAAATCGTAAAAAGGCTAATTAATTTTTAAAAAAATCTTTCCATTCCGCTAACGCTTTAACGATAATTAGCAGCTCCTTATTATATATTTCGTAATTATATTTAACTGGCGATAATTTCTTTAAAAAATACGTAATTGGTTATAAACGCCTTAATAAATCGAATTAAAACAAATATTTTTTAACTGTTTAGCCGAAATAATTTGCCTTTATTATCGTTTTTTTTCGGGGTTTTAATACGTAAGGATAAACGCTGTAATAAAAGGTTTTTTAAGTCGGTCGAAAATTTGGTATTTTTTTTGTTTTTCCAGCGGAAAAGGGTCCTTTTTTAGTTAATCGTAAAAGGGGAACCGTTACCTCGTTAAAAAATTTTATAAAGATTTAATAAAAATTAACGAATCCGATAAAGCTTTTAACTCTTTTTATATTAATAAAAACCTTTTATTCCCGAATAACAGTTTTCTTTTTAGGATTAATTTTTAAGCTTATTTTTATTTCGATAATAAATTTTAAGTATTTCGTTTTCTGGATTACGAATTCGTATTTATCCGGATCCAGCTTTAATTTTATTTCCGCCAAACGGCGTAATACCAGCTTAATTTTGGTTATATAATTGGTTCGAAAACCGGATAAATAAATTAATATATTATTTATATATACGGAACAAAAATTATCAAAATAAAGTTTCAGAGTAATATTAATATAACGTTAAAAGGCAGCCGGTATACCGTTAAGGTTAAATAAGTATACCAGTTATTCGAAAAACCCGAAATATATACGGAACGTAATTTTTTATTCGTTTCCTTAACGGATACGTAACCGGTAAAAAGCCGTTCGAACGTTAAGCTTCGTAAATTACCGGGCCTATAATAAGGTTCATAACGTTTTCTTTATTTATAAAAAAACGTAACGGTTTCGTTTTATAATTTTATTTAACTTTTTATAATTTAAGTAAAACCGTAAACCCTCGTTAAATTTCGTTACGAATAATACCGGGATACTTACGAAAGAATTATTAACCCGAATCCAATTTTTAATAAATAAATTTATAAATATTTTACGTAAAATTAATAATTTCTTTTTTAATATCCCGTATAAAAGTTTTTATAAAACTATTTTTTTAACCGGAAATATTTATTTCCAGATTTATTACGATATCATTATTATTATAATAAAATAATAACGATAAATTTTTATCGTTTACAAAAGGTTTCGGAATTTTTATACCGTTTTAAAAAAACGTTTTATTATATTTTTGGAAATTAATTACGGTTTTATTTTTAAAGCCTTATTAATATCTTTTATAAAAATTACAAATAATTATATTTCATGTTTCTTACGACGGTTTTGCCGTATTATTGCCGCAAAGGTTATAACTGCCATTAAGTAAACTTTTTTATACTTTTATAACCGCCCTTTTAGGCGGTCCTTAGGTTCCTTATCGAACAATCCTTTTTTACGTAATATGGGCGCAATAACGTTATTCGTAAAACGGATAAACAGTTATTTCGCCTTATATATAACATTATTATATTTTATTTAAAGTTTTCCTAAAATAAAAATGTAAAATAAGTTTTTGACTACGTATCCTTAAATTCGTTTTAGGCGGCCGTTTAAATTTATATTAACATAAATAATTTTTCGGATTACAATTATTATAAGTTCGTTATTTTTCGTTAATTTTAATTAATAAAATATAATAAGTATATATTATAATTTTAAACGGCAAATTAACCGTTAATAAAACGCAAAATAATAAATATATTTTTATCGATTAAAACGTTCATATATATAATATTAATAATTAAAACGTTTAATATAAAAAAGGTATTATTTAATTTATTATTAACTTTTTGAAATTTTTTTATTACGTTTTTTTTGCCAGCGACTTTTAATAAAAGTTATTTTTTTTTAAATTTTCGTTATCCGAATCGTTATTCTCGTTAATAATATTCCGCAAGTTCGCTGCCATAACCTCCGTTCTAGCCGGATAAGGCCGTTTTGCGGATTTATATTTGGGGTATTTTCAATTCGAATAACTTGTAGCGGCATAACTGAAACATTATATTTTCTGTTTCCGAACTTTTATTTTATCGTCGGAAAACTATTTCGCATAAGGCTGGTTATCCAAGCCCTATCCCGAACTATTTCCGGATCGCTTTTTTTAATTATCCCGTTATTAATTTATAAGTTTAGAAATTAACCTAATTAATTACGCGATATTTATTATAAACATATCTTTTTAAACGTTTTTTATTTAAATCTGTTTATTAATTTAATTAATGTATAATTATTAGTTAACCGTTCCGTTTTTTTTACCGGAATATCAAATTATCGTTTTTTTTGTTTAAATAATAATCGGGCAAAATTTTTAAGCAATTAATTATTTTTTTTACTTTATATATTTAACAATTATAATCGTTATAAGGTATATTTTTCGCAATTAATGTATTACGGAATTACGTATTAATACCGGCATTTAAAAAAACCATTTTAGTTATTAAAAATTATATTAAACCTTTATATTTGGCCAATTTAAGTTTAAAATTTAATAAGTAATTTTAAAACCGTTAATTATTACCTTATTTTATATATTATAATTGTTTTTTAACGGATTATACCGCTTATTTCTTTTCGAATTACTTTTTTATATAAAGAAAAAAATTATCGACGTTAAAATCCTTTTATAATTTTCTTATTTCGAATTAATAATTAAATCGTAATTGTTTTTCGGTAAATATAAATATTATAATGCTTAAATAAGTTATTATAAAAAAACTGAAAATAAACCGGTTTTCCTTTATTTTCGTACGAAATATAACGAAAAACAAACGGAACATTTTTTATTTCCTGTTTTACTAAGGCCATTTTATAGGCTTACGATTCGCTTTTACAAACGCATTATTAAGCGGTAGACCTACCGTAAATCCTTGGCGAAACGGGTCCTGTTTTATAAAAACCTTTTCTTTTTCCGCTTTTATAAAAAATATCTTTTTATTTCCGTTATCCGGTTAAGTAAGTTACTTCTCGGTTCGTTACGGCTAAAAACCAACTTAATAAATCTTTCTTATTATATATTAAGCTTTTGGAATATATTTACGAATAACTGGTGTTATAAGTTTTCTTTAGTAATTCCGGACGAGGTTAATACCGTAAGTTCGCCTATGGTTTCGTCGGTTATATTACTTCGCAATTACCTCGCTATAAAACCTTTTTTGGCTTATTATTTATAACCAGGGTATTTTTAGGAAGCGTTTCGCTTTTACCTAATTTTCTGGAAGTTATAATAAGTTATAACCTTAAATATATATAACGGATACGATACATAAGTCAAACGGAGGTACGGCCCAACAAAAGTTTATATTCAAAATAAGAAGGGAAAAGGAAAAACAGCTAGCCACCAGCGAGGTGGCTGGTTTTTATATACATATGGGTAAGCTCGGGCTAAGGAGCTCGCTCCGTAAGCCCGAGCTGCCCTACAGGCTCTGGCCTGTAACAAATATAATGAATTTTATATTGATTTATTTTGATTTTATTACTAAAATACATCCAGATTCCGTAACATTATTATATAAGTCCAACCGTTTTTACGATCAGTTTCAATCTAAGTCGTAATACGATTTTGTTTTTCTTAGGATTTTTAAATTTAAAAATTTATTCTCAGTAAATCATATTTTAATATAATAAGTCCTATCGTTAACCGTAAATCTCGGATTTATCTTTATTAAAAAAAGTTTAAAATCTTTGGCTATTTATATTATTAAATTTGATCTTAAAGGTGTATCGTATATGCAGTATGTGAAAATAGTACCAAATATCAGATAATTAAAAAGAATTCGTCGTTATAATAAATATATCAAAAATCGTTACAGTTACGATAGTTCCGGCGTTCCGATTAACTTTTTACGTCGTATTAGGGAAAGAAATCGCTTAAATCGGAAAAAAGCTGTTATCGAAAAAACTGTTTTACGGCTTTAATAAAAGATAAAAAAAGCTTAGCGCGCAAATAACGCGATATTAACGAAATTATCGGTTGTTTTTTTCGTTTACGTTGTTAAAAATTTCTTTATGAAAAAGAGTTAAAATTGTTAATTACGAGCTTTAGTAGATGGACGAATTAGAGGAATAAAAGCGCGTAAAGGTCGTTACCGTATCTTCTTATTCGGTAATTAACTAATCCGCCGTAAAACTTCCATAATTTCTTTCCGCTGCTTTAAAACAACATAAACTGAGTATAACGATTAAGTGTCAGCTAGCCACTGCACCAAAAGACTGAATTGATAAGTGCGCGCTTATCGGACTACTTATCTAACATTAAGCGGTTTAACTAATTATTAAATCTAAGTCGTAAGGGTTCATGTCAGTAGAAATAATGTGAAAATCTGAGTAATAATATAATTACTTGTTACATTTCGTAATACTAAGAGCGTTTTAAATAGCAATATTTTATTATAAATTAAAAATATTTAAGTCATAAAAATAAGCGTATTTATATATCATTGTTCTTATATATTGAACCTTTTTTTGCTTAATAACATATAATTCAGTAATTATTTAATTATATTTAGTTGATTTCTATTAAACGCTTATTTTATAGCTTAATTTACTTAGGTTTTGATTTGGTTATAACGCAACTGTTTTCGAAACTCGTACTTCGTTAATTCGTAATACGATTTCTGTTTTTTTCTAGGATCTTATTTCAAAATTATTTTTTTTCGAATAAATATTTTTCCCTTTAAGATATCTAGTTGCGTTATTAAATCTTGTCGTTAGTATTTTTTTCTATTGTTTGTTATTAGAACTTGCTTTTTGTTTTTAACGAATTTAATTTCGAAATTATGCCGTATTTCTTATATTTCTTAAAAAATTAAAATTACGAAATAATAGAAAACATTTCGAAATATAAGGTTTATATAAGCCGTAATTACTTTTTTAATAAAACAGATATTTCGTTATTTTTATTAGAAAATATTTCTATCAAAAACTAACGATTAAAACGTAAAGAAATATTTACCAAAAAAACTTTTTTGGAATTTTAAAATCTTTATTAGCCAAAAAAATAAACGAAGTTCTTACGCGCCTAATTCGTTTTCGTAAATAAAAAACTTTTTTTCGTTTTAAAAATATCAAAATAATATAGCAAAAAACATAATCTTTGAAAATGCTAGAAGAGTAAAAACGATAAAAATAGGCTTCCGTCGAAGCTTTTATTACTGAGTTCGTTTTTCCTTACGATTCGATTGATTGGTTTTTTATGACCGCCTTAGAAACTATAAATTAAGATATTATTATTTCTGATAACCTCGTCATTATTAGTAAAAACTTCTTAATAAATATTAGCCGTTTAGAAGATTTTTCGCGGGTGTTTAGATGTTTTCGAAATTGGAATACTTTTTTTATTTGATTAAATACTAAGTAAATCCATTTTCTTTTCGTATATCGAAAGTTTCTTTTTTATTTTATATACAGTTTCGTTTTTCGTTTTTTTGTCGTTTTATTCAGTATAAACTTTAATAATATTTATTATTAATTTAAATAAATACATTTAACAAACTAAGTAGAATTTAATTTAAAATAGAGAGTTTAATTAATAATTATTTTTTAAGATTTTTTAATATTTTTATATAGACCGATATATTTAAAATCGAATATATTTGCTCGGCCTTTTTATTTAACTATTGTTTAAGGCGAAATAAATTATTTTTCCTTTTTAGAAAAGTATTTGTTTATTTATTCTTGATTATAATATTTATTTCTTTAGATATTTACGAATTTTAGGTTCTTTCTTCATTTTTAAGATAATTATTTCAGTTAATCTATTACAAATATTACCATGAGATTAATAGATTTATCGTATGCATTTTTGTAAATATTTAATATAAATTCGAAATTTACGTTTGTTAAAGTTCTTTGAATATTTTCAAAATAATTAATATTATATATTAATTAGATAATAGATAATTCTGTAATCTAGTTAGTTTCTTTGTAAATAATATAATATTCCAAGTATATTTTTAATATTTAATTTAATCGTTCAATTTAATAATCCGTTTAAGGTTAATTTATATTAAATAATTTATAATATAAACCCATTTCTATTATAAAGCTTCATTAAAATATAGAAATAAGCGTAATTCTTTTATCGAAAATAGTTTTATATAGTAATCCGTATATTCTAAAAACGTTTTTGAAAAATATATTTTTTATTCGATATTAATTTGTGTTTAGTAAAGCAAAGAATAAAAGGATTTCGTAAAACTATCGACGATAACAAAAATATTATATTAATATACCTTTATTACAAGATTTTCGAATAAAAGAAATTTAATAATAAAATATATAATAATCGAATCCCATCATCTTTTTGAACCGGTAATAATTATCATTCTCTATAAAGCTTATATTGACGATATAAAGTTTTTAAATTATTATTTTTATTTTAAGAAAACTATACATATGTTAAAATTATTTTAAGGTTTTATAAATCCTTAATTAGTTATGTATTTGATACTTATATATATCGCATACTAAGTATATTTAGGTGTTTTAAACCTTATAATTTATTTTTTAAAATAAATTATTATTATATTTACTTTTAAATATTCAGTATATATTGTATGATATAATCCGTATTATTATAATTTAATATTGGAGTAAATATATTTATAAAATACTATCTAAAATAATATAAGAAATTTTAATAAACGTATATTCGAAATGTAATTGCTTATTTAAAATATGAATTTTATTGATTTTTAGCCATGTTTTATAAATAATAACCAAATTAAAATTCGCCAATTTTTCGTATTATCATTATCGTTCCGTAAATTCTTTAATCGTAATAAAACGGGCAAAATTTTAATAATCTATATTAAATTGAGGTGGGGGGAGAATTGGTCTTGATCAGTACGAATGATCATTTTATGTCACGGTACGGAATAGGATTGTCGAGATGAAAAACTTAATCCGATTATATTGCTGGTATTGAACCTCGATGGCTGAAAATGACAGAAAACATGCTAGGCGGTGATGGTGGCTGGTGATCTCTAGGGGTTAACCCATGGCGAAAAAGAACTTCTTAATATATACGAGAGACCCGGGCTTTTTAATTAGCCGAGCCTGGTTATAAGTGTAATACCCCGCCCCATTTCAATATAAACTTTAAGTTAATAAAGATTTTTCTTAAAAATATCTAAATTTTCGAAAACATGTAATAATAACCATAGAGTATTTATTTGAAATAATATAATTAAATTTGATAATTCTTGAATTTATATTAATAAAATATTAAGAAATACAATTTATCTTAATTATTTCGTTATTTAATTACCGTACTTAACGCGTATTCCGAAATGTCAGTTTTTACTTTAATAAATCGTATTAAATCGTATATAAGTAATAATAGCATATTAATAATCGTATTTCTAATTTTTAAAAAGTTTTTTATTTATAATACCTTTTTAATATTTAGTTTCTTTTTAATAAAATTAAGTAAATATATAATAATTTTATTAAAGTTTCGAATAAATATTTTATAATAATTAATAAATTCGAAAACTACTTTTATTTTGTTAATAACTTTTACTGTTTATTATATTTTAATTATAATAATATTTTTATGTTTATTTTAAAATATTTTAAATATTTTAATTTTTCTTTGTAAAATTAAACTATTTTGACATTAAATAATAATTTAACATTCTATAAAATTTATAAAACTTTATAAACGTATTTTTAATATACTTTCCCGGTTTTCGAATAAATAGAAATATTATTAAAATTATATATAACATAAATTTTGAAATATATATATAATATATATATTATTATTCGTTAAAGTATTATTAATACGATTATAAATTATATTAACGTCATTAAATATTTAAATAATCCTCACTTCGGTTCAAAAAATATCTTTTATTTATCTTTTTTTAAATCTTAATAAAAATATGTTTATTTCTGAAAATCGATTATTATAAATTATTTAATTCCGTAGAATCGGTGTCTTATTTTAATAAATATAAGTAAACATATTTAATTTTTAATAATACTAATATTTAATTATTGGTAATCTATTATAAGTTGTTACGGCACGAGAACAAGAACGTAGCTATCACACCACTAAAAGTGGAACGTTGTCAGGTCGAGTCCTAACCGCCTTGATCTGCCCTATATACCTACAAGGTGCCACTTAGGGCTGTGACATAAGTAATAGTTTATCATCTTTTAAATACGAAAAAATAAGATATTTGACAAATAGTTTCGAAAACCGAATTTATCCTTGTTTTAATCAATTGTTTCTATATTTTTGAACGTACATAATATATTTTCGTTTAAGTTTTAAATATGGTACTATTTCGTAAATATACTTTGTTTTTTAAATTATTTTATAATTCTCCTTATTATATTTTAATAACGGCCTTTTAAACTATTTTTTAAAGGCTAACCTATACTAATAATATTTTAATGATATATTATTTAAGCTTTTCAATTTTTAAAACCATAAAATTAAATTATAATTTAATTCTTTAAACTATATTTTAATCATAATAATAATACATATTTTTGAATATCTGTTTTCTTTATGATTTATTCCTTTAAATAGTTATCTTTTATAGTATTGTTAAATTTATATTTATTATTATTTCTGTTTAAATGTTAACATTTAAATGAATTAGGTTTTTCGTCGATAAATACATGATATTAATATATTTGTAATTTTTCTAAAATTACATTATAATAGCCAAGTAATATCGGACTTAATTATTTAGTGTTAACTTTAATTAGAAACTTCGAAATAATGAATTTTGAATTGAATCTTTTTATTGTTATATACAAAATCCGAATTTTAGATATTTATATTAATATAAAATTATAACTTATATTTTTATAATCATTTCAACTTATTAATAACGTTTAATAAAGTATAAATTTAGTCTATGATTTAGTAATTCATTACTACGATATACTAATACGTTACCATTCGTATTTTTAAAGTAATAAAATTATTAACGATTTTTATCGTTACGTTTAAAGTTTCTTTTAGCGATCTTTTTTAATTCTTTCAAGCTTCGTATTTTTAAGACCCTTTTATAAATAATCTTTTTGAAAACTTTTTTTCGAACTTATTAAATCTTATTGATACTGTTTCATATAATTTATTAAGTTATTATATTTATCGTTTTTGTCGACCTATTTGTTTGTTAAGTTATATTAAGTGTTTTGAATTTTTTTATAACCTGCTATCTTATAAAATAAATTATATTTTTGAATAATATATAATATACTATTACACTCTATATGCCTTTTTCTTTTTTAAATAAAATTCTGAAGTACATTATCGGATTTCATAAAATTTGCTTTTTAATTAAATTTATAATAAATCATAATTAACAATAACAGTTTACGATAAGTTTCTAGCAATATCTTTTAACAATATATTTCAATAATCTTTTACAAGAATTATTCTTTTTATTAATTTTACAAAGTCATTTGTTTATTAATATCGTGTTATAAAATAATAATTCTAAAATATTAATATTATTACTTATTTACCTTATTATTTCCGGTTTAATTGATGAAATTCAATTCTTTTCACATATAGTATAATCCGTTAATAAATGGATTTTTTTTCAAATTGTTCTATATTAAGTATTTTCGTTATTAGAATATATACCGCATATTTCACTATATTAGTTAACAGTTTCAGAATAAATATTTTTTTAATTTACTCTTAATATTTCTTTACTTGTTCCTTTAAGGTATATCATTATTTTTCGACCGTTTTCAAGTTAACTTTTAAATTTTTAGTATCTTTCGTCGGACCTTTTTTTATAATAACCTTATTTCGTATTAATCTTAAATCGTATTAATAAGCCTTTTATTATTTTTTCGATTAATTCTAACTTATTGTTTCGACATAAAAATTTAATGATTGTATCGCAATTTCTTAGATTTTTTTTCAAATATTTCAGTAATATCTTTTCTTACCTTAATTATAATATTTAATTTAACTTTTACCTTTATATAAACGCGTTTCGAAGTTTATAAATCTTAATGTCGTAATATAAAATATAAATAATATATTACGTTTTTTTTAAATTAACAAATTAACTTTTATATTTTGGAATACCTTGTTTCTTTGCCTAATTCGTATAATTTATTATTAATATTTACGCCTTCGATTGTGTATCGATTTAAAATGTTAAATTATAAAATATTGCTAATTTTATATTAATATTGTCCTTTAATGTTGTAATAAGATATATTTTTATAGGTATTTGTGTTATTGTAATCTTTTTTTATTTTAACTATAAACTTTCTAAATATTATTATTTATTTCGAAATAAATTTTCTTAACCTAACTAAAGAATTTGTTACACTACTATATATTTTTTATCGAGAGTTTTAAAATTAATTTTTAAATTATTTTCGAAATTAACGCAATTACGAAAGATTTCCGAATAAACTTTTTTGGTCGGCCTTTATATACTCTAAATAATTCTTATAACAGTTTCAAATTAATTAAAAACGTTTCCTATTAAAACAGCTATAACGGCGAAAATCTTATCCGCCGGTTTTTCGAATTTTTAAAACTTAAGATATATGTTTACCGAAATATAAAACCTTTGTATTTTACTTTTTTCGTTATAAAATTAAAATTTTTTAACTTTAAGTTTCGGTATATTCGTGTACGTTAAACTTTATATAGGTTATCACATTTAAATCTTTAACTTTTAAATCTTATTCCGAAATTGAATTTTTATTAAAAAGGCGGTTTTTTATTTATTAATAGATATAATAATTAAGGAAAATATTATTTAAAATTTGAGAATATTATTAAATATAACCTTATAACGTAGAACGACTAAAGGGTTTAATTAATTACTACATTTACATCGTATAGATGTATATTAATAAAAATATTCTAAGATTTCATATCATGCATATAATAACTTATTATGTTGTATAATAATAAAAACGTTTTAAATAACGAATATATATATTTTATATAAATTAAATAATTTTATTAGATACGAATGGGTTTATATGGATTTATTTGGATCTTGTTACCAAAAGAGATCCAAATTAGGTAACCCTTTCGTATGGGTCCAACCGTTCTTGCGACCGGTGTTGGTTGGCCTAGATTGTAACAACTACTAACAACGTAAAGTAATACGCTATAAAAGCGGAATACTTCCTGTTACCGAGATATAACTATTATAAAAGCAACCTATTATTATCTACAGGCCTTTATTACTTATATATGATTGAAAATATCATCCGTGGGTACTGGTAGGTAGCGTGGGTGGGTGGTTAGTGCAAACCCTAATATAGCCTCCGTATACTAACTCTTCCATCTGTGAAACTGACTGGAGTATCGAGGATGCCATTGCCGAACTTGGCATTGTTGAACTTGGAATTGTCGATGGCAATATTGTTCGGCGTAGGGTTATTATCGAGCTTCACCAGAGTTGCCTGTACGAGCAGTGTCCGCGTTCTTCAAGCCCCAAATGCGTAGGCCGGAGATCCTGACCGCCATGATGATAATTCCTTGGATGACCTTGGTAAGGATCATGCGTTTTTGGTTCTCGTCCCTAAGCCCTCCCCCTGTAGCACCTATATAAAACTCTTTATCACTATATTCCCCCCTGACCAGTTATACTGTAACTTATACTATTCTTCTCTAGTTTATACTTTCTATCTTCTTTACGGCCTCTTCTTTTATGGCCTTGTGACTGCTTTTTATTTTTTGGGTAAATCCAACTAATATCTCTATCCGTTGCTGTGTTCTCCTTCCTCATAAGCCTTCTACAATGCCCATCAGCCCAAAGTGTTGTCGGACCTAACAACGCCAGTTAGCCCTAGCGGAGATTACTTTACGCACCCCTGGTACCTTTTCCTCTCAGCCACAGCTGTATTTACGTGTATAAAAGGAAGGTTCGCTACCTTCATTTTCTAGCTAGGACCTTTTAGAGGTTAAGGCAACCTTTAATATACTTCTTCTTCAGTTATATGCTTCTATGTATGATATCAGGGTTTTATAGTTATGAGCCCGGTCCGTATTGTTTTTAACCGCGTTTTGATATATTTCTTACATACGTTTTGTTAAAGTTATTCGGAAACTTGTTATAGTTCCTGCGGTATACTTATTGCTCCGTTGCTAAGAATATTTAGCGTTTAGCTATTACCTTTTTTATTATTTTAGCCCGTTTACCCTTTATATTATTTCTGAACTTATGGTTATCAAGATAATAAACCTTGACGAATCCTTTTTAAAATGCGCTTTTAAGTATTTACTTAAGAAAAAAAATATAAAAAATAAAATATTTTCTAATTTTACGTTAATGCGACAGCTAGCATATTATAAGCATATATTAATCTTAACGTAATTTAAATACCGTTTTTACTAACGATACCTATTTTTCCTGAACCTTATGATTTTCAAAATAAAATAATTAACAAATATACCTTAAATGACCCGAATTATTTGAAGATCGAAAAGGCCTTAAAGGTATATAATAGGAAATAATCCTTATATATCGTTTAAAGAAATGTATTCGTTAAAGTTAATATATTCTAGAACTAGTCGGTTTATCTTAGTTATTATTAAATATATTGCAAAAAAAATGGTTTTTTGAAAAAGGATAATTATTTAAAAAGATAAATTTAAGCTTAATAATAACGTTCCAATTTATAAAATTAACGTTCGATATAAACAATCGTTAAAAATTAATAAGTTTTAAATAAATATTTAGTAATTATACGTTGCAAAATATATATTAAAACCGCAGGAATTTAAATATTAGCTATTGTAAGTTATTACGACCCTCTGAATTTCCTAAAGATTATTAACGTTTATTTACTCGAATTTTTATTATTTAAAAAGTAAACGTAAAAAAAGCCATATTCCAAAGCAAGGATCTTATTAAACTATTACCTGTACAAAAGCTAATAAAGTAGTTTTAAAGCTATATAAGATTATGAAAGGTTTAAACCATTATTACAAAACAGTTGTTATGGAGAACGTTTGATATTATTTTGAATAAAAAGTCTTTTAATTAGACGAATATACCTTTAAATAACCGGAATAATAATAACCGGAATAATAATAACCGGAATAAAAATAACCGGAATAATAATAACCGGAATAACGGCGGCAGTAATAGTAATAACCGTCTTACGCTAAAATACTGTTATGGAAAATTTTTTTCAAAAATTGCCCTTATATTAACGAAAATAATAAATCCGATAAATAAAACAAAACTCTTAAAATCGAAAAAAATAAGTAAATATATTTGGAAAACCTCTTCTTAGCGAAAGAAATTTAGGCGTTTGTAAAAAAAATAAGTTATAAGCTTTTTAATCTGCTTTAAGATTCTTTGTTAAAAATTTTTTAAAGGCTTATAGGCTAATAACGTTATTATCAGATACATCTTAAAAAGGTTTATATTATTAAATATTTATTCTTACAACTATATTAGAAACCGTTAAGATAATTTCGTTAATTTATACTTTTTAAGGATAAAAAGAGAATTCCTAACCGAAAAAATATGTTTATATTATGGAGAAAAATATACGAAAGAATACGTTTAGTATACCGTTAAGAAAACCTAATATCTTTCTTTTGAAAAATTATTGATATATCTCCAAAATACATATTAATCTAATTTCGTATAAGCTTTTTTAAAAAACCGAGATTTATTAGAATTACGAAACCGACGTCGTATATCATAAGGTATTAGGTACGAAAATAGCTAAGATTCGGTAGATCGAACGCTAGCTTATTATATACCACGTTAAAATAATGTCAGAAAATGATAAAAACGATATTATTCTAATAACCTTTGCAATAGTTAAAAAAAGCCGATTAATACCGTCCAAGAAAACGAAAATAACCTAAAGAATAAGGTTATCCTTAAAAGCGAAAACGAAAATTTCGTTTCGGAATTCCTAATTTAAGAATTCCTTCTTTTTAAATTAATCTTACAGCAAAAGCTTTATAGCAATAATTCTAGAATTTTTTAAAGCCCCTAGAGAGAAACGCTATAATATGACATCGAAAATTAAGTTATTTAAATTGACATATCTTTAAAAAGTTAATAAAAATAATTATCGGAATAAACGTTTATTTGCTTTTAATAGTTTAATATCAAAATTATTAAATCGTTAAGACGTAAAAAATAATATTATAACGGGAATTAATTAAAAAAAGCCAACCCTTTAATGTTATATATGTTAATCTTTTCGAATTTAACAATATCTTTAACGGGTATACGAAACCGTTAATTATTACTTATCTAATTATTAAGACTAAGATTAATTATAACTTACAACTAAAAAGTTTTTAACTGCCTCACTAAACGTAATAATTTTCCTTAAAAACAATTTTATATCAAAATTAAAACGATCGTATCAAATAACAAAATGTTTTTCGGAAATAAAATCCAAAAATAAATATCTAATATAAATATTATTTATAAATCTTCGCCTTTATAAATTAAAAAATGAGTAAACGTTTAAAAACGCACCGGAGGCGTAAATATTACGAAAACATATTACTTAATTATTAATAATAACTTTCTTTTTAACTTATAGCTGAAAATAATAGAAATAATTACACATATTATTAATCGCATACTGATTTAAGCTGTAAATTTAAGCAACCTTTATTTAAATGTTTAACAAATAATTAACTAAAAAGGATGAAATATTTATTTATAAAAAAGGTCTAAAAACGAACGTAACGAATATCGTCATTTTCGGATCAAAATTTTAAGCGTTTATAGAAATTATCCGTTGGGGAAAAAACGCCTAAAAAATAAATTCCAGAATATATATGGAGTACATTATAAGATATATAACTAATAACATATACCGAGTATAAATCCTTTCGTAATAACGTATTATTACTGTTAAGAATATTACTTTTAAAGAAACAAAAAAATAATAAGGCGAACGGAAAAAGGTTTGCTTTAAAATCGCAAGATTAAACCATTAAATTAATAACATCCTTACTTTATCTGTAATAATAACCTTTTTCAGAATTTTTAAAATTATTTTCAATAAAGAGTTTTTAAAAAATAAATATTATTAAAGGAGCAAATAATTCGATAAAACAAAACGAACCTAAAAAGTTATTTACGATATTATTATAATAATTATAAATTTTCTTAATTTAGAGATTTTATAGGAACCTAAGCAGATAAAGGCTAATAAATTCTATAATTCGTATTTTAACGAAATTTCTTTTAATTCGACAATTAATAATAATTTCGAAAGATATCTCAGCCGTATCCCTAATAAAATGAATAATTCGGAACGTGAAGTTAATTAACTTTATTTATCTATATCGAAAGTTATTCCAGCCCTTAAAAACCGAAATTATTAATAATTGTGATAGGGCTGTATAAAGCTCTATTATAAAGCACCGGACAAACGCCGGTACCAAGCAGCACTAGCGCAGCGCCTTATATGCGATCATACATAATTTTATTTTTATTTTCCTTTTCTTTTTTTTAGCTAGAAAATAAACTTTTATTAACAGCTAATTACAAACAGCTTAAGTAAAACCTTTTACATATTTTTTAGCTTATTATTTAGCAAAACAGGAAACGCTTAAGATTAAATATTAGGATTTTCGAAGGTTTTTTAAGGGGCCTAATAAAGGGCCCTTATTGATCTAAAGTTACAAAAAATATTGAACGTTATAACGGAAACTTTAATAAGTTCGATAACAGTTATAAAATAGCGTATAAGATATTAGATTAAGGAAAGCAAGAAAAAGGTAACTAAATTCCGTAAATATATAAAAATATAATATAAGGCAAATAAGAAATTAATATAAACGGCCGAATAACTTAAAAACAGCTTAATTACTTAATAAAATTTATTATTTAATTATAAGTTCGAAACGTAATACTCTTTATAAATACCAACCTTTTTTTAATTTAATAACGAACGGAAATGTAATTAAGCTATTTTGCAAAAACGGTTCGAATAACCGAATTAATAATAAAAGTTAAACGGAAACCGTTGTTTTAGCCGGAGAAATTTGACGGAATAAAAAAGAGGTTCTCCGAATAATACGTATTCATAATTTATAAGTTCAAAATAAACCTTATTTTCGTAAAAAGAATTCGTAAGTAATTTTATGCTATATATGAAAAATTCGAAATTAATAAATAACGTACGGTTATTACTTATTATATTACCGAAAGCTTAAATAGTTTTATAATTTTATCGGCTTTTTTAGACATTATACGAATAATATAATAATCGGCAGAAAAAGGAAAAAGTAACCGAATGCTTTCGGAACTTAAAGAAAGCCGATAACGCGAAATTTTCGTTATTTTATTTTTTATTCGAAAAAACGTTAATAAACGCGAAAAGAATTATTTAATTAATGGAAGCAAGATTTACGCTTTTCAAAAAATATGAAATAAAAAATTTACTTAAATTTCAATTTTAATGGATTTTTTTAAAAAATTATAACGTATAAGTAAATAAGGTAATGGAAATCGCCGGATGCCTTAAAGGAATACTGCGGCAAAAAGGAATAAATAATTTTAAATAACTTAATTAAACGGTAATACTTAACCGGGAAATAACCTAAATAACGATATAAATATAACGGGTATTTCGGCAGTAAAACGGCAAAAGCCAAAATTTTAAATTTTACTATTACCGTTAAAATAAGACGCGCAATAAATAATTTAAAAAAACGGAACATTCGTAAAGTAAAAGGCCTTTATTTACGTTATAAGTGTATTAAATATAGCGCGAACTATGATCTGTTGTTATTAATTAAAAAACCGTAAAAAAAATTAATTCGTTAAAAACGTACGAAAATAAAAAGTCGGAATTTAAGGGCGAAAAAGGAAAAAAATAGTTCTTAAATATTGGTACGTTCGGAAACGAAAAGCGACTTAAGCCGAAATAAAAATCGCAAAATAAAATATGGACAGTATTTTATTTATTATCCATATATATCTTAATTAAAAAGATTTTTGGAAGCTTTTAATAAATACGGATATAAATGTTTTACCGTAATAAACGAAATAATTGTAAACCGTCTACAATTATCGCATATTTTAATAAATTTACGCGGATTAAAAAGAATTTGAAAAAAGGTTGCCGACGGCGAAAGGAAATTAAGGAAATAATATATATAAAAACAGATAATGACGATTTCAAAACCAGGATATTTATATATATTATTAATAACTTTAATTATCTTTTGATTTTAGAGAGACCTTAAATAAAGTGTTACGACGTTATATATATAATATAAGAATATCTTTTGACGATAAATGTAATAAGTTATAAAAAGGTTTACGAAAAAAGATACGAAATTTAAGGAAATAATATATAAGTAATTCGCAAAACGAAAAAAATTTAATTATCGTTTTTAAAGCGGAATTTCGAAAAATAAAAAAGATTAAAAAGATTAAATAGGAAATTTAGTTATTTTCAATTATTTTAGCCGATATTAATAAGGTATTAACGCCTAAGAAAAAAATAAAAGTTAATAAAAAATTCGGTTTAAATTAAAAACGTTTCGGAAATTATTCGACAAAAACCTAAGTAATATTTTACTCCTACCCTGCTTCGGAATAAATTATATAATTTTATTATGTAAAAACGAAATAAAAACAATATTAATATTATAAAGATTTACATATAATTTAATTAAGGACGAATTGTTAGCTTTAAGGAAAACCTTGACGGAATTTTTAGATAAAAAGTATATTTACGTAAATAATTTACTTATAAGGGTTCCGGTTTTATTTATGAAAAAACCCGGAAAAGGGTTACGTTTTTATTGCGATTATCGGGCGTTAAATATAATAATCGAAAAAAACCGTTATTTTTTACTCCTTATTTCGGACATCTTACAGTTATTTTCTTATGTTAAGTAATTTATAAAAATAAACGTCCGAATAATGTTCCATAAAATTAGGATTAAAAAAAAACAAATAAACAATAGCATTTTAAATACGTTTCGGTTTATACGAATAATTAGTAATACCGTTTGGCTTATGCAAAATTTCCGCAATTTTTTAATGATATATTAATGGGGTCCTAAAGGAGTACTTCGACGTTTTTTGCTTAACGTATATAGGCGATATTTTTATTTTTTTTCCGGATCTAAGTAGGATTATATATAAAAAGTAAAAGAAATCCTAAGCCGTTTGAGAAAAATAAGTTTAAATCTAGATATCTTTAAATGCGAATTTGCCATACAAACGACAAAATATTTTAGATTTATTATAAATGTTAAAAAAAGAATACGAATAAACTCCGAAAAATTACGTATGATTGAAAAATAGAAAGTTCCAAAAATATTTAAAAAAAACCTGAAATTTCTTAGGGTTCGCAAATTTTTATCGCGACTTTAAAACTTATTACGCGAATATATTAGTACCGCTAATCACTTTAATCCGGAAAAAAAAGAAATAACGTTTAAACGTTTTAAAAACGCCTTTATAACGCAACGAATCTTAATATAATAAAATTCCGAAAAACTTATAGTATTAAAAATAGATTATTTAAAAGTAATATTTTAAGATTATTTATTTTAAATTAATAAATTAAGAATATTATGTCCGGTCGTTTATTATTTTAAAAAATTAAGCCTTATTAAAATTAATTACCAAATATATAATAAAAAGTTTTTAATAATAATAGGTTACTTAAAAAGGTAAGATATAAAATTATGTAATATAATAACCTTATTTAAAATTATTATTAACTATAAAAATTTAAAGTATTTTATAATTATTAAAACCTTAAACGAATATTAAATAAGGTAATTAAAAAATTATTTTATTTTAACTTTTATTTCGAATTTTATATTAATTATTTATATATTAAGGCCGATATATTTTTGCGTAATAAATCAAATATGTTTATAAGAGAAAATAATAATCGGAAAACCGTATAAACATTATAATTAATAAAAAATAAATAATTATTTACATTATTTATAACATATTAAAAATACGTTAAAAATATAATACCGATTAATAATATTAAAGCTAAAGAGAACGAGTTACCGTAAGAAACGTAAATATTTTAATATTACGAAAACTTCCAAAAGTTTTGGGACGTAATATTGAATCATAATAAAAATTATGATTATATTATTAAGATTATTATAAAAAAAGTAACTTTCTTACGGAATTAAAATTCTTAATATCGATTATGGAATGTATTTTAAATGTTAAAAGTTTTCCTTAATTTTTGAAAACGCTTTTAGATTTTTAATTAAAAGTTATTTAAGATAATTTTAATATAAAATATTTACGATTTTTATATAATAAGTTATTTAAGTAAAAAGGTTACGATGACGGTATTTTCGAAGTTTCTTTTTTCTGGCCGGATATATATCGTATAATAAAATAATTTTATAGGAATTATAACGTAATCGGCTATAAGAACGCATGAAAAAATAGGAAACAAAGTTAATAAAATTATTTCCGGTTTTTAAATAGTTTTATAGCTAATTATCGATTTATTTTATAACCAATTTGTTAGCCGTGTTTAAATACAATTTATATTTTTTAATAATTATAATACATTAATTATTTAACGTAATAACTTTAAACATAATACGTATAATATATATAAAAACATATGCGGAAGTATTTCTAAAAATATATTTACAATTCTAATTTTTCTTTAAATATTATTATAAAAAATAAAAAAATAAATTAAATAAGAAAATTACAAATTAAATTTTACAAATTAATAATGATAAAATAACGTTTTTTACCGTATATTACCTAAAAACTAATGATATTACGGAAAGGGTTAATTAAGAAATATTAATTTATTTACGAATTTTCGTAACCTATTTATAATAGAAATACAATAAATTCTTTTTAAGAACATTATTTATAATTAATAATTAATATATCATTTATGTAAAATTAAGTTTTTCTTATAAATATTACGTTAACCTGATTTCTTAAATAACAAGAAATCCGGTAGTTAAAAAGAATTTACGTATAAAAACGTAAATCTTCGTTAGAAAATTACGAAAAAATAAGGAATTCGTTTAAGCCGTAATAGCGGCGGCCTAGCAAATATAAAAGGAAATAACGAATAAACATTATGTTTGTGCCGAAGAATGCGAAATTAATAATAAAATTTAATTTTTTTAAGAAATATTATTGTTTTTTCGTTATTAAAAGAATTAAAGTAATTTTAAGCTAAATATTAAATAAATAAAATGATTAGCTTTTACGTTATTAAATTAAATATATTTTAAAAAAATTATAATTATTTTTATAATAATTTATTAAATCGTATCGATCATAATCCCTTACGGTTCTAAATTAATATAAATACGTAATCGTTTTTTATTATTTTTAAAAGAAATAATAAATTAAAATTAAAAATTTAAAAATTTAAAATAACTTTATACGTTAAATATAAGTAAAATAATTAAATTACGTAAAACCGATTTATAAACCGTTCAAAAAGTTTACAAATATAATAATTTTCTAACGGTTCGAAAAACAATACGGTAATATAATTATTAATAACGGATCTTAAATTTAATATATTATCTAAAAGCAGATAAATAAAAACCCAGTTTAAAAGTACCGGCCGGGCTGTATATAAACGGCATAAGAAAGTTAGGGAAACCGTTTAAAAATAAATTTAAACAATTTGCCAATAAAGATTAAAATAATATTCCCGTTGTGTACGAATAAAATATACTGAAAGAGAATTAGGTATTATAAAAATAATATGCCGGTTACGAAATTATTTAATTATTTTCAAAAATTTATAAATTTAACGATTTATTTTATAAATTTGTAAAATTAATGTTATACCAAAGTTCCGAATTTAAAGCGTACGATTATTCAGTTTTATTTATATGAAATTCCGACAAAATCGGGATTTTTTTTAATTATTTAAGTTACGATTATAAAATTTTCGAAAATATTAATAATATAATTATTAATGGTTATTAATTTAGTTTATGACGAATGTTAATAAATAATACGGAAAGGGCGCGGAAATATTATAAAAAAAATTTATAAAACGGAATTTGTTATTTTTATATTTAATACGTTTTTTATTATATGGGGTAAAAAAACCCATAAAACCGATAACTTAATTGTCGTATAAATACCGCATAAATAAGGACTTAAGGGCATAAACTTATTTCGGAATAAATGACGTATAAAAACTTAAAGCGCAAATATAAGGCCTTAATATCCGTTTTTTTAAAGTACCGATAACCGTTAAATTAAGATTAATAGCAAAAAAACAATATAGAAAATGCGTAAAAAACGAACTTATTAAGGTTTCGGTAATTATAATTAAAAATAATTTCGTAACACGGGTTAATTATTTAACGAAATTCGGGAATATTTTTAAATTATATGGGAATTACGATAAGAAAATATATAAATAAAAATAAAAAAAGTTATTTCAAAATATTGATATTTATAATTAACGCAAACGTAATAATAAACCGTTTTCTTCTTATAATAATAAGTATTTTGGGCGCAATAAATAAATAAAATATATATAAATTATATATTTTGTTAATTTAAATAAAATATATTTGGGTTTTTAATAAAACGAATTATATAGGTAAAATAAGATATATTATAAATGTGGGCGAGATATTCGTTTAAAGTAATGTAAGTATATAACGTATGAAAAATTCTAGCAGATTCCAACTTATTAAAAAACCTTAAAAACGTAAAAACGTCTTTTTTATAAAATATTTTCGCAATGTTATAACGTATTTTTTAATTTTTAAACTGTTGCAAAATAACGTATAAAATTAATATTATAGGTATTAATAAAAATTAATTTAGTGAATTAAGTTATTATTATAAAAAAGAAAGATTAGAATAAGTAAAAATGTAAACGTATTTTTATGTATAAAAATATTTAACGTATAATTAGCTTATATTTAACTATTTAAGCTAGGCTTAATTTAGAAATTAATAAATTTCCGAATTTCAGATTAATTAAAAATTAAAAATTAGCATAATTATTGATTTTGCGATAAATTAATTTTTTTAGGAAAGGTAAGGGGTAATATAATGGGGCTTTATGAAGCCTTATTATGGAGCACCGGATAAACGCCGATACTAAGCAGCATTAGCGCAGCGCCTTATATACGATTACATATAACTGTATTTTCATCTTCCCTTTCATTTCTCTTTAGCTAGAAAATAAATTTTTATTCGCAACTAATTACAGACCGCTCAGGTGAAACCTTGTACAATAATTTAAGATATTACCGCCAGATAAAGTTTAAAATGTATTATTAGGTTTTTTTAACCACTATAACGCCGTACAGAACTAGACTTCCTGGATTAAATAATTATTATCGATTTCAAAACGCGAAACGAAAGGAAAAAAAAAAGCTATCTTTGGCTAATATCAATTATAAATTAAAATTCAGAAAACTTAATACCGATCTAATTATTTTCAATAATATTTTTTCGACCGTCATAAAACATAATCGCTTATATCGTACTAATATTCTCGTTACCCTCAAATATTAGCAAATATTTATATAACATAAATACGTTAAAACTTAAAAAATAACTGCTTTAAAAACCAAATATATAGGGTAAAATAATTAATTATTATTACTTTAATCCAAAAAGCAATTTACGCCGTTAATCTAAACGGTATTTTTCTGTTAATATAAATATTTATATATAAATTTAATAAATACAGGATATTGTAAAAATTTAAGATTAAATATGTTATCCGTAATAATCCTTAACTTTATAAAAACTTGAACGTTTAAATATTTACGTTAATACAAAGGTTTTCCGTATATTTATAGCTATTATAACCCGATTTAATCTTAAACTTCGTTAACTTAACGTTATTAACGCGTTTTTGCATTACGATCTCGATAAATTAAAATACGTACGTTTTGTACAGGGATTTGTACGCTCGGAATTTTATTTGAAATTCCGAAAGGCCTTATACGGCTTAAAATAATTACCATTTCTATAATAACGAGATCTAACGGCAAAACTAGAAAAGTTAGGATTAAAATCCATTTCGAATAATCTATATATTATAATTCACAATTAACTAACGTTATTTTCTTATGTTAACGATACAGCTATAATATATAGAACTCGCGATATAATACGCGTTAAAAAATTTCTTACGAAATTAATATAACATTTTTATATTAATAACCTTAAAAAATTATAATGGTTTTTTAGGATACGTATATTACGAAATCGTACGATTAAAAGGCTATGATTATTATAAAATACTTATTGAAAAAAGATATATATACGTTTCGAACTATTTAAATTTAAAAAACGTCATTTTAATGTGTTGAAATAGAAAGATTTTAAGAAATATTAAAGTGAAACGTTTATAACATTAAAAAGGTTATCTTTTGAAAAAATCGAAAACTTGTTATACAAATCTATCGCCATTCGGCCGGATCTAATTAATACTATTTTTTATTTATTACGATATTGCAAAACTCTAAACATTACGTATTTTAACGCTGTTAACCAAGTTATTTTTTACGCTTATTTTATGCGCATCTTGAGTCTCAAATTCGAAGAAAACGAATATTTTAACGTACGATTGTTTTTATATTTAAGTGACGCTTTTTTACAGATAATATTAACAGAAATAGCTTTTAAGAATATATGTTATTATTTCTCGATAATTCTATTTTAAAAAACTTTAATAAATAAAATATAATTATTGTTTTATATACCTAAATTAAATTTTGAACTTTAATACAAAGTATTAAAGGAACCTTTTATACATTAAATCTATTTAAAGTTATTAAATTAATGATACGTAAAAAGTTGATTATTAAGTAAATAATAACCATATAATACGGTTAATTATCAAAGCAATTATACACCTAATTAAAGAGCTAACATATGTTAATCTTCATTATTACTAGTTTTTCAAAATCTACGTATTCAAAAAATAAAAATCAAATAAACTCTTATTAACGTTTTAATAACGATTAGCTTAATTAGCTTTTTAATTCTAATAGTATTAAAAGCTTATTAATTTATTGAATTTTTATAGCGTTATTTTAAAGCTAAAAAAACCTAAAGATAGTAATTTTTCTTAAGCATTAGTCAGTAATAAAAAGCTATTATTTCCGTTTTCTGCCTATCATTTTTTTCTTTACAACTTTTTCTATTTTTGTCTCTAAATAACTTTAAAGATAAACTTAATATAAAACCTTTCAAATAAGGTTTTCATAGTTTATCAATATAATATTAAATCTTAATACGTAAAGAAAGAAGGTCGAATTTTATTAAAGGCGTTTTAAAACCTCGAAAACGAAAATTCTCGAATTTGGAGATATAATATCTTTATATTTTCCTTTTTTATTTTGAACTTTATTATCATAATATTCATTTTTAAGCCATTTTTTTAAAACGTGAAAACTTCGATGTTAATTCTGAATAGTTAAAAGTGTGTATTAAACCTAGCTGAAATTGATTAAATAATTAAGTTTTGGCTTACTTTAATTACTTACTAGAAGAAGGTGACATTATACACCTCCGGTGTTATAATTTAAGCCAAGACAGGTTGCAAGGAATAGTCGGATTTATATATATGAGTTATGTGATTTGGATCTTTTTTAGCTTTAAGATATATGTAAAGTTATATAGGATTAATTATATTTAACAAAATTAAACCTGTAATAACTTCAAGATTTAATAATGATTTAAGTAATTTACGTAAAATATATAAGATAGTTAAAGGCATAATTTATATAATATTAATTTATTATAATAATTTATTATTTAAATTGATTTTAATGTTATAAATCGTGATTAAGTCATTGTATTATTTAGATTTTTAGGATATTTTTATTACTATAAACCGATATAATTAAGATTTCAAAATTAATTAATTCTTTCACTATTTTACGTTGTAAAATGTTATATTATAATATTCTTAAATTTTCAATAACATTTTTGTATTTATAACATTAATTAATATTTATATATTTTTAATTATTTGATACTTTTACTGCAAAAGTAGGGTTTTTCAAATATAAATTTAATAATCTGTAAATTAAATTACGGTTAATTCAAGTTTTATTATTACGTTAAGATATTAGGCCAAATACCCTTAACGTTACGATAAAAACACATTTAAACCTTTCTTATTTAACTATAAATATATTTTCGTTTTTAAAAGGTAAATAAATCTATGAATGGAATTTTGCTTATAATCATTTTTAAACGAAAAATATTTTAAATTAATTTAAACTAATAATAAGAGACTATTTAGAAAGTATTAAGGCCGATTAAGAAAAGGTTACTAAAATTCATTTATTCCAATTATATAGGATTGGGAAAAAATTAAAAATTAATTTCGAAAATCAAGATAAACAAAAGATAATACAGTTAATTTTACGATTTTAATAAAAAGAATTCATTTCGAAATACGGTATTATGTTTAGGAACTTTATAACTAAGGTAAAATATTTTATCGATAAAAGTATTGACTAAGTTAATATATTTTATAAAACAGATATAGCGTTACAAATAAAATCAGTAAATGTTTAAAATCAACAGCTTTGAAATAAATATATTATTAAAGTGTTCGAAATTAATAATAAATTATTTAAATACGGTGTAAAATATAATATATTTTACGCTATAGAAATTAGGCAGTTAATTAATTATTATGACCTAACGGTCTTGGCTTCTTTTCAGACGGTCGGAACCACGAAAAAGTCAGTTCCGACCTAAGCCAAGACCTTACGTAACTGGCTCAAAGGTCTCAAGGCGCCAAGCACCTTAAGCCCCTTAAGTTAGCAAGAGAGCTCAAAGGGTTTAACGGGCTTAAGGGTTTAAACCGTTTAAACACTTTAAACCAAAATAAGGATATATATATTTATTATTCCATAATTTAAAAAGCTTTAGTTTACAATAAAATATCGTTATTTAAAGCATTTTTAGCATTACGAAACGTAATATATTATTATATTTATTATTCAGAGTTTTACGATATTTTTATTAATATAAACTCGTTAACTTAAAGTTTAATAATTAATTAAACCGTTTAACCGTTATACGTTATAAATTTTTATTTAACAATATTATTAAATTTTAATTAATCTTTAATAATGTTAAATTATTAATTAATGTTTAAAAAATCCTTATTTAATAATTTTAGGCTCGAATTCGGAAATTAAAAAAGAAAGTTCGATAATTTAAGGTTACGTTATTTATATAAAATTCTTTCGTCCGTATAAAGCCCAAAAAGCCGGGACTTTACGATAAATAAAGTAATTCTTAAATCTTTTTAATTTAGGCACGAATTTATTTTCGTTTTTTGCATTTTAATAACTTAGCAAATATAATTTTAATAATAAGAATATATTTAATAAGATATATAATTAATTTATTTAAGCCTATTATAAAAATATCTTAAAAATAAGAAAATCGGATAAAAATATTTTATTAATAAGATTCTTTTATTTTATATTAATTTCGAAAATAAAATGCGTAATTATTTTTGTAATCCGAATAAAAAGTGATTTACGGCTTAATAATTTTTATAATTCCCATAAAAAAGATTTATATTTAAGTACGCCGTAACTTTTAGAAATTTTATAATTAAGACCGGGTAAGGAAATAATAAAACTAATATTTTTATTAATATATTTTATAAAAGGTTAAAAGATAATGTGAAAAATAAAATTATTCGGATTAAATAATTAGTTGCTTTAAACCGGTATATTATAAAGATAATCAAAATTAATAATTAACAGTTTGAAAAATAATAAGAGAAAAAGAATAATATATTTTATATTTGGGATATAACAAATTTAATCAAAGGAAAAAATAAGACGTACTTTTTATTTCTTACGGAACGGCGTTAGGACTTATGGAATTTGGCGTTATTTATAGATAAAGTTAAAGCCAGATTAAATGTTTTAATTATGGCAAAATAAAATATAAGGTTTATAAATATAAAAAACCCAAAAATTTACGATAGAAGAATTAGATCCTTATATCGGAAAAATAATTTAAGAATAATTAAAAAACGATAATAAAATTATTAATATGATTTATGTTAAATACGTATTAGGCTTATAACAAAAGGTTTAATAAGGTTTATTACGATAAAGAATTTAACGAAAATGCGAAAAACCAGAAATTTAGTTTAATAAGTATCGCGAATACGGTAAAAAGCATTATAAGAATAATTACGCAAATATCAGAACTGGATAAAAAAAGTTTATTCCGAAACTTTTAATCGATACGGCAAAATATATATCATATATTATCGACAACGGGAATATCCTAGTTACGAAAAATGGAAATAATATATTTACAAACGAATTACCCGTATATATTATAAAGAATTTAGTTTTCCAAATCGTATTAAAAATAATAAAAATAATAAATAATAATATTGATATTTTCGATTTATAATTTTAAAAGATATTTAATTATTAGCCGAAATAGAAAGTTAGTCCGGAAAGAATAATGCCTATAAAAAAACGCCTTTTGTTATTATAGATAATATAATTATTAAACGGGAAAAAAGTTAATTTAACGTACTGAAAAAAACATTATTAAAAAGTTATTACAGATTTTCATTTTCAGTTAATATTTATTATAAATCCATTAAAAAAATTAAAAAAGAAGTATATTAATTTATAGGAGATTTTTAAAATAATAATTAAAATAATGCATAATAAGATATAACCGTAAATATAAAAGAATAATTTATTCGATAAGGAAGAAAATTACAAAAAAGAATTAAAAATAATTAATACGGTTCGAAAAAGCAGTATGCCGGCAATAACGATAAATATAATAACTTAATATATTAAACAAAAAATATAAATAAAGCTTAACAAATTTACATAGAAATTAAAAAAAAGTTACTTATAAGAAAATTATAGAATAATGAAACTTAAAGATATTAAAAAAACCTTTAAAAAAAGGCTTTAAACACGACGATAAGAAATGTTACCGATTTTATTACTTTGGATATACGAATCGGGATATATTGGTATACCGTAATAATAAATTACGGAACTCTGAGCGGAAATTATATTGTACCAAATATGGTTAATAACTTTAAATTGTTATAGAAATACAAATTAAAACCTTATATAATAATAAATACCGAAAATCAGGAATGTATTTACGATAACGAAAAATTTATATACAATATTAACTATTTCGAAATTTTTATCAAAAGATAATATTAAACGGTTAATTTCAATATCGTTCTATTCGAGAACTATAATATAATCTTAAGATTACCATGGATACCTTAGTACTGAATTTTAATTAACGGTAAAACTGGCCAGGTAAAATTCGATTTATTTTTTATTAATAAACGAAAGAAGAAAAAATTAAGATTTTAAGATTTAATCGATAATAACGAAAAATATAGGTATCAGGATACGATAAAAATCTTATTACCCAAAAGAACAAAATATAAAAAAAACGGATATTAAAGAAAAATACGACGTATCATTATTATTATTAAAGCAAAATTAAAGTAACTAAATAATAACTTAGAAAAATAACAGCCCTAGGAATTAGAAAATCTGATTAATATGTTACCATAATATTACAAATATAAGTAGCTTTTTAGGAAAAAACTCGATACGAAATTATTAAAATATAATAAATAAAATTATAAAATAATTCTTAAAAAAAGAATTTCGACGAATTTTTACCTTATTTACAATCTTAATAAAAACAAATTACGTATTTTCAAAAAAATAACTAGAAAATCGGTTACAAAAAGGATGGATTCGCATTTTAAAGTTATTAACAAAATACCCTATATTTTTATACCGAAAAAAATAAAAATTTGTAACTTATAATTAATTATCGATAATTAAACGATATTATTATTAAGGATCAAATATTATTACTTTTAATTACAGAAATAAAAAAACCGATTTTACAGAACCAAATAGTTTATAATATTTAATATTAAAAATAAATATAATTTTATTAAAATTAAAAAAGGGTATAAATAAAAAATACCCTTTAAAACGGAATATAAATTATTTAAGTATTTGGTTATATTAATAAAATTTAAGAACGCATTAATAAGTTTCTAACGAATAATTAATTACGTATTACGAAAATACCTCGATATTTTCGTCGTTTGTTATTTCGACAACATTCTTATCTTTTTAAAAATAAAAAAACATATACAGGATACGTTCATTAGGTTTTTTAAGCTTTATAGGACGTAAAGCTATTTATTAATATAAAAGAAATTAATTTTATATATAAGATATAAAATATTTAAAATATATAATTATCTTAGAACATATTAGAATAAACTCCAAAAATTTGCTGTAATTACAAAATAATAAATGTTAACAATAATCAAAACGCTATAAGCATTGTTTAAATTTACTAACTATTATAAGAAATTTATTCGAAACTTTAACAAAATAATTATATCTTTAATAAAATTTACGAAAAAAAAAGAATTTAAATAAATATTAAATACGGAAAAAAATATTTCAGAATATTAAGAATACGACTACCAACAAACCAATACTAATTATGTATAATTTAAACCGTTCCGTTAAATTAAAAACCGATATTTCGGATTACGCGTTAAACGCAATAATTAAATAACGAAATAATTAAGGCAAAATGTACTTTATTATTTTTTTTTTCGTACAAATTAAAAAAAGCTAAGCTTAATTACGGCATTTTAAATAAAGAATTTATGGCCATTATTATAATATTTCTGAAATTTAAACATTTTTTAAAAAAAAAACTTATACCGGCTTAAGGTTTATACAGATTATTAAAATTTTACCCGATTTACTATAACCAGAGAACTTACAAAACGATAATTTCGATACGCAAAAAAATTAACAAACTTCGATTTCGTTATTATCTATAAAAAAGATTCCAAAAATAACGAAGTAAATATTTTAAATAAACGACCAAATTTCGAAAAGAAATTAATTAAAATTAGCTATATAATTTTTCATACTATTACAGAAAAATATTTATGCTTACGATAAATTATAACAATTCGGGCAATACCCTTTAATATATATCAAAAAATCCAATAATATAATAACGGTTTCCCAAAAAACCAAAAAATAAATAAGATGCAAATTTTAAAGGAATATCAGAAAACTTTGATTCGAAAAATATACGAATATTAATTACATAAATATCCAAGGATTTAAACAACCTTAAAACGGCTTTAATGCATATATTCTTTTCCTAAAATAAAAATAACGATACAAAAATTTATACGGCAATATAATATTTACGTTAAAACGAAAGCTCGACGATATAAGCCTTACGGAAAATTACAGCCATTATTAGTTGCAAAATAATTATGGTATTTAATTATATTTAACTTTATTACCAAGCTTCTTATATCAAAAAATCTAATTACGGAAATATATTACGATAACATTTTTCTAATCGTCGACCGATTTACTAAATTTTCTTATTTTTTACCATATTATAAGAACATAAATGCGGAATAATTAGCATATATTTTCTTTAAATAAATTTTCAGCATATACGGATTACTAATAAAATTTATATTAAACAGAAAATCGATATTCGTATTTAAATTTTAGCAAAGCCTTATGGTATAAATCGGCCTAAATCATAAGTTATCCAGCGTATTTAGATTATAAACGGATAAATAAACGGAACAAATAAATTAAACCTTAAAAACTTACTTATAATGTTATATTAACTATAAGCAGAATAATTAAATTAAAAAATTGCCAATCGCCTAATTAACTTATAATACCAATTATTACAAAAATATTAAAATAATATTTACAAAAATAAATTTTAATTTTACGTTAAAAATTACCAAAAAATACATAACAATAATTTAATTAATTTTAAAATATTTTTTACGTTAAAATAATTTCGATAATTATATTAATAACTAAAATTAAAATTAAAATTAAAATTCGTACGTAATTAAATAAATAAATATTACAACCAAAAAAGGTTAAAAAAATTAACTTTCGAAAAAAAGGAAATGGTTTTTCTTGCCATAAAAAACATTTAAATAAAAAAACCTAACAAAAAGTTTGATTTCAAATATATCTGTCCATATAAAATCCCTAAGAAAATCTCAGAAAATAATTATTAATTAAAGTTTTTATCAAAAATTAAATTTTATTGAATTTTTTATATTTTTTATTCGAATTAGCAGTAAATATAATTAAAATGCATACGGCATAGGACGATATGGAAATAAAAAAATAAATATGTACATAAAATGGAAAAAATCTTCGATATGCGAAAATAAAACGGATTTACCTAATACCTGATCAAATAAAAAAAATATTCAAATTTCAAAAATACTTGGGAACCCGCCAAAAACCTTATTAACGCTTAACGCCTATTAAAAAACTTTTATTAATAACGCCGAATACGTCCTAGTTAAAGGTTAACCAGTTAATAACTGGGATATCGAGCCAGTCGGCTGCAATTTACGCTAACGTAATAGCTATAAGGGCGGCCTTTAACTATTCTTATTCTTTTTTAAGGCGTTTAAATTCCTCCATAGCCTTTATACCTTAAATACCGTAACGAAGCATTTTCACATTACGGCGACAAAGCAGCCGCCTTTGTTTTTGCAAACGGTCCAACTTATTAACGGCGGCGTACAGCATTTTACGAACTTATTCTTTTTTACGTTTGAAACCGTCCTTCTTATTAAGAAATTTTTGGTATTCGGCTTCCGAAAAACCAAAAACGTTATAAAATTCCCCATAATAAATATATTGCGTATATTTTAAAACCCTTCGAATAATTTTATATTCCGTACTTTTTTTTTCGTAACGGGAATAAAAAGGTATTTTAAAATTAAAACGTTTAATACGTTTTAAAAGAATTAAAGCGTTAATACGTTTACGAAAACGAGATTTTTCGATTCGACTTAATATAATAAATATATATAAAAAAAAGTTATTTACCGAAATTAACAAACAAATAATTTGATCTTTAAGGACAAAAATCCTGGAAAGGGGGAGATCGTATTATAACTTAACGGTCTTATTTTTTTTTCAAATAATCGGAATTACGAAAAAGTTAATTCCGACCTAAGCCAAAACGTTACGTAATTAGCATAAAGGTTTTAAAACGCCAAGCACCTTAAGCCTTTTAAGCTAGCAGAAAAGCTTAAAAGGCTTAACGGGCTTAAAGGTTTAAGCCGCTTAAGCACTTTAAGCCAAAATAAAAATATATACGCTTATTATTCCATAGTTTAAATAGCTTTAGCTTGCAATATAATATCGTTACCCAAGGCACCCTTAGCATTACGAAACGTAATACGTTACTATATTTATTGCTCAGATTCCCACGATATTCCTGCTAATATAAACCCGTCGACTTAAGGTTTAATAGTTGGTTAAACCGCCTAGCCGTCATATTAATGACAAAAGCAAAACGTATTATTTATATTAAATAATATAGCGTTAAAACTTATAGAATTACAAACGGTGTAGTACAAAATTAAATTTATTTAATTTTTATAATTGTAGTAAAATAAAACATTATTAAAATACCTTCAAAGAATTTCAATCATAAGAGAATTGAATATTAATTCTAAAAAAACAATTGATTACTTTATATAAAACATTACTTGATAAAAATAAACAGAATATTAATATAATTCGAGCTTAATATAAATAAAAGTTATTACGATAAAAACTTCAACGTATAATACGAAAGGTTAAAAAGCTAAGTTAGAAAACGTTTTAAAAATAATATAATGTTTTAAAAAGTAATAGTAAAGTATTACGAATAAATAACTATTATTTATCTCGGAATCTTTAATTAATACGGCAAAATGTACGTTATATATTATAAATAACAGAAATATCTAGTATATAGCAAATAAGAAATATTTATTTATTGAGATATTATAGATATATACAGGAAATGATTTGATGTCTTAAATTAAATCGAAAAGAATAAATTAAATAAGTAATAGGATAGAGATTTTGGAATTATTCCCTTTTAAAACGATATAAATAAAAGAATAGGTTTGTAAAATTAATGACAAAGTAATTTCAGCAAAACAAATAATTTAACATATCGTAAAAAAATGTTATTAAAATGTTATGATGGATTTCAATTTTGAATTACTGTTTATTATGAATTTTACAAAGAATATTAAGGTAGAACATTTGTACTTTCATACGAAAGTATAAACAGGCGATAATGATATAATATATTATAATATTGTAAAATAAATATATAAACTCACTGTGTAATAAGAACAAAATTTAAAATATATTTGAAAATATTTAATATAACTTAAAAACTAAATACGTTAAAAAAAGCGTAAATGTAATAACTTAACGCCCTATACACGAAAATGCGAATACGATTTAATAAATTTAAAAAAGAATTGAAACAAATTACTTATAAAAAGCCGTAAAATAATAAAACTACCAAAAGTTAAAAACAATTCTTGAAAATGGTTTAAAATATAACGATAAAACCCGTTAATAAATTTATTGACTTAAAGTTATAAATCGAAATATATTAATACACTGTAATAATAATTATAACACTTCAAGGGGAAATTACATTATATTAAACGTTATTAATAAACTTAAATTATTATCAAAATTTAGATTAAAACTTTATATCGTTATTAATATCGAAAATTTAAATTCTATTTACGATTCAAGAAAAGTTAAATACGAAATTAATTATTTTAGGATATTTATTTAAAAAAAGTAATATTGAATAATTAACTTAAATATCGTTTATTTAACAATTGCGATATAATGATAATAGTATATATTTATATTAATATAAGGTTTCATTAATAAGAGAATTATTTAAATCAAATTCGTATAATATTTGAGCGATAAATAAAAGTTTAAAAAAACGAAATGTTACTATTTGTTTAGAAATAACGAGGATTATAAGTGTTACGGCGCTGTACGTCTCTTAAGCTCTGAGAAATATTCTGTTATTGCATAAAGAAGAAAAAAAGAATCTATCTAGTCAACGCGTAGCACTTGCGTATATATAGCGAAACGGCGACTTAAAAGAGCCGCTTTGCCAGTGCGGTACTAATAAGCATAAAAATACGATTAACATTTTATTATTTAAAAAGTCAAAATAAAATAAAACATTGAAAAACCTATAACGTATTATAATTATTATTAAAAGAAAATTACGTAATGAATTTACGCTTTATAATAATATTTCCAAATATAAAAAAGCTTAATTAATATATAAATATAATATTATATATATAAAGAACTTTTGAAAAAAGCCTATTACGAAATGATTAAATACAAAGAATAAATTTATAAAATAACTTTTAAAACATTTAGTGATAACTTTAACGAAAACTAATTGCGTATTATTTTTTAAATAAAATATTTAGAAAATTAAATAAAACATTAAATTTAATTTTCGAAATTACTTATAACGTATCTCATATTTTTCGTAGCGCAAAAAATGAAAAATTACGATTTATAGTTAATTATCAATAATTAAACGATATTATCGTTAAAAATCGGATATTATTAGCTTTAATTACAGATATAGAAAATCAACTTTTAAAAGCTTATTAAAATTAAAGAGACACGAATAAAAAATAAGTTTTCAAACGAAATACGGATTATTTAACTATCTGCTGCTGTAAATAATATTTATAAATATATTAGTATTTTTTTATGAAATAATAAATTATATATTATAAGAATATTGCGATATTTGTGTCTTATATTATCTCGACGATATTTTGATTTATTCGAAAACGCAAAATATATATATATGAAACACGTTTATAAAATCCTTTAAAATGTACAAAATACCAAATTATAACTTGATATAGAAAATAGTTAACTTAATAAATAAAAGGCAAATGTTTCGAATGTATTATTACTTTAAAATATATTAAAATAAAACTTATAAAGGTTTTTATATTTATAAAATAATCAATAATAATAATAATATAAAATATAGTATAAAAGTTTTTTAAATTGGTCAATTATTATAAAGCTTTTATATGAATGTTTAGTAAAATTATTATACCTTGGATTAAATTAATTACAATAATTTAAATAAATATTAAAAACAATAAAGACGTTTTAAAATGTTAAACGCAGAATTATAAACAAATCGATATTAATTTTATGTGATTTAGCATGCCTTGTCGAGCTAAAAACCGATATTTCGAATTATACGTTAAATATAGTAATCGAATAACGAAATAATTAATGCAAATTATATTTGATTATATTGCTTTATAAATTAAAAAACACTGAAATGAATTACGTTATCAAAAATAAACTGTTTATGGCTATTGTTATAACTTTTCGAATGTTCAGATACTTTTTTTAAAAAAAGCTTTATGAAGTTAAAGTTTATAAGAATGATTAAAGGCTTTTTATTTTACTACGATTAAACAATTTACAGAACGATAAGTACAATATTTAAAAGAAATAATAATTTTTAATTTCGATATTATTTATAAGAAAAGTTATCAAAATAGGAAGTAATTACTTTAAATAAACAACTAAATTTGTTAAAAATTAATTTAATTGGCTGTATTATTTTCGACATTCGTTTAAAAAATATTGATATTTATATCAAATTATAATAATACGAGTTGTATGATATAATATATTTCAAAAAAGTTTAAAATATTAAAATGATGATTTACTAAAAAAAATAAAAGTTTAAATAAATTTAATAAACTATATATATATATTACAAATATTTAAGAATTTATAAGACTTTAAAATATATATAATAATTAAAAATATACGACAATAATATAATTTTTATAATAGGACCAAAATAAAACGATATACGCTTTATAGAAAATTATCATTATTACAAATTTAAAAAAAACTATAAAGTTTATTAATAAAAATATCTTACGATAATAATTTCTCAATTATTAACAAATTTAGAAAGTTGCTTAAATTTTTACCTTGGATTAAAAATATTAATATTAAATAAATTATATATATATATATATATTAAAGAGTATTTTTAATATATGTAACTTTTTCTAGAACATTATTTCTCATAAACAATTATAATTATTTTAAAATATTGACAAGGTTTTATAATATAAATCAACGTAAATTATAAGTTATTGATCGTATTTAAATTTAAAACAAACGAATAAACGAAACGACTAAACTAAAAGTGAAAAATATATTTAAAGTGTTATATTAAATATAAATAAGTGATTAAATTAAAAATTTGCGATTTATATAATCGGTTTATAGTACCAGGTATTACCAGAATATTAAGATAATTTCAACCAGCGTAAATTTGAGTTTTATATCTAATATTTATAAAAACGTGTGTAACGAATTTATTGATATTAAGATAATTGCTATATCGAAATACTTCGAATATTTATATTAAGAAAAAAAATTAAATTTTATACTTCATTAAATAAGTAAGTATTATAATTTAAAAAAAGCTAAAAAAGTTAATTTACGAAAAAGGAAAAACGGTTTATTTCGTTAAAACAAATATTTAAATTAAGGAGACTAATATAAATTTCGATATTAAATATATCGGTCGATATAAGATTGTTTTAAAAAAGATTCAGAAAATAATTATTAATTAAAGCTTGTTTAGAAAATCAAGTTTTGTGTAATTTTTTATATATTTTATTTAACTTAATTACAAACATTTTTAAAATTTAAACGAGATAAAATAATACGAAAATAAAAAATAAAATCAATATAAAATATAGAAATTCTAAAATATACGAAAGAAAAACGGGATTTACTTAATATCTGGTTAAAAAAATATCTGAATTCCGAGAATGTCTGGAAGCATACGAATATTTTTATAAATTCTTAACGTTTGTTAAAGAATTTTTATTAGTGACGCCGAAATCGCAATGATAATTCCTTAATTAAGGTCCTTAAAAATACATTAATTAAAAAGGTTACTAAGTATCTTAATTATAATGGTTTCGGCTTTTATACATTTTTGTTTTTTAATTCGTTTTTTAAAAAAAGTCCGTAATGAATAATTTTAATCTTTTTTTGTAAAAGTTCTTTAACTTCATAAACGAAGAAAACGATCGATAGTTTTATTAATATTACGTTATTTGCGTGTTAAGCTTTTTTTTATTTCCTATTAAAGTCGTAAAAAAGCTTTTTCGATAACGGCTTTTTTCCGATTTAAATGATTTTTCTTTTCCCTAATACGATATAAAAAATCGATCGAAACGTTAAAATTATTGTAACGATGACGATTTTTGAAATATTCGTTAAAAGGACGAATTTCTTTAATTATTTAATATTTAATATTATTTTCCAAATACGGCATATATGATATTACTTTAAATCCAAATTTAATAATATAAGTAATTAAAATTTTTGAGCTTTATTTAATTAGAACGATTATAAGGTTTATAGTTAATAATACGATCTGCTATAATAAAATAAAATTTATCAGAAATAAATTTTTAGAGGTAGAGATTTTAAGAAGAAAATCGTATTATAGCCTAAGCCCAAACCAGTCATAAGAAACGGTCGGATTTATATAAATAGATTGCGTAATTTAGATTTTTTAAACGTTAAAATTCAAATAAATCTAAATAAAATTAATCATATTTAATAAAATTAGCCTTATAATAATTTTAAAATCTAATAAAAAGTTTTTTAACTTATATAAAATATGTAAGATTATTAAATCCATAATTTAAATAATATTAGCTTGTAATATACTCCGTTATCTAAAACATCCTTAATATTGCGAAACGTAATTAAGTTATCTCATTGCTTAGATTCTCACAATACTTCTGCTAATATAAACCCGTATGACTAAGATTTAATAGTTGGTTAAACCTCTAGCCGTTATACTCGATATCTTTTCCTCTTAGTTGCAGCTATATTTACGTATATAAAAGGAGAGTTCGTTACATTCATCTTTTATCTAGGACTGTCTAAAGGTCAGGCAACCTGTTAAATATACTTTTCTTTAGTTATATACTTCCGTATGTGATATCAGGATCTCATAAGGGTAAAGTATAAGATCTGATAATGTCTCGTCTTAATATGGGGCTTTACATTTTCGGCGTTTTTAGGTCTGATAGTTATAACTTTTTCCGCAGTAATTACAGTTTTAAAAACTATATTCCGCTGTTGTCAAATTTTCCGTGTATTAACCTTTAGTATCCTTTAAGCCCTAAAGCTAGATTAGAAATGGCCATAAGGTGTTCGAATTCGATTCCGAATTAAACCATGAGGGTAAGTTAGCATTCGCCCGCAAGACTACTATAAAGTGTTCACCAAAGGAAACGGCAACCGTAGGTCCAGTGAGACGGCAGAGGCCGGAGTACCCGAGATCGACGTTGATCGGCAATATCGCGCAGTTCAGCTTCAAGTGCTTTTCAGCTTTGGGATGAATGAGATTGATAGTGTCCCGTCATATTGTGGAGCCTCCTTTTTTTGGCGTTTTCAGATCCGACAGCAGTGATGGGTCGACCGCGCTTCAATACACCAAGATCCGGCTATTGACGTCGGCGACATTCCCACATATCAGCCGGGCATAACACAAGGTAGCGCGATGTGGTTGATGTCAAGTGCTCTGGTCGATGGATCATCGTTTAGAGCGGGCAGGCCACCCACTTTCTTTCAGAACTGTGCCCCCCCCATAAAAGGCCCGTGTCAGGTGCCAAGGTGCGGCCCCCTTTCCGGGGCCCAGCGCCCCACCAGTTTGGCTCCAGTTTGTGTATATATAGGGGGGCTTCGCCCCCGAGTAGTTAGAAAAGGGCAGGCATTAATGGTCATCTATTCACTACCCATACTATGAACCACCTGCTGGGCTGCTTCCTCTGCCTCTCACTCCGCACTTTACCATTTTCCCTGACAGCCCGGATCCTCATAAGCAGTCTCTTCTGCGGTGCGTCACAGTCAAAGGCTCTTCTCTCACCTACAGAGGATTGGCCGTCATTGCTCGCGTCCAACTGATTGTAGGGTCGACGAGTCTGACCTCGCTTGTCTCTGGAAGTGGAATAGCATTATTGATCGCGTCGAGCAGAATATGTACCCTCCATGTGTCTAAACTCAGTCTCTGCTCCAAGGAGGAATGGTGATAATGTTTCATCAAGCTGAGCGCACCATTTGTGAGCTTTGAAGCGCTAGAACGATGAGGGGAACAGAGTTGTCTATTGACTCGATCAAGTTCATTCGTTATTATTCAACAGGACGTAGCTGGTTTCGCGGCTAGACTGCAGAAGCGGGTACGAAGTGCATAAGTGCGTTGGAAGGTTTAAGGGCGGCGGAATGTGATCAGTTAATGCAATTGCCGCAAAAGCGACGCCGTTACTGCGCGGCTAGCAATAACGTTATATATGGTCAATTCTTACTACGACACACACCCCAGATGTTAGCCGACAGGGTAATATCTGCATCGATCGCGATACATATTAGGTCTTCCGTTCATCCTCTATGGTGCGTTCTTCGCCCATCTACGGGATCGAACCCTAGCCCTCAAGCCACGTCGATCAGTACCAAGTTAATTCGTACAGGAAACTTGTTTTAACGGGAACGCTATAACTAGACCAAATAGTATGTTGGCGAGAAGCGCTACCCGGCTTATAGCTGTCGCAAAAGCGACACCGCTATTACGTGGCAAGCAATAGCGTTTTATATAGTCAATTCTTACTACGACAGCAATAAACTTCATTCGTTATCATTGAACAGAAGTTGCCGATCTCACGGCCAGACGGCAGAGTCGGGCATGGAGCATGAGCATGGTGCGAGTGACGGGGTCATCTCATCGACTCAAACTCCCTCTAGTAAATAATTCTTTATTACTCTCTTCGTTCCCATCCGTACTTTTATTGTTCGACCAAATCAATTGTTTGATTGCCTTGGACCCTACCCCCTATTTCCCCCTATTCTCCGCTTTTTCATCCTTATATACCCTGACAGTCCTTATTGTGGCTACCCTTGCCTGACCCTTCTACCGGGACAAAATAGGCAGTACCTCTAATGACATGGTTCTGTTGCAGCCCGCCCTCGGGCAGGATGTGCAGCTCGGCATGCTGTACGACGTACGCACCTCGCAGTTCTTCAGCGGCATCTCGCTATGGAACAATGATGACGTCAACGCAGAGCAGGAGCTCGACGAGCAAAAGGTCCAGAACGCCGATTTTAACTTCTCGTACTCGCTCAAAGAGGCGCGCAGCAATAGTTCCCTCAATGTTAAGGGCTCGTTGAGTCTTGATCTCAAGCTCTTCAGCGCCACCGGCTCGGCCAAGTACCTGAACGACAAGAAGTCAAGCACGCACGAGGCACGCATCGACGTGTCGTGCACCATCGTGCGTCGCACTCGCCGCATCCCGCAGGGGGTCCTGGCGTCTATGAAGTACGAGAAGTACCTTGATGACCCTCGCTACGCGCACTTCGTCGCCGAGGTGGTTGAGGGCGGAAGCGCTACCCTCAGCTTCGTCTGGTCCTGTTCATCAGCCGAGGAGGCCAAGAAGATCACGGGCGAGCCGAAGGTGAGCATCGTGAAAATCCCTCTCAAAGCTAGTGCCAAGGTGGATTTCTCGGAGAAGGAAGAATCCGTGTTTGAGAATTCCAAGATCTTGTACAGCGGCGCGATGGCCGAAAACGTGCCCAATCTCGCGGACGCCCGCCGCGTCGCTGGGGAGATGCCGACGAAGCTGGCAAAACAGTTAAACACGCTCCACTACACGCTTTTGCCGCTCTAGGTGCTCGACAGCAAGGGGAACCGCCTTATCCGCAGTCTCGACAACGGCCTAGTCACCAAGACGGCTGAGGCACTCAGGGGCGGCACCACGGCAGGCCTCAATCTGAGGGACCTGGTGGAACAAGAAGTGTTTCCAAAAGCAGTTTCCTGCGATAAAAAGTCAGATCTTGAACCTCAAGATTGTCTTTTTTGTAGTTGAGACCGAGTTCACAGACGCACGCCCCCTTCTGTCCGAATTGCGAGGCGGCACGACGGATGAGAAGGCCAAAATCACCGAACTCCAAGAGGCTGTCGCCCTCTTCCAGCAGCGTACCGAGTTTGCCGAACAGTTTATCACCAGGAAGTACACCGAAGCTAGTGTTCTTCGCACAACGGTCGCTAAGCTGCTGGCCGATAACTTCGAGAATCACCTCGGCGGGCTTACATCGCCGTCGCTGATCGACGGTGGAGCGCCAAGACTGCCGCTATCGTTCGGAGGTCCCTCGATCGGGCGTGCCAATCACCCACTACAAGCGAGCATCGAGTCTGGACCTTCCAAGACTAATGCTGGTGCTGATGGGAAGAACGGGGACGACGGGGATGAAGAGTGGTTTGAAGACCAACAAACCGTCGCCAACGTAAAGGAATCTTGCGCGGCCCTACGCCAGCAGCGCTTGCTAACAGCCCCAGGCGTCACCGTTGCTTTCGGAGTGGCGAGTATCGACGCGGCATATCGTCCGGGAAAAGCGAAGAAGGCCAAGATCAGTGTCGGCAACATCGTGCTGGACAACCAGGGCAAGTTTCTCATCGTTACTAGAATGCTCCCCAAGGCCCCCGCGGCCCCGAAGCTGACCGTCGATGGCCAAACCATCACTGTGACTTGGTTTCAGGAGCGTGGGAAACTCGAGGAGCTGACCATTCCGACGACAGGCTTCATCATCAAATACTGCCGTCGACTCAACTCCCTCAAAGATGGTGTCTTCCCTCGGGCAAGCGAGAACGAGGCCGCCGAGGTCAACTGCGACGCTTCAGAAACAAGGGCGGTACTTGGCTTGCTGTCGGACGACTGTGACTACGAAGTGGCACTTAGCGTCCGAACAATCGTAGGAGTGTCGGCATGGAGCACCCTTGTCGTGGGCCGCACCGCCAAGCTGCCATCGGTGGCTTCCGAGGTAATTGATCTCTTCAACAAGAACAGGGACACGCTCTCGAAAGTGCTTACTGGAAAGGATATGAAGTCGGGGGACACGCCGCGAAGCAAACCATGGGACATGTACGCTCCCGGTAGTGGTAGTGGCAAGAAGACACTCTTTCTGGGTCTCACCGAAGTAGCCCAGCGTTGTATCACGGATGGTCCGTTCCGGGACGAAGTTGCCGTCCGCATCGTCGACGTCGCCGTCGAGTTCAAGCCCGAGGTCAAGGCTGCACCTATTCAAGATCAAGACGACCGTGGTGGTCGTGTTTGCGGGCACCAGCGGGCACGGCAAGAGCACCGAGATCAACTCCTTCATCTCGTACCTGCTCGGCGGCGAGGTCGACGACCCGGCACGCACCCTGGTAATCGACGACCGCGGTGCCAAGCAGTCCGAGTCGGTGACGCAGATTGTCACCTGCTTCCGCATCCGACCGCTCTCGCCCCTTTTCCAGGGTAAGACGCTGCTCATCATCGACATGCCCGGCTACGGCGACTCTCGTGTTATCAAGCGTGACGCCTTCGTCACGGCGGCCACGTCCGAGTTCTTCAAGACGGTCGACCACGTCAACGCCATCATCTTCACCTGCCGTGCCAACGAGGTGCGCACCACGCTCCTCAGCCCCGTGTCGACATATGTCTTCTCGCTCTTCGCGAAGGACGTCCGTAGCTGTCTGCGCACCATCTACACCTTCAGCGACGCCGGGGCCCCGCTCGCCCGCGGCGACCTGCAGAAGCTCGGATGGCCGGCCGAGAACGGCGAGATCTCCGTGAACAATAGTGCATTCACCCTCGAACTGGACAGCGGCCAGAACGATGTTGTGGTCCGCGAGGGTTGGCTCCAGTCGGTCAGGGGCCAGTTCCAGGTCATGCAAATGCTCCTGCGCACGCCGGCCGTGCCGACAAAGAACAGCGCCTCAGTGACGCAGAACCGGATCCAGCTCGAGCAGGGGTGCGAGCTCGCCGAGAAGAAGATCCTCCGCACCGCCAACGACGCCCGGAACCTCATTTCGAGCCTGGGCGCCCTCGCCAACGCCGTCGGAGCCGCCCCGGGCGACAAGATCGAGGTCACCGAGGACGGGGCGGTCCGGAAGCCCGTGCCAGAGGGCAAGGCGACTACGCTCTGCCTCGACTACAACTTCACATGCCACGAGATCTACGTATTCGGTGACGACGACGACAAGATCAACTGCGCCGCCATGACCAATGGCAAGTGCAACATCTGCAAGGGACGTTGCAAGTGGGACAGGCACAGAAACGCCAGGTACACAATCACCACCGAGAAACATTCCGAGTGGATGGTGCCCCAGGACCTGATCAAGCGGTGGAACACGAACAACAACACGCTCGAGGGTGCCCTCCTCACCGCCATGGACACCTACCTCCAGCTCCAAGAGGGTCTGCGAAACAACATCCTCGAGCTGGCCAAGCTGAGCGAGGAGCTCACGAGCACGGCGCTGCTCCACGACCCGACCGGCCTCATCAGCTACTTGGAGACGCAGATCCAGACTGCACAAGCACGTGGCGCCGACCCCGCACAGCTGGTCCAGCTGGCCACGGCCAAGAACACCCTGATCCTTGTGCGCGAGGTCAAGGGCAAGGGGGAGGGGGCGACGCGGGATTCCAAGATCCTGCTTGACGTCATCGGTGCCGTGCGCATGGAGATGGAACGGAGGATGAAGCTCTCCCCCAATGAGCGTGCGAAGGACGGGTTCTAGCTCGGAGGGAGTAGAGAAAAGCTCCGGAGGAGCTCAGCCACATCTTTATTAAAATTAGACGGCCCAAGCGTCGGAAAAATTATAATGTCTAGTAAGAGCATTTGCTCAGCAAATGCTACATAGTTGATAAAAAGAATTTTTTTATTATTGTTTATAAAAAAGGATTTATTAAGCATATTCTACGTAATTGTTATATATAGTTAATTGTAACTTTTTAAATGTTAGTATTTGCTAAGCATATGTTACGCAGTTGCTACATAATTAATAATAAATTTTTTAATTGCATTTGGTAAGCAATTGCGACGTATCGGATTAATTTCCAAAAAATAAGCTTGGCGTTTTCTACTCCCTCCGAGCTTGCTGCTGCGCCACGTTCGTTCTACTCCCCCGGAACTTTTCTCTACTCCCTCCGAGCTAGGTAACCTGCGAAGGAGGAGGAGAAGTCGTGCACCATGTATAACGACCTTCGCGAGAAGCTTCCCATCGAGATCCGAGACAAGGCACCGGAGCCGCTCAGGATGGAAAGCATGTTTTCAAGGGGCGCTCTCTATCCCGAGAACCTACAGGCGGTCGTCAAGCTGGTGCAGGTCGTGCTGAAGGATGGTGGTGTCGTGGCTGCGCTTGCTGCCTCGGCCGAAGAGTGAGACGCTGAAACGGGCGTGCTATCTGTCGGTCTTGAACATCCGTTAAACAACCTCCGCCTATCTAGACTACCCATTTACTTTATACCATAAGTGCCGTTACAATATTAATAGTTACGCTAAAGTATTAAGCGGAAAAGGGGAAGAACGAATAAAGCAACTGCCATCACGCCAGTAACAAAGACTGTGTCTCGCCCATTCTCGACAGAGGCATTGTACGTGCCGTTGGTCTGCGGCACGACAAAACCATATGTACAGATAAGGCCCGAGGCTGTGAAGTCGAAAAGCATGCTACAAGACATCTTCGCAATATTGAAGTCCGAAGTAAATGGCTGGTACCACAAGCGCCTGACCGAGTTGTAGCTAGGGGTAGGTGCTCTTGAGGGAGGCGGGGCTAAGGATTAAGCGTCTGATTGGAGGAGGCGGTGGATCACGTCTGGCAAATGGAGGAATGAGAAATCGGCATACTCGACCCCGAGAGGGGAATTTCAAAGTCGGGGGATTCCAGAGGCACAAAAAGAGCGGCTGGGCTACTTAATGTGGGTCCACATGAGTGCATAGCATCCAGCCACGGCTGGGGCTAGTGGGCTTTTGATTTATCGTGGGCCCATGGCTTTAGGGTTGCGGTTCCCTACGCCATGCTAGGACATCCTTGATCCGATTGGCCGGAACCCCCCAGACAAAACCGATCTCCCAATCTTCGGGTGGGGCTGCAATAATAATCTTCGTCCCGCCCTCCCCTTCCGAACTCCGATTTATCCTTTCCGCTCCACCACTGACCATTATTTGTCATCGTTGTCGCAAAATTTCCGATTTGGGAAATTACGTCCAAGAGAGGAAAAATGCGCGACTTAATAACTTTTGTTCACCCGCTTCGTTCCTCCAGGACGTTAAAACGAGGGCATAACCCTTGTCTACTTTGCAAGAGTAGTGCGTTAAACAAAAGCACCAGCCCAGTCGTGATACCGGACCGGCCGGTCTTTTCTTAAGCGACTGAACGGTTATCGATAACCTCGGGCGGCGTTTTACAGCACTTAACACTTCTCTAGTAGTAATGACCAGACCATACATCCTACTCAGACATACAAGAGCCAGGATCGCCGATCCTGCCCCTTGTTTCTATATACAATAGCCCTGACATGTACAGCTATACTCTACACCAACCAAAGTGCATAACCCAACGACCACGTCCAATACTCCGTTATAAGCAAGCCACTTTGACCCACACATGTATACCGCTGTCACTGTTTCTATTCACTATGCCACAGGAACCGGGCCCAGACCATGACTGATTCGTGGGTCCTTCGTCTATCGTATCAAGGTCATCAATCATGAACAAACCCACCATGTACGGGTACACAGACAGGTTCCAGCCTGATGAGACCGTGCATGTATATATACCGAAGGGTCCATGCATGTACGTGCATGAGGCAACAGGCAAGGACGAATCGGAGAGAGTATGTCAGAGCGCGCGTCGCGCCTCAACTAAGACGGAGAGTCCAAATCTCCTACATGTAACGCCCGGATTTCCCGGGCGACGGCGGCGGGGGCGACCTGTTTCGTGGCGGACTATCGTCCCACCCCCTGTAAGTAGAATCGTAATCCCCCGCCTCGTAGTCCTTTTCGCTACTGCGTGCAGGGGGGCTGTCCGTCAAGTCCCTACCGAGCCGATCTCCGGTGGCGAACTTCTCCGGGTAGTACTCGCTGTCCTCGTCATCGCTGTCCTCGTCATAGTTGCCGTCGTAATGCGGCAGCGCGGGCATGGACTGCGAATCGCCCTTCACAAGGCCCAGCCTCTCCTCTTCGGACACGCTGTCCCGGGGTATCTGCCTATCCGAGTACCCGCGGGACCGTAGACCGTGGCGTGAGGGCTGTAGAGAGGTCTCCTGGTGAAGAGCATGATGGTGTCCCTGATCCTGCGCGCCGTCGGCTTGGTGCCGTCGGAATACTTTCTGGAACGAGAATTGCCGGCGCGTCGACGATCCGTTGCCGCCGTGCGGCGGCGGAGTCGGCGGGGCGAGCGAGGTGGCCCCACTCCCACTCGATTTTGGCGGTTCATCGGCTATCTGGACATGGCGCGCCTTGCCAGTACCAGAATAGATCGAGGGGCCAGTGTACTCAGCCTTCTCCAGGCCAGCCGGGAGCCCAAAGATGTGCTCCCGGCTTCCGCTGTACGAAGGATCTCTTCTGTATTTCTGGGGCGGGACGGCAATTTCAGATAGTTGGACGGGAAGCGGGGGGCTCTGGGGTTTCTGGTCGCCTGTTTCCTGCTGATGAAAATCGGGATGGCCGGGGAGTAGGACGCTCCGTGCGCGGCTACGAATGGTGCCGGCAATGCTGGATAGGAGGCCTGGGGACGTCGTATTGTCCCGGTCATCTGTTAGCTCCTCTTCATCCGGGAAGCGCGACATGCCTAGTGGCGGGTGGACGTGGGGGTGTGCCGGAGGATACGGACTCGGCGTGGTCATGGCGCGGCTCCTGTGGCTACCTAGGGTCGTCTTCCGCCGCCGAAGCCCGTCCCATTCGTATTCCACTTGCCCGTTTTCACTGAGAGGCGCGAGCCGTTCCCTCTCCTTCTCCTCATGAAGTCGCCTGAATTCTTCCTCTTCCATCTTCTGGCGAGCTACAGAGATGCGCCTAACAATGGCCGCTGTGCCGCGAATGGCGTCTGCCTTTGGCTCGGTCTCGGGTTGCTCCTGTTCGGCGATCATGTGAATCTGGTCCAAGTCACCGGTAAAGATAGCGGTATCTGGAACATCCTTCGCAGACTTAGACAATTGCAACAACACCACACCGGCGCAGATTGTAAGGAAACCCATGACGACTGTAACGATCTGCGTTGGTGTACCCCTGAAGCCCTGAAACAAGACGGACGACGTAATGATGGTTGTACTGGTGAAATAAACGTAGTATGTCGGGGTGACCATTGCGGCATTGAAAAGATTTAGTGCTTTCTGCGATGGGAATCGTTAATTAACCGGGCCAACGTATGGGATCCGCTGTACTTACGTTCAAGTAGATGATCTCGGTCAGTAGCGTTAATACCACGAACACGAGGACAACATAAAGAAACCACTGGTTGAATTGAGGTGTCCCTCCCGCCTGTGCCACAATAGCAGCTCCAAGGCCTTGGGTGGCCACGACACTCAGGCCCCCGATCCAGCTGCAGACAGAGATATAAGGGAACATGTTCTGTTTCCCGTAACGTGGAGCAACCCTGAGGACAATGAAAACGCAACCGACAATTATGACGCCTGCGTAAGTCAAGAATCCTGGTGTCACGACATATTTCTTCATCTCCTGTATGGTCGCCACGGCCGATTCTTCAGGGGCATTCATGACGATAACGACGGTTCCCAAGACGCAGAGGAAGCAGGCAACCTTGCCTACCATGCTTAGCCTCTCCTTCAGGAATATGGCTGAGAGGATGGTAGTAATAACAACCGAAAGCGCTCCTAGCGAGGTGACCAGGATGGCATCCGTGAAAGCATAGGCGGCAAAGTTGCAAACCTCGCCGAGGATCATCATCGTCATGCCCGCCCACCAGTGGAAGTTCTTAAGATAGCCATAGCCCTCGCCAGCGACCTCGTTGTATTTCTCATTCGCCTTCAGCAACCCGACCTTTTTGAGAACAAACGAAACGCCGATCAAGCACCCGGACGCAACAGCCAAGACAATACCGATGACTTTGTAGACCGGAGGGCGCCCCTGCTTTTCCGCATTTTGTTCGCCCTCCACCCGGGCGTATAGGACGTAGGCGGCCTCGAGGGCTTCAGCTGCTGCGTCCATGGCTGCCGGGCGCCTAGGGAATGGCGAGGAGAGCGGCGGAAGACTACCCTCCTATTTAAAGTCTCACTTCTAAGGTTCACTTCTCACACTTGACTGATTCGTCGCTATTTCGACGCAAGATTTCTCTCCAGGCCGGAGATGAACATTAAGGTCCGTTCGGTTTTCTTAAAAAGATTCTCCGTAAACCATACAATCCTGGCGGCCGACCAAAGGTACAAATGGCAACAGACTCTGGAGAATGGGAGTAGAGAGGTAGAGACTCCTACTGATGCCGCAATACCTGTTCGATCGGATCAGATTATCGCTTGCGTAAGCCCAAAAGGTCGGGAAGGAGCGCTCCTTCGACCGGAGGGAATGCGCTGAATATTATATTCAATTATAAGCGAAGTGCAGTCTCCACGGAGATCTCCTATGCCGAGGGTCTGCTCGTTGATCGCGCAACTGTTGTCGGTTTGGGTTCATGTGAAGTGGACGCACAGGTAAAAGCAAAGTATGCGACAGGACACCCTTTTCGCCGGTCAACGAAAGGAAGCGCCTCCTAAACTAGAAGATAGTTGCCTATTAGATGTATTCCCTAGGAAGACGAAGAGGAACAGAATTAGGTGTAAGTATCATTTGTCGTCGTTTTCATCATAGGTATGTAGGACAGCAAATGATCAGTATCGGCGTTTGGTGGGATGGGGGACAGTGAGCAGCGGGAAGTGGGCTGAAGGCAGTGGGTTTGAATTGGCACACTGGACATTCAGTTGCCCCAACGAGCAGGCTGGCGCTAGCGGGAAGGACTTTACGAAATCGATAAATATGGAGGAGGCCGGCCTGTGCTTCTAGCTCTTGAGAGGTACTCTACCTAGGGTCTGGACCCGGACCTGAGACAACCAACTGCATAACACTGCAACCTCCTCTGAGCCAGTGGGCCAGTTATTAGCTTATCGCTTGCGGCGTAGCTAACAAAAGTGAAGAATAAGTGGGGATTATCAACACACGCAGGCTTTGTTCCACGATACTTGGTGCTTACATACTGTGGGCAGCTTACATAGTATACCCACCGCAGCCGCATTCGGGCTAGACCGCAACTGTACCAAAATCACAACCCTAAGATCCCCTTCAGCGGTGCCTGCTGAATGCAGCAACCGCGCCTAACCACTCTCGTATTTTAGTGCTTAGACGCCGCCATCACGGAATTGGAGTCCAAAATGACGGGTCTATTCCATTTCTCACTAAACTTCTTCAACCCCACCAAAACAACCTTTGGATCATATTGGCATTGCTTGACTGTTAGTGGGTTAGTGGGCTGGGCGCGCATGCGTCATAAGGGTCCCTCCCAGCTTCACACCATAAGCGCTGACGCAATCTAAATTAGCCTTAGGTCACATAATACAGACAGCAATGGCTACGCGACGAGTTGACAGGGCGACAGATTGGTCAAATGATCGACAGTTGAATCTTGGGATTCTGCGCTCCTTATCGTCCGCCCGAATATCCTATTGGCGCGTGAGGCGCTGTCACCAATGATCTTCTCTAGCTGTGATGTCACCACATCTGCCATTGTCGTAAGTTGGGAGCAAAGCGAGGTCATGATGCATCCTATGAGCTCTACACAATTTGATTGTCTACAACATGTCTCACACGGATAGCGCCTTGGACATTACCGGCAAACCACACTCTTGAGGATGAACTGATGATGCGACCTACCATTTTAGCGAAACGTTGATGGAAGGGGTAAGTTCACCGAGATCAAGACGCCGCCAGGTGGTTGACACAAGAATTCGCGCACTTTCAAATAACCGCCCAACGACTCCACGGATAATAACTCCTTGGTTTCAACAGAGAGGCGTATACGCGGATTTCCAGGCTGTTTTCAATTATTCCTTTTCGTGTAGGTCCCATTTTTCCAATTTTTATGTATTCTGTTGTGGCATTGGAATCGCCTGCGAAATCTTTAGCTCATTTGGGTCAGCGCGCGAATTTGGTGTCAACCACCTGGTCGGTTTAATTAGCACCAAATGGGCTTAGGTTTTGTGGGTTTCTCGGAAGTGAAATCGACAGCTCCAGTTTCTGGGTGCGGCGGGACCCACCCGGAGGCCGGTGTTGAACCCGGAGCTCTTAGCGGAGCTCTCATCGGAAATGAACGGCGCCGTTGCGACACCATAACGCTTTCCGGCCGACATATCAGAACTGAACAGACTTCCGGGATCTGATGGCGTCGACGTGCGGGGCACTCCCGATAAGACACCCCAGGTGGATTGTCGCAATGGCCTCCACTGTCATGTATTATGGGTCCCGCCGCTAATCGTCTCCTAGGATCATTGCTCGCAAAAAATTCGGTCGTACAAACACCTGGACGCTCCTGATGCGCTGTGGCGTAACAACGTCTTTATTCTGTGTAACGGCGCAGGTGGTGCTTCGAAATGTTGGCCTGTATTATCTATTGCACGATGTATTAGGAGTTCAAGAGAACTGCAAGTTTGACGCTCACCCGTTCGCATCGGTTTTCAGCGCCTTGTCCTGTTCCGTAGATCATTACCTACCTGCTCACCATCCCCCCCCCTCCCCCCAACAAGCGGGTACTTGCATAATCATTGCAGTGCGTTCCAATAAAAATCCTGACACGTTATACGGATCAATTCGATACCCGAATTACTATGACACGAACTCGACGCGGACCTGAATGCTTTACAGGACCTCGCCATATTCCTTCGTCTCAGAAGCTACTTACCTGTTCCCACTCATCCAGAGCCATGTAGAAGTAAGTCACCGATCATATTGGGGGTGATCGACGTCATGGCGAAACGAGCTAAACGGCTTCTGGAAAGTAGCTTCTCCAGAGCTTTTACTTGGCTCTCGCCTGGGGCCGTAGATCATCGGCAGCGGAGGAAGCTAGTCAGCAAAACTCCCCGGATGCTCGCCCCAGTTACGCTGTCTACCTCAAATTGTTGATATTACACCTTAAACCCTCTTGACAGCCCTGTTGATTATCATCATTCCCCCGAGAAAATCAACACCCAAAGTAGTGCTTTTAACCTTTAACGTTTTAACATACCGCCGTTTTCGTAATTAAGGTTAGGGTTAACGGTTAAGGTAAAGCCTTGGCTTAATTAAGGTTAAGGTTAGACTTAAGGTTAAACATAAGCTTCCGGGAGGGCTTAAGCGGCCGGCGAAAGGACCTTTACTCAGGGGTACGGCCTTAATATGTAGTGATAAGTAATGGTGGACGCCAGTAATATGAGTGTGCTACTGGCAGAAATATTAGGGCGGTTATACCAGCCCTATTCCGCCAGTACGCTTGATTAGTATGGGGGTGAAGAGGGTAATCGGTAGGATTGCCAGAAAAAGAGGGTTTAAGGGGCTAATATTAGCAATTCGACACGGGCAGCGCAATTGGAGCGCGATTGTTGACTGCACGCCAGCCCCTGAACTTTCAAATCGCGACTAGCCTCGCATGAATATCCTCCTACGATGACGGCGGAGACTGCCCCTCTAAGAGTGCGTAAGCCCGAACTGTCTGCTGCGAATCCTAATCTAAGGTAATAAGGCTCGAACAAAATGCTCGATAACCTGGTGAACGGTACTTCGGCACACACACATGAGTCGCAGAGTGGTCATGATGAAGCGAGGCTCGCCATTTTCCTTATATACACCGAGTACACCTCATCAAAACACTAGGTCATCAGGAGCTTCAGAGTCATATTTTCTTCATTGTCTATTTTGTCAGCATCTCCCTTGTCCTTGCCGAAAGCGTCGTGGGCATGCAAGTGATGCAGGCCATTCTGATATTGGCCGCATTGCTAGCGGGCCATGCTAGCCAGGCGATACCGTCACCCGCGATATGTAAGCAAGGCCTAGTGAGGAGAAACACTTCACAAGTCGCCCGGCCGGCCCTAGGAAACGTCCCCTACGGCGTCGATATACGGTCCTGCACGGTCACAGGCAAGGTCGCACTGACCTTCGACGATGGGCCGTGGCAGTACACGGAGGGCCTGCTGGACGTTCTGAAAGCTAACGACGTCAAGGCGACCTTCTTCGTCGTAGGCCTCAACTGGGACCGTGATCCCAACCGCGGCCCCATCGACGATCCCGCCACGGGGTACCCGGCGACCCTGCGGCGGATGCACGATGCCGGGCACCAGATCGGCAGCCACACGTGGTCGCACGCGAACCTCGATACCCTCACCACCGAGGGCCGCCGCGACGAGATCCTCCGTAACGAGGACGCCTTTGCCCGGGTCCTCGGCTTCTTCCCCACCTATCTCCGCCCGCCTTTTACTGCCTGCGGAGCCCAGTGCGTTGCCGACATAGGGCAGCTGGGCTACCACGTGGTAAGTCTCTTGCCGCCCCGTCTGTGTATCTATGGTGTGCGGGTCTGTATGGGCACTTCGGATGTTGTGGAACTGGACTTAACACCACTCAACTCGATAGGCCAACTACGACGTGGACACTAAGGACTTCAACGGCGACTACGAGTACGCGCGGGCAGTCTTCCGGGACAACGTGTCTTTGAGGAGCCCGCAGGACTCCTCGCACATCGTCCTTGCACACGATGTGTGGGAGGGCACCGTCCACGGGCTCGCGCAGTTCATGATCGACGAGGCGAGGACGGCCGGCTACCAGCTTATCACTCTGGGCGAGTGCCTGGGCGATCCCGCGGCTAACTGGTATCGGGATGCTAGAACCGGCGAAGCCTGGAGGGGATAAGGCTTACGGAGAACGGATGGTACGATTACCTCATGATGGGTCTCTTTTTGCCCATCCATTTTGAGAACTTGCAGCTGGGATGTGGATTGTGCTCTTGTCGTGGAATAGGAGTATCTATGTTATCAAGCTCTCAGCACCCCCGAAGAACTTTATTCCGGCGCGCCCACAGCATATAAAAGTTTTCTAGCTACCGCTTTCTAAAATTTAATTTTAACCAGATAATTATTATTTCTTATACTTTATACTATCTGCTTTACAGATTAACTTAACTGTAATAGTTGTAAGCTCGATATTTTAATTACGTAAAATAATTACGGTTAAATTAAATATAGTTTCTTTAAATTAAACTGTTATTTTCGTTAATATAGCGAATAGTTCATTATCTCAAGGTACAATTTTTAAGAATTAATTTAATTACTTTAATTAATATTTTACTTTATATTACAGAGCTTTTTTACGTAACGTTTAGTACTTTCACAATTTAAACATTTTTAATATTAATTTTTAAAAGATATTTGGACAATTTTGTCATATAAACAGTATATTGCCGATAATAATGTTCGAATTAAAGTTAAACACTATCTAAATTTTGACGAATAGAAACATTTTAAATATGATGATACTATTTTATAAATTTTAAAAATCGGAAACTAAATAGTTTTTTTTTAAAAAAAATACGAAATTAATTCTAAATACGTTTTTACAAAATATTAGAAATATGGTAGAAAACTTTTCAAATTCGAAAAAAATACATTAATATTTAAATTTAACTTAACGATATAAAAGAAAATAAAATCTTTAAAAACTTTCAAATTGCTTTAATACTTCGAAAAAAAATAGTTTAAAATTTATTTACAAAACTAGAAAGTTAATTTGCCTTTTCGAAATAAACTTTTATTATTACGATATATATGTTATAAGAACTTGGGTTTTTGTTTCGAAGAGACCTGCTTTTAAGGGCTAGCGCAGACCGGTTACGGCTAAACCCCGAATATGAAAGCTTAGCTTTAGAAATATTTTACGTGATTTAGGTAATCTAGGTAATTTGAAACCGAATTATATAGATTATAAAGATTTGCAACGTACTTATTTAAAAAAAGGGTGTAAAAAAACTAAATTTTCTTATAAATAACTATATATTAATTTTTAATTTTTCGAAATAATTTATGGTTTTAATTAAAGATTTTCTTTTTTAATTAAAAGGAAACTACATAAACCTTTCTTACGACTAAATTTATAAATTATATTTCGTCTTATTATTATCAATAAAATAAAGCTTTTTTCAGATATTACTTATATTATTAACTAGGTAGATAACAAGTTCGTAATATCTTAATAATTCTTAATTATTAACCGATAAATAATTTCTGGTTTAAATAGGTATAAACTGTGTTAAATTTAATAGAAGCAATAATATAAAATTATATTTAAAAATTTAAATTTTATTTTAATTTTTAGAGTTCATCAATAAAAGATTTGTAAATAAATTAATTAAACCGACATTTTTAAAAGAGTATTTTAATTTATTAATAAGATCATAGCAACTATAATTTAATTTTAAAAAAAAGGCCTTAACGTTTCTAATAACTTTTTATTTTTACGAAAAAAGGATTTAAATTTTAAGATTTTAAATTTAAGAAAATTAAGAAAAAAATATAGCACTAAATAAAAAAACCAAAAAGAATTTATATTTTATAAAGAATTATAAACCTTAATAATAAAGAATAAACCGTTAAAAACGAAAACGTTAAATTTACTTAATAATAAAAGATTTCGATTTTATTATTATTTAATGCAAATTAATTAGACAGAAATATCGTTTTATTTTTGCACAATAATAGATATCTGTGAGCTAAGGTAAGGTGATCTCCGACCAGTTGCAAAGCATATTCGAAGAAATAAGTGTATTAGGTTACTTTTATCTAGCGTTTTTACTAACTGCTAGATAGTGGATTTATACTAATTAGTAAGTCGGCGGCTAGTCGGCTATTAACCGCAACTCTATAAGGGCTATATTTTTATAATAATATTTATGGTTTATTAATTCCTAATAATATTATTACTAATTTAGTATAATATATTTGCAAATTTAATTACGTGAAGTTATCGAACATTTTCCGATCGTAAATTCGTAAATTATATGATATTGTAAATAATTGCTGTAAATATAAATATTTACGAAATATAATTTATCTTATTTCGCTTAATTTCTTATTTTAATTTATGTTTTAGTCCTGTTTTATTTATGTTTTTTTCTTTTCGCGATTTTATTTATCTTTTTTCCTTTTCGAAATTTATTTTTTTTCGCTTTTTATACGCATTTCGTTTAATTTCTTCTTATATTTATTTTTATATGCTTTTGTTTCTTTATTTTACGTACAATTTCCGTTTTATTTCGGTTTATTATATCTTTTTTCTCGTAAAAACATTTACGAAAAATAATATTTTAATATTAATAATAGTTAAGATTATCTTTCACGTTATTCTTTCAATGCCAACGATAAGCTAAATTTTAATTATACGATGACCTGTAATAAATTGTATTATATTTATATAACGTAACATTACTTAGATTATCGTATAATTTATATTTAAATTTTGGGTATTTTAAATTAAATTATAATAAATTATTATAAGAAGAGCCATCGTACGATAAATAATTAATTTTAGTCTTATTAAAATTACCGTTTAATTTTCATTTAAATTCCGGTTATTTTTAAAAATACCGTTGAAACGGTTTTTTAATTTAGTACAAATAATTAAGAGTTAATTAACGAATTCGAAAAGGTTCGTATTATAAATATTTAGTATAAACGTAATAACGTATTTAAAATCGGTCGTTAATTCGATATCTTTCGTAAAACCGAATTTATTTTCGAAATAATTATTATTAAGGTGTAAAAATACAGCTTCTATAAGGCTGCGACTAGTGTCGGACCAGATACAGACCTACGCGCCAATACAAATAACTATCTGGCAGCTAATAAAAAATGCCAGAAAAAAGTAACCTAATATATTTACTTTTTAGAATCTGCTTTACGACTGGTCGAAAATTATCTTATTTTAGCTTATAGCTATCTCTTATCTTATAATTTTTCTATTTTAATTATAAAAGATAACGTAATAACTACGAAAAACAAAGTTCGCCGACTGCAAAACGAACCTAAGTTACTAGTCGAAAAACCGCTAATCGAAACCCAATCGACAAACGATCGATCACGATACAGAAACAAGCGAAAAGCTTATAACAAAACTTTAACGAATAAAGAACTATACTCTTCGGGATCTCGAATTACGTTATATATAAAATAAAATTATATCTCGATAACTGTTAATTAAACGGTCGAAAAACGGACGTAATATAACAATTATATTTCAAAATTTAAAATAGAAAAAATTAAATTTTTAATAATAAGCAGATTTTAAATATTATTTGTTAATAAAATAAATAATATTCGGATTTTTTCGATAATTAGCTAAATTATAAGTAATAATATAAATTAAAAAAACAAAACTTTATAAATTAATTACGATATTATCCTAAAAACCTAAAAGTGATAAACTAATACCGTATTAAAATTATCCGAAACTTTTTGAATATACGTTAATTAAAAAAGACATTAAATAAAAGCTATTATGGAAATTTTGTAAGATAACGCGGATGCAACGCTAGCCACAATACCAAAAGGTCAACAATTCCAAACTCCAATTAGGATTTGGACATCTTAATCCACTTTATAAGAACTAGCTGTACATATCATCACAAATTTACGCCGAAATATTACGGCGAAATATCTTTTTTTTATATTTGATAAATTATAGGCCATATAAACGTTTTTATTACGAACGTTTAATAATTATATCGCGTTGTACTTAATTATTTTAATTATGATAAAGAATTAAAAATAAAAAATTTATAAATTTTTATTAGAAAGAGTTTCTTAAATCCTCAGTTTCTTAATTAAGATTATAAGAAATAATTCATAGAATTACAACAATAACTCGATTAATCGTCTTTAGACTTTTACGTTACATAAAAGTTTATAAACGCTCTTAATCCGAAAAATAATCGAGATAATAAACGATTTGTTTTTAATTATTTTTATAAATTATTTTTAAGATTGCGAAATACCTTATTACGAAAAAACGATGAATTAAAATAAATTTATAACGTAATAAATAAAGCAAAACGTTATTTGAATGTCTAGAAAATAGCGAAAAAAAACCGAGTATTTTCTATTAAAAGCACTAATAAAAATAATCGATCCTATTTTAACGGTTTTGGGAAAAAAAATCCCTAGAAAAAATTAGAAACGCTATATAGAAATAATAGAAACCGTAAACGTTTTTATAATTAAAAAGCAAATAGTTACCAATTTAATTCCGATTAAAATAAATCTATAGAATCTAATACCCCTAATTATTATAAAGACTTACTTAAATATTATATTTAAAAAAGCTAAATTATAAAAACGTAAATGATAAACCTAAAAAAATACGAAAACCTTGTTATACCGACTATACGAAAACTAATTTCCGAAAACCATACAAAATATCATAATGTATAACGACAAATCGGACCGGTCCCTAGACGTAAACCCGAAAAAAAGCCGGAATAAGTATATATATCTAATTTACATCAGCTAATAATTACAAAACGATCGGAATAAAGTCGCTTTTTAAAAAAAGGCACTTATTAAAAGAAGTACGAAAAATATAGCAGTATAAATAAATATAAAAAGCGAAACATAAATAAATACTATAAGTAAAAGGTTAATAAGAAAATTTAACTTTTAACCAGTTTCCGTAAATATCTCAGGCCTTATCGGCGTTAACGGCGTATATACTAAATGTTATAAAGCCTAGGAGATCTTTATTAATATAATGAATAATAATAAAAATAAACGAAAATTTATACAAATATATTTCGTAATATATCGTAATTAAAAAGTACCCGATTTTTTATTATTTCAACTCGGAATAAGTATATTAATAATCTTATTAAATATAATTATATTTTAATAATTATACGGATTATTATAAAATGTCGATAAATAAAAAATTACTGACCTAATATTTTTAATAAGCAAAGTTATATCGTTAATTTGATAAATTTAGCCAAAAACTAAATATCTCCAAATTAAGAAAATAACAAGAATTAAAAATAACCGATTTTTTTATATGCCTAAAAAATTTTTGATGAATATACTCCGAAAAAATAACAAAAGAAATACTTTGATTATTAGGAGCAAAATATATAATAAACCTGATTCTACTGAAAAAGCTCTTATTCGGCCTAATTTACCTTATTTCGAAAACTTAAAAAAAGGCGTTCGAAAAATATATCCGAAAAAAATCTGAAAACAAGCCGAATACGTTATTCGAAAGCGGACGTAAAGAAATTAGTATTATTTATGTCTAAAAAGAACGGTAATTTTCGATTATACGTCAATTATAAGGGGCTAAATCGAGCAACGATAAAAAATCGATATTTTTTGCCTTTAATCTTAAGAATAATAAATTGTCTGAAGTTAATCAAGGCATTTTCGAAAATTAATTTTAAAGACGCTTATTATCGCATTAAGATTAAAAAAGGCGACTAATAAAAAACCGTTTTTCGAACGCAGTACGAGCAATTTAAATATACGGTTATACTATTTGGCCTTATTAACGTATCGACTATATTTCAGATTTATATATATAAGGCCTTAACTGGATTAATTAAGTATATATACGCGATATATCTAAATAATATAATTATTTATTAGGATAACGAAAAAGAAGCATGTGAAATATTTCTAATTGGTTTACAAACGGCTATTATAGTACAAACTATTTGCAAAAATATCTAAATGCGAATTCTTTAAAAAAATATATATATTTCTTAAGATTCGTAATTAATACCGATAGCTCGAAAATAGACCGCGGACGGGTCGACGTTATCGAAACATGGCTAGAACTAGAGTCGATTTACGATATTTAAGTTTTTCTAAGATTCTCGAATTTTTATCGGAAGTCTATTGCCTATTATTTGCGTATTATCGAACTTATTATAAGGTTATTAAAAAAGACGTAATATCAAGATAAGAAAGCCAAATTCTATGAGCCCGAAAAGGCCAAAAAGGCGTTTCGTAAATTACAAGACGTTTTTAAATTAAGCATTATTTTTCGATATTATGATAATTTTAAAAACATTCGGATTAAAATATATATTTTAGTAAATGATATATCAGAAATAGTAACTCAGAAATATAAGAAATCTTAATACCTAATTATATAATAATCGCGGAAATTTAGTCTAACTAAAAAAAATAATTTATAAGATAACAAAAACTTCTAGCAATTATAAAAAGATTAAAACATTAACGCTAATACCTTAAAAACGCGGAAAAAAGTTTTTTAATACTTACCGACCATATAGCGCTAAAAACCATTATAAACGTATTAACGCGCGATTTTAAGAGAAAATTAACCCGGTAGATTTATCGTTTTTTATAATTTGATTTTAAAATCCAATATAAACCAGACATTGCTAATCCGGCGGATAAAATATTTAAACGCTCGGATTGTATGTTAAGGAAAATTACGTACAAAAATGTAATCCTTATATTATTTAAGAAATTCAGATTTACGAATAATGTGCCAAAAAACGTATGGAAAACGGTCGCAAATATATAACGCGATTTAAAATATTATAAAAAGGCAAAAAGCTTTATAAAAATAACGCAAAATTTCTTCGTTATAATATTCTCAGACAGATTTTAGATGGCGGAAATTTAAGTAATTTTTATTTACGTAAAAAAGCGGAAAACTTTTGTTATACAATCGTAAAAAGTTTTGAAAAAAAAGATACGGAATTATATATTTGTCGAACTTACCGTTTGCAAATAACAATATAAACCTAAATCGTAATAATAATATAATCAACGGTTAAATAACGGCATTCGTAAATTAAGACCGTATTACGATCGGATTTCGAAAAATTTAAGAGGGACGAAATTGATATTAAGGTTATTGTTTATAACCAATACGTTTTTCGTTCCTTAGCGAAAAAGCTAATTAAGAATAAAACGGCATTACGGCCGAAAGTTTCCCGATAGTTTTACGATTAAGTCCGAAAGTTACAAATCAAAAATCTGGATATTATGGAGCTGATACGGATAACTGGACGTTAAACCGATATGAAAAAAAGAATATTTTCTGGATTTAAATAAGGTTTTGCATTATCGGAATAAATTTGTAATCCCGTTATAAAACGTCATGCGAAAATAATTCATTAATTAATACTATAATATTCCGAAAATACGATATATAAAATATATTCGTACGTTAAAATTAATAACTAAAAAATTTTACTAGAAAAATATAACGAACGATATCTGAAAATATACCGAATAATATCTAACTTATTAGAGAATAATAAAATTAAGTTCCAAACTATAGAGATAATTATAGCCTTTGCTATTACTTAAATTACTTTTTTAAAAATTTTTTATTAAAGTTTATTAAGGAGTTTTCTAAAAGCCTAAGTTTAAACGAGCTAAAATATAACGTAATTCTGGTAATCGTTAACCGTTTAACGAAATTAAAATTATTTATTCTTATAATTAAAATTTTAATTGCAACCAAATTAATTTAACGGTTTTAAAATAAGGCGAAATATAAATTCGATATGACAATCGAAATTATTAATAATAAAAATAAGGGATTAACGAATTAATTCTAAGTGGAATTTTACAAAAAAAGAAAAATAAAACGGCGAATATTAAATATTTACTATTCGTAAACCAATAAGTAAATACAGCGCATGTATTAAACCTTAAAATATTATTTTCGTAATGACATTAATAAATATTAAAATAATTAAATAAAATGATTACGAAGTAGGGAATTCACATATAATAATATACGAAACGTATTTATCGCCCCTTTTTCGTTTAAAACCTTATATAAATATTATTTAAAAATAGTTAAACACCATTTACAAACGTTTCAAAGATAAATAAAAGGAATTAAAAAGCGTTTTCAAAAAAATAACGGTTATTTGTAAAATAATATACGAATATTGGAAAAAAATAACAGTAGGACAAAAATATATTATAATTGGCGCTATACGCCTATAAAATTCCACTTGGAATAATAACTAAATTTATCAACTAAAAGTCTTAAATTTAAAAATAAAAAACTGGTATTTACTGACGTCCGAATTACAATCAAAAATTAAATAAGCTTCTAGATATATAAAGTAATTGGTTTTTTTTAAATATTAATGAATATATAATATATTTCCAATATTTTCGCTGCAACTGTAATATAATCGAGAGCCGGGCGGCGTTTAAATAGGGTTACCGTACTTAATAAAAAATACAAGAAAAATAATAAAAAATATCGTCGATTATCGAAAAATATTAGGGGTAATGCAAATGTCTACTTAAATAAAAAGATTAACCTGCTAAAATATAATACGTAAAAACCTTGAAAAATTTTCGAATACGCGTTTAAAACATTACAACGTTATAAAAAAGGTTAAATATCTATATAGGAAATAAAACAACTTAAAGATTATAAAATAATAATAGATTTATCGAAAACCGGCCGCTTAATAAATATAATGTTATAAAAAATAAGTTTAAGCAAAATTAAGATACTAAATTTAAATTATTAATTACATAATTATTTTAAACCTTTTAAAAATAATTATCTTATCGCATATTAGTTAAAATTTAACCGATTAAATAATTATAATTCTTTTATAAACAAAATAAAAAACGAATAAAAGTCGTTAAATACTATAAAAAAATCAAATTTTTATTTCAAAAATAAAGTTTTGCGTTTAATTATTAAACTTCACGTTAATTGGCCTTTAATAACCGTATTAAGGAAATTAATATAGGGATATCGAAAAGAATCGGAAAATATATAATAATAAAAAACAAGTAAGTTTATTAATTTTGGTAGGCGTAAAACTCGAAAAAAATTTAGAAACGTTTTATTCTTTACAAAAAAATAAAGGCCAAATAACCGGGATATAATCGGTAGTTTATTGAAAACAAGTTATTGTCCTTGAACCATTTAAGGTATTTGGGCTTAATAACGGCCTTACAGGACAAAAAGGTTTTTAATTATAATTATTAATAAATATTAGGGTTTCGTCGAGACCTCGGAAAACGGGCGGGGAATATTCGTGTCACGGCGCTGTACGTCTCTTGGGTTTCTAGAAGATATTCTGTTGTTGTACGAGGAAGAAAGAAGAGAGCTATATAGCAAGCGCGTAGCGCTTGCGTACATAGAGCGAAACGGCCGCTTAAATAAGCCGCTTTGCTAGTGCCGTAACAATTCGTAAGGAAAGAACGTAACGATATAACAACCTTTAAAATTTCTTTATTTATAAAAATATCATAAAATTACGCTTAATCGGAAATTAACCGTAAAATAGTAAGGAAATAATTAAAACATTTATAAATGTCATTTAAATTTCTCAACTTATAAAACAAAGTTTATATTAGATTTTCCGAAATATAATAAACGATCGGAAATTTATTTTTAATGCGAAAAAAATAATATTCCTTGATAATAACCGCCTTAAAAGCGAATTCGGCCTTATAAAAAACGTCGATTTGGCGACCGATTACAAATATGGTATTATGCGCGGATTCGGTATCCGCAATACGAACCGTCTTAAATTCGTGGATTAACTCCTAGTTTTTAACCGTAAAATAAACGATAATTTAGGTAACGCCTTTAAAAATAACCAGAATTTAAATAGAAATTAAACAGCGTTATTAATGATAATAAGAATAAATATTTACTGTACCAAAAGTTTTATAATAATAATTGGTTACATTATAATTTAAGATGTTCGGAATCTAAGCGCAAATAGGACGGTAATTAAAATAACGTTATATTATGTAAATACAAAATGGTTTATTATCAGCGTTAAAATAGTAACGCCTAAAAAATTCTTAGTCGTTAACGGTATAAAATTATTACTTTTTATAAAATTATTCACGAAAAATAAATATAACGAATAAAGATAAAACGAAAACCGTACGTAAAATAACGAATACAAGCGCGCGAAAAAAAAACGAAAAAAATATATAAAATAAGGTTAAAAAACGGAGAAAAATAAAAGATTAAACGGAGCATAATTAATTACTTAACGTAATACGTATTAACTATTACGGTAATTACGCGTAATATAACATAAATTCCGTACTTATATACGGAAGACTTCCGGTTACCGTACGTAATCCAACTTACGACCGAATTATATTAAGTTATTAATCTTAATAAGGATTAATAATTTAAAACAGAGAAAGTAATTAAAAGAATATAGCTTTTAAAAAACTGCGGCTAGTATCCGACCAGCTATAAACTTACGCGCCAGTATTAATAATCATCTAGCAACTAGTAAGAAACGGTAGATAGAAGTAACCTAATATATTCACTTCTTAGAATTTGCTTTATAACTGGCCGAAGATCACCGTACCCCAGCTTACAGCTATCAATTATCTTACATAAGAAATATTAACTATGTAATATATCAAAAATAGATATCCGATTATCGATTTTAATTGCGAAAATTTAATTTTATTATCGTTTTATAGATTTATAAATATATGTTATTTTTTAAGTATTTTTATTTTGTTATATTATTTTGGGATAAACTTTTAATTAAACGTAATTTTAAAAAATCTTTACAAATAAAAATATTTTTAACAAACGTTATACCGTTACGTTCCTTATTTATAAAAACTTTTCGTTTATTTTTTAACAGTTCGATAAAACACTAATATTTATTAATAATTATAATTGAAAAAATCTTGTATTTAATAAAATCGTTATTAAGTTTAAATATGCCAAATATTTTAAAAAGGGCAGCTTATTTTCGATTAATAATAAATGATATTCAAATTATGTAAGACTTAGTTTTCGTAAAAAATAAAATATTTTTAATATTTTCCGAATTTTACATCTAATAAATTTAATAAATGTATTCGTTTTTTATCGTTGTATATTTTTCGATCGTTTTCGGATATTTGTGTATTAAATTTTTTAATATCCTTATTAGAATTAATTAACGCAAGCGCTAATAATTAAATGTAAAATTTAATTTTTGAAAATAAGAATTCGATATTTTTAATGTTATTTATTGGTTTCCATTCATTTCCTCTTTTATTTATAATGGGATTATAAGTTTAATGTATATATTTTAATTTAATATAAGATTCGATAATCGAGTATAAGCTTGTATTTAATATAGAAATTTAAATTTGTTTATATTGTCGTTTAATTTCTGATTATATTCCGATTTATTCTATATATTTAATCATATTTAATTAATCAGTTTGAAACGACTACACGATAAAGTAATTATTTACTGAGAAATTTAAAATAATTCAATAATTAATATTTTGTTACTTAGAATTATTTTGTATAACGTTATAATATTTTAAATATATATTTTACAGGTCTTCTATATTTTAACATAATATATTTAATAAATTAGCCTTTTTATTTAATTAAGTAATTACGTTATTTCTGCTTATTGTAGTAATTGAAAACAGTTTTTATTATGTTTTTATTTCTTTATTAAACTTAATACGGTTATTTAAAAATTATTTTATTATTAATCGTAGCACAATTTTATTAAAAGCGCTAAAAATAGATTATATATCCGTTTATATATAACAAAGAAACTATTTTGTAGGTTTAAGAATTTATTATATTTTTAATTTTAAACTAAATATAAATAACTACGAATTCTCTATTTTCAAATTTAAAACCGTTATTTAATACAATTATTTATAAATTTATTTAAATTTTCATAAATATATAACGTTAAATATAATATTTTTTAGATTTCTGTTATCCTTTTTAATATTCGTATATTATGTAACATATAATAGTTAATCTTTTATAATGGTTCTTTTATTTTTTGTATTTAGTCTTTGAATTCTTATAAAAATGTTTTATTATTTTTTATAAAATATCCATATAAGATTTCAAACTCAAAATAGCCGATAAATATATTTTAAAAATTCTTATGCGTAAATTCTACGGTTTATAATAATCTTATTAAATTATTTTAATATTTATCGAAATAATCAAAGAAATAATATTATAAAGTTTAATAAATATATTCCGTTTATTTTTTATTACATAAGTTATAAACGATTAATATTTGATGTTTTATTTTTATTAAAAAGATTTCGCTTAAAATTAGGATCTTTAAGTTTCTTTTCGGCGTACCCACTTTATATTTTTTTCGGTATAAAATAATTAAATTAATTTGTATATACTTAAAATTTTAACCGTAAGAATAAATAAATTTAATTTTAAAAACAATTAATAATTATTAAAAAAACGTTAAAAGTTAATTTATATATAGTTAAACGTTTAAAAAGTGTTATAATAAAATGTAAGAAAACTTTTTACAAGAAATATTTAAATAATAATAAGGTTTATATTTATTTGTATAACTTAAAATATAGTTTTTCTATACTCTAATAACTCAGATATTATTTAATATATTTTAATATATCGTTTGTTATATATTTAACAAAATTCTTTAAATATTAATATCAATATATAAATATACTTTATATATTCCATTTTCGAACTAGTATCGTAATAATTAGTTACATATTTGGATTCAACGTTTTAGAACAAAAATTCAAATTTATATTAATAATATAAAAGTTTATTAAAATCTAAAAAATATGCGTTTATATTTTATTTTAATATTTAATTATCAATATAAATCTTACAATATTTAAACCCTTAATATGCAATTTTCGAACTTAATTATAAATTATTAAAAAAACTTTCAATTATAATAATATTTTATTTTCAAATTAACTTTATATTAAAAAGCACAATATATATTATTTATAAATAATACATCTAACATTGATTTTGTTTTATTAAACCTTTCGAAATTTAATCTTAATATAATTGTAAATTACGGTTATTATTATTTAATATTTAATTTTATTATTAATATAAGTTGTACTTGTATAACTATACGTAAACAATAAATTCGACAAATATAAATTGTTTTTAATTATTTTCGAAAATATTTTATAATCGTATAAGGATAAACTTCCGTTTTTCTTGCGTAAATAATAATTACTTAAGCCTTTATCACCTACAGTTTATTTAAAAAATTAAACAGCTAATTAATCTATGCTGTTTATACGAAATACCTTTTTTATAATGTATTAAACTACGTTATATATTTATAAATCCTTTTTTTATATTTATTAATATGTCGTTTATAATTTTGAACCTTTTTAATAACGTAAAAACTACGTTTTTGTACCTGATTTCTTTTAATACATAATCTGAATGTTGTAATAATTTATCTACTAAGTTCAAGATATTCAATCGGTATTAAATTTTAAAGTTAAGTTTAAAAAACAATAAATTTGTAAGGTTAATTCTTTTTAAGATTACGTATTAATATATTTATAATACTGTTTAATTATATGTAAGTAATAAATATTAAGCAATATGTTTCGTTTTTTCGACATATTAATAACTTTTATTATTTTATACTTTATTTTTTTGAGGTTAAGTTAAATTGCTAGGATTAATATATAACAAAATATCACTATTTCTCATATTTCTATAACAATATTTTGAATATAGTTTTATTAAAACGTGTATTTTCACTTTAATATTTTTAAAATTATTCTAATAGTGAAAAACAATCGTTAATTAAAACCGTGTTTAAATCAATAAAATTTCGTTTTTTTGCGTTAATATTATATAATTCAACAACAGTATTATATTTAACAATGTATAAATAATAAATACTATATTTTAAGGACAATTTACAAAATTTAAAAGAACCTGGATATTATAAATCGATTTCGCTGTAACCGTATTGTAATAATATCTATTCGTGGACGGTTTATTTTTTGGTTATTAATATTAATTACGAGGCTTAAAATATTTTTTAATAAAATTCCTTTTTAAGTATTTCAAGAAATAATTCATATTATAATAATTATTCATAATTTAATCCGAAATATTTTAAATATTTCTTTTCGTTTTTTAAATAAATATGTTATATATATAGATATTTAAGTAATTTAATTAGTATCTTATATATATAAACTCATCACGCAACTAGTATAGTAATAAGATTAAACGGTATTACTATATATTCGAACTACTTATAACGCGTTTGAAAAGCGGTTTTTTATTAATTATCTGCTATAATTTTAATATAATAATAAGTATTTTTAAAATTAATTGTCCTAAATATTTTAATTAGTTTTAAGCAATTTATTATTTTCAAAAATAGAAACATAAAATATCGATTTTTTATCGTTATCCAATTAATCTCTTATAATTTACGTAAAATCGAAAATTATCGTGCTTTTTAAATACTAATAATATTAATACTTTTCATCTGTTTTTAAATGCCGTATTTATTTTATCTTTAAAGCTTTTTAAATTTAGTTTTCAAATATTTTTCGTGGAATTTCTAAAATATATACATTAAGCCAAAAAAAGATATTTTTCTTAAAATCAAATTTATTATATATTTTATACTTAATCATACCAAGAATCATTTCGCTATTTCTTTTGCGAATATATTTGCTGGAAGGGTTCTAAATATATAAAATATTTTATTATTTTTTATTTTTATTACGTTTTAAATTTCTGAATACTTAATTTGTTAATTAAACTGATTATTTTAACAGTATAAATTTGCTTTTTAGAAAACACTATATTTGCGATTGTTTCTTTGTCGACTTTATATGACGATTTATACGATGATTAATATATAATTATATTTAATAAAATATCTGTTTTATTTATTCTTAATTTAAATTATAAGAAACCGAGCGTTTTCCAGTTACGATATATAATAAATAAATTTACTTAAAGTTTTATCCGTTCTTATGATTTTTTATTATATTAAGAGAAATTGCGTAAATTTTATAATATTTAATATGCCTGCCCTTAACTCTGATAACACCTGAAATATTTATGGAAATTAATTAAATATTATTATTTATAAATTAAAATTTTGCCAATAATGCTTATTTGCGCTTCCGTATTTACATCCATTTGTATTATTACAATTTTCGTATTTTTCTTAATAATTTTTAAGAAGGGCCTTATTTTAACCGGTTTATAATTATTAGCTGAAATAAATTAGACTTATATTTTTATTTCAACTTTTTTTCAGTTTATATTTTAGCATTAACTGATTTATGGTTATATATTATAACGTTTTATACAGTTTTTAATAATCGAGTTTTGTATAACGGAAATAATAAAGTTTTTACTTTTTTTAAATTCGTAATCTATATTTTTATAACGTATTTGTTTATAATTGTAATATTGAAGTAAACCATTTAAAAATTAAAAATATTAAATCATATAAACCTATTTTGACCGAAATTAAATGGATAATTATTTAATTACTCAATATAAAAATATTTGCGATTTTTATTATATTTATCTAATAACTCTATTTTTTCGGCTTTTTTTTCGAAAAACGTTAAAATAAATATTTATTTTTATTAATTCTTTTAACCGAAAATAATCGTCTTTTTGCCTGTTTTAAGCGTGTTAATAAGGTTTTACATTATTTATTACGTTATTAATTCATTTTAACTTGACGCTTTTTCGTAATACAATATTTGTAAACTTTAATATTAATTGATAAAAATAATTAAGAATTAAAAGTTAATTATTTCGATCATTCTTCGAATTAAAACCGTTAGTAACTATTATTTCATAAATTAAAGGCCTTTATTTAATGTAAAAACCCAATAATAATTAATTGGTTCGTTATTGTAATTTAATAATTTTCTCTTTATATTTCTTATCGAAAATATTAAGATTTACGTAGCCTTTTTTAATAAAAATATATAAGATTTCTATTTTTAATATTCTTATAATTAAAACAATTACATATAATATAATATAATTATTAAAGGTTTACAATAAACCTATTTACGTAACTTCTAACTTATTAAATATAGATAAAAGCGTTGTGTCTCAAATTTAATGACTAACCTTTAATAACAAGTTTAATTTAAATTTCTTTTAAATTTACATACGTTTAATAAGTTTCGGATAATTATAATACGATGTTTATTTGTTATTAATAAGCTTTTATAATAACGTCGTAATTAATTTATAAAGCTTTATGTTTTTAATTTATATCATCGTTTATTATACGTCTAGAAATCGGAATAATTCCTAATATTATTCGTTTTATTAACGAATAATATCTAGCATTTAATTATTATTAAAGGATTTACCTCTTTCTTTAAGTTTCGGGACATAATTGATATATTACGTTCGTTTTTCGATTATTTACTTAACGGTTATCGGAATACGTCTTTATTTTATATATAAAAGCATTTAAAATTCCGAAGACCGTAATATTTTACTCGTTAAGCTTTTATTAACAGTTGTTTTTGTTTATTTCCGTATTATAATTAATTGCCTATTAATTAGGTTCCGATCGGCGGTTTCTCCGCCCGGTAATCCAGATTCGTTTTATAATCGACGAACTTTACTTTTAGTAATTATTGCGTTATTTTCTATAATAAAGATAAAAGAATTATAAGATAATAAATAGTTATAAATTAAGATAAATTAATCATTAACTAATTACAAAGCATATTTTAAAAAGTAAATATATTAAGTTATTTTTATCTAGCATTTTTTGTTAATTGTTAGATAATGGATTTATATTAGTAAATAGTTCGGCGACTGGTCGACTACTAGTCGCAACCATGTCAAGCTTGTATTCTCATAATTTCTTTTAATTACTGTAAAAACTTAATGGTTAGAAGTTATAAATTAAACCTTTTTAACAAGAATTTAAAATAGGTTTATAGATATTATAAGATTTTTAACTTAAATTAAGTTTAATCTTCCGTTTTATAAACGTTTTTTAATAGAAAATTAGCAAAAGAATAGTTATTTTATAATTGTTTACAGGCAAAAGTTTTATAATTCGGACTTATTATAAAGAAATATTGATAAATTTATCTTTACGAGTTTTCTAATATGATTAATTATATAATTAATAAGTAGCGATATTTTACAATGAAATTTAAATACTATATAACATATTATTAAATAAATCTATATATTTCGCTAAGCAAAGTTAATATCCGAAAGTTCGATATAATTTATTCGTTTAACAGTAATTTCGAATTTATTAAAAATATATTATTTTATTTTCCTTATAACGGGTTGAATTTTAACTTAAAACCGATTTATATATTCTATTTAAAATACAGTCTTCTACAATATATATAAATAAAGTTATTATTTTAAATAAACGTGTATTTCATATATATTTCGAAAAGAAAAATTAGAATATAAAATAACGACAAATACTTTAATTATTCAATTAAAAAAGATAAAGATAAACTTTAAAAAGAACAAATACCGTTTCGAAAAAACTTAACAAGGTGTAATTATAAGTCATGAGAACAAAAACGTAGCCATTACACTATTAAAAGTGGAACGTTGTCAGCTCGAACACTGACCGCCTTGTTCTACTCTATATATCTACTAGGTGCCACTTGGGACTGTGACATTAATATAAAATAGTTTAATTTTAGTAAAAAGTGGCATTTTAATAACAAATATCGTTCTTTTATTAAAAAGAACTTAAAAAATTGTTACACTTAACAAAGAGCTAAAACGGTTAAATATAAAATAAATAACAAGTTAGAAAAACTTTAATCCGATCTTTTATTAAAATATATTATTATTGTAATTAGCTAAATTAAAATAATCTCTTAAAAGACTAATATTACTTCATATCTTAAGATTTTAAAAATAAAGCTTAAAAGTTTTATCTAAAATGAACGTCTTTTAAGATAATTATAAAACTAATAACACAGTCCTAAAAAGCGCTTAGTAGGTATATAGGGCAGAAGAAGGCGGTTAGTGCTCGAGCTGACAACGTTCCACTTTTGTAGGAGTGTAATAGCTAGACTTCAGTTTTTTTGTGCTGTAATAACTAAAATACTTTTTATTATTTCGATATATAAAAGTACGAAATATACGACGAATATATCCAGTTTCGACTACATATTAATAATTATAAATATTTAATTTTTTAATTTTATATGCTTTTAAAATATATAATATACTTTTTAAAAAATCTTTTAATAATCTTTGATAATTTAATTTAATATTGAGTTTGTTATAACAACGATTATTTAATATTTTTATAACGTACAGAAGTAACGAATTTTAATCTAAATAAAATAACGAAATATATATTAAACAAAATAACAAATATAAATATATAAAACTATTTCGATAGCTAAAATATCTTATCTTTTATTATTTATCTTTCGAATCAAAGCAAAGCTAAAATATTATAAAGTAAAGATATTTATATTATTTCTTAATATTATATATCTACTGCATAGGTTTTACACAAGTATAACTTTTTCAAAGGTTTATATTTTTAAATTATTAACCTGAAAAATACGAAATTGAAAAATGTAATCCATATATAAACAATTATTATAATACGTATATTATAAAAAACGCTTCAAAATTCAAATATTTATTTTTTAAAAAAATAAATTACGTTAGTTAAAAATGATTAAAAGTTTTCGAAATTAAGACGTTATGAAATGTATAATAATAAAACGTTATAAAAATAGAAACAAAAACCTAATTAAATTAAACTTTCTTTTTAATGTACCACTTAAAGGTTTAAAATTATATTCGATTTTTAAACACAACCTAGTTTTATTTTCTTAACGATAATAAAAAAAATAGATTTTGAAAGAAATATACAATAAGTTTTTATAGCTTATATAACATAAACAAAGGTTTATTTAAATACGAATATAAATAGATATTTTGAAAGTTTCAAATGCAAATTTTATTAAAATCCAAAAATATTAAAAACAACATTTATTCGATCAAACGGAGGTTTTAAAACATAATATTATCTTGAAAATATTGTAGTTTCGTTTTAATTATCTAGAGATTAATTAAAACAATGAAAAGTTTTTAAGCATAATAACATAATACTAAGAAAGAAATATTAAGAAATCTGTTATATAATTAAAGAAATTCAAATTTCAGATGTATTTAATACAATACGTCTCAAATATCGTAAAGTTAAAACATTATAATTTATTATTATATAAAGAATACGATTATCGAATTCCTATAAAAGAAAAACATTATTTTAAATTTTACTAAACTTATTAAATACATTATAAAAACTCGAAAAGAGTTTAAAGATATATATAATTATATGAAAAAAGACATATCTGATTTTTTAAGTCTCTAGTAGATTGTTTACTGTTTGAAATTTGAAAATTAAAAATAACAAATAAAAGGCAGATTAAAATAAGAATCTCGTTTATCGATATATGGTTAATTACAAATAACTATATAATATTATGATTAAAAACAAATACTTTTACCATTTAGAAACATCTTAATTAATGTTGATAAAATGAAATAATTTAGAAAGTTTAATTTTGAAAATAGTTATTAACGTATTCAAATATCTAAAAGAAATTTACAGGTAGAAAAATATACGACTATAGCGAATGTCGAATTATATTGATAGAATATATTAATATCTCGGAGGTTTTCAACGTTTAATTGTGGTTATCGTTAAAGACCTTTTAAATAAAGTCGTATTTATATATTTAAAAACTTTAAAAAAGCATTAAAAGTAAAATACTAGAACGTTTAAAATTTTCAATAATACGATTATTAGATTTAACATAATAAAAATATATAATACACTTAATAATTAAATCTTTTAAAATGAACTTTTACGTTCGGCTAAATTTAATTTGAAAACTCTAATTTAAAGTAATTAAAAAGTAACTTATCTGCAATAAAGCGAACGTTATAAATATCAAATAAATTTTAAGATTTATTAATTACGTATATACCTTAAGTAAGTTATATAAAGATATAATGAAATTATCAACAAAGTCTTTTTTTTAAATATACGTGAAGAAGTTTCATACTTTCAAAAAAGATTACAGAATTTTCTAGTAACTTGAAAACAAAATTACTAAGATACTAATAATAAAATTCTTTAACGATAACAAAAAAACGAGTAAAAACCAAAGTTTTAAAATACGACTTAAACGCTATTTTGAAACAATAAAAAAAAGAAAAATAATGCTCGATACTTATTACTTCAAAGATTTACAAAATCTAAAGTTTAAATATTCGATTTATAATAAAACGTTATTAATAATGATTAATATTTATATGAAATTCAAATACATTTTTATCGAAACTCAAGAATGTATTAATATTTTCTTTAAATATGAATTTTATTTTAATTGATACAAACACCAACGTTAAACAAACGCTGTAAATTTAAATATATTGCTTATTATAATTGAATTTTAAAATATATTTTATCAAAAGTAGGTTTTAAATAGATATATATAGTTGTATAAAAAGCTCACAATTTTAAACCTTTTAAACGAGATTTAAATACATGATAGTTTAAGGAAATTAATATCATGTAATAATTTAAAATATTAAAAAAACTAATTGTCGAATATTTAATAAAATTTCTAAATGTTTATATTAAGAATTGAAAAAGGAATTTAATAAATAACAATAAATTAAAAATGAGCTATTATGTTATAGAAATATTTATATCATTCGACATTGATAAAACTATTTCGGTTAAAAATCATATAAAAAGTTAGTATATAATTAATAATGCAATATAAAGGCTATTGAATATTTGTAAAAAGAAAATATAATGTTCAACAATTAAGAACAATAATTAAATAATTCATTAAAATTGATATTATTTTTAATAGAAATAAACTAAATCGTTATAAACTATAAATTTGATTTTTATTTAAAAATACTTTTATAAAATATAAAATTGAATAATTTGCAATTTTGTATTTAGTTTATTTTTATTTAAAACCCTCGTTAGCAATATCAAATAATATAAAATATAAATCACTATTAATAAATTTAATAGATATAAATATTTTTAAGTCTTAAACGAAATACAAGAATAAAAGGTGAACTTACCCTTTTATTAAAAATTATTTCAATAATTATAAAATACTAGAAACGTTTATTTGCGATAAGAATACTCCTTTTATATTAAAATTTAATGTTAGTTGTTTAAATACATTAAAATTGAGCTTAAGCTATTAATGACATCTTATTTTTATATAGACAATTAAATAAAATAATTACACCAAATTCTAAATCAATGCTTTAAGAATGCTCTTAATTATGAACAAAGTAATTAAATAAAAGTTTTACCAATGATATAAATAGCTCAAAATACGTCAATTAACAAAACTATAAATATATTTCTATATATAGCAATATATAAAGACGATTAAAAAAACGGGCAACCGGTTTTGAAAAATATTACCACTGTACTAAGAGCAAAAATATTAATGTTACGGCTGCACTATACCGCTACACCACTAGGGACAAAGGCAAAAGATCGGTGGAATGATCGCAATCGTGGCAATCATCCTAGTGCTTACAGCCGTATACATCACTAAAGCCTATACGGTATCACTCAAACCGTAACAATTAATAAGAAAAGTCGAAATAATATAAACCGGTTTTAAAATTAAGTTATAATTCCTCTAGTAAAAATTAATTCAATGTTGTAATTAAAAAACAAAGGAATTGCATTTATTGAAAAAAAAATAGAATTTTCTAATCATATTAAAAATAAAATATGACGTGTAATATCATATAAATTAATGCTGAGAAGATAATAATAAATTAATTTTTAAAACATTTAATATATTTAAAATTAATAAAATTATTAAACACGAACTATTAACGATAGTTATCTAAAGCTATAAAAATATACTCTAAATTTTATTTTTCTTTACTTGTACCAATACCTAAAAACGCTGTTTTAAAAACAAATTTAAAAATAGAAGAAAATATTAAAAAATACGAAGGTAAAAGAAAACTTATTTCTAAAACAGTTAAATGCAAAATTTAATTTTTAATAAAATAAAAAAATACTTATACGAAATATTTTTAAAATCTCCTAAATGTCTGGCGAATATAATTAATCTAATTAAAATGTGTTACTTCTAAATTTTTAATCGACAATCTTCAACGCAGCTGAAATCGTAAATAATTCTTTGTCTAAATTTAACTTTTTATTGTGTTAATCGAAAAAGATTTAAAACTTTCGTTATAACATTTATTTTCGAAATACATCGTACTTATTTTTTTTATATAACATTGCTTTTTTTCTAATCTTTTTTATTTTTTTAAATTAATTCAATTTAGATCTTTGTTTTAAAATAATTGCTGCCTTTTTTAAAAATATTTTAATAAAAATAGAAAACGTCTAAATTAATCCATAAACTTTTAAGATTTTCTTTTGGTTAATAAAATGGTTTTAACGCAGACTTAAATTATTTAACTGTTTTTGACAACTTTTTAATATATTAAAAACATTCTTTAGCTTCGTGTCATATTTTCTTTAAATGATCGCACTTTTTACCCCGCTTCGATAGCGAATTTGTAACAAAAATACCGTACACAAAATATTAACGACAAACTTAACAATTATAACTCAGAATAACGATAATGTAAAATAATCAAAATTATCGAAACGAGCGTAATTTAATAGAAAACCTTTAATGCCAAATTTTATAATGAAATTAATAGAATTATTACAAGAATTACGTTAATTTAAACAAATTGGTTTATAAATACGGTCTGTTATAATAAAATTAACTAAATCATTTTAAACACCTCTTTTAATAAACTAAAAAAACTATCTATAATTTTTAAGTTGAAAATACAAATCTTTGGAAAAGAAAAGTTATTTTATAAAAACAAAGAATTTTATTACGAAAAGAACCTGCCCTTAACGTATAACGTAAACTGGTAACTGCTAAATTCCGGATATAAAATCTTAATTTTCCAAATAATCTAAATAATTTAAATAATCAAAGTAACTTAAAACTATATTATTCAAATCATATAAATTCACAATATATCTATTAAAAAATATATAAAAAACTATTTCCTCTTATTAATAACTACGAATTTAATTTCACTTTTTAAATGCTAATCTAGAACTATAATTAAAGATATGGTTTTTTATTAAAAGAAGAATCTGCACATTTGATAACGAGTAAACCCATAAATTAAAACTCTTTTCAAATACTGCTTATAACTTTAGATGAATGTATAACTGAATGATTATAATATAAAAAATAGCGTAAAGTTTTACGTAGTATTAAAATAAATTACATAAAATCTAATTAATAATACCGGGTTTTTCTTTTTATTTATATATAAAATAAAATATTTAGTTTTCCGAAAATAAATACAATATTTTGTTTTCAATGAAATAGAACGAATAATTACGGATTTAATTAAAACCATTTCTTTAACAAATATGTAATTTTTTAAAAAGATTTAATAATTCATTTTCGTTTTTATATTACGAAAATATATTAAAATTTAAAATTAAAACATTTGAAGATTTGGTAACCTTAAATAGTAAATTAATTTTTAAAATTCACATAATATCGTCACTTAAACTATTTCCTTATTAAAGTGTTTAATAAAGAATTTCAAAATATGTATATTTCTCAATTTCAAAAATAAATACCTAAGGAATTTGACAAATATCTTATATTTAATTATACAAATATAGATATAATTATTTACAAAATGCGTTGTATTAATTTTATAAAATAATAAAGATTCAAAACATTTTTTAAACTTAAATCAGTAAAAAAATTTCGTTTCCAATTTTTTTTTAACTTTTTTATATAAAATAAATCGTTTTAGAAAACGTTAAGAAGGTTATAGTTTAATTATAACGCTTAATTTAGTAATACTATTATAACATTCGTTAATTTCGAAATTTTCGTTATTGTTAAATTTTAGTTGATAAACATTTATATTGTTATTTATTTCAAAAAACAGTTTTTAGTATCCAGTACTTTTATTAATACTTTTGAATCGAATTGTATAATAAATAATCGATATTTACTTGTTTTTGATATTTTCTATTTTAAGATTACGGGATATATAATAAAAAATAAAATTGCTTTGGTTTTCGATTCGCGCGGGTAAATAATAAACAATTAAATAATTATTATGCGATATTATTAAAAATTTAAAAAACAATTCTTCAAAATGTAATAGGACTAAAAGCCTTTTACGTTAGTATTATTTTAAAAGTTCTATCATAGAAGTTTAAAATCTGATAATAGAATATAAGTTATTTTTTCGGAATAAAAAAATTCAAACAAAATGTAAACCTAATTTCGACATAATTTACATTTCTATATAAAAAGTAAAGACTTTTAATATTTGAAATTTAAATGTTTATAATTTATAATATTTATAATTTATAATGTTAAAACTATTTTATAAATGGCTAAAAACTATATTAATCATATTATTATATTTTTAAAATATAGAAATTATATATATACGCAGATTTTTTAAGTAACTTCAAAATCTAAAGTTTAAAGCCGAAGTTTCAAATAGTTGAGGTATATTATATAAAATCATTTTATTTATTTTATGCTATATAATAAATTTCATAATTCTAAAATACTAAAACCTAATATAATAACAATATTTTAATTTTTTAATAATCTATCTTTTTACAACAAAGCGTTGTAAATTATTAAATACTTTAAATATTAAACTTACAATATTATAGATTTTTTATTCTTAAAATTGAATAGAAGAACCATATTACAATAATGATAACAAATTACTATAGGTAATATTGAAATCAAAATACTTTTTTTATATAATACACAATTTACTAAAAATAAATAAATGAATTAAATATACACTTTGCAAAAAAGTATTAATTAAGGTAATAAATTCGATAATGTAATTATATATTATAAATTGGAAATATAAATATAATTTGTATATTTCTTATCAAAGTTTTATTACTTTAAATTTAATTAGTTTAAAGCTTAAGTTAACTTAATTTGAGTTTTATGTATATAATATATAAACGTATTCGTAAAAAAAACGAAAAACGAAAAGAAATAAGAACTTACAGTATAATTAAAAGCTTATATCTATTACGGTACGAGAGCAAGGGTATAGCTATCACACTATTAAAAATGAAACGTTATCAGCTCGAACACTAACCGTCTTGTTCTGCTCTATATATCTACGAGGTGTCACTTAATACCGTAACAGTAGGTCCTCTTTCAAATTGCATCGTCCCGATACAATCAATTAAAAATTAAGGATTTTCCACTGAAAATCGCTTAGCCGTTCAGCAATTTTCGAATTATACGTTAATTTAAGCTCTATACTCAAGGTAATTGCGCTAATTAAAAATCCGCCCCGTACGTACCCCTTGAATACGGGGTAAGATAACTGCCTAATCCAAGAATCGAATGTACAACCCATGGAGAAGCTGACAAACTGTTACAGCACGAGAACAAGGGCGTAGCCATCACACCACTAAAAGTGAAACGTTATCAGCTCGAGCACTGACCGTCTTGTTCTGCTCTATATACCTACGAGATATTACTTAATACTGTAACAATATCGATTATTTAACATTTATCGAATATAAATTTCGAAAGTACGAAAGATTATTATTAGTTATAAAGTTATATTTAATTAAAAGGCCGTTTTAATTATAAGAAACGTTCGATTTAACGATATATAAGAAACTTATAAATAAATTATATATTTTTAAGTTTTTTCTTAAAAGATTAATTATCAACATTCTTCATTATTATGTTAATTTATATAATAATTATAACGTGTTCAAAACTGTAAATAATTTCGATTTCAAATATGAAAATTATCTGAATTATTAATTAGAATATTAAAATTTCATTATAAAGAAATTTATAGATAAAACTAGATTTAATCGTAAACTTTTATCTTGCAGAAATATTTTGAATTCGAAAAACAAATTTTAAAAAACTTTGATCAAACGCAATTTAATAATTAACTAGAAATATCCATTTATTAAAATATTTACCAATTAATTATAACACTCGAAGAGTACAACTAGAAGTTTTTAAAAAAACATATTTAACAACATTTATAAATAATATAAATAATATATTTATATTTAAAATAAAACTCAACTTTTTATATATAAAAATATTAATAAATTAAAAACCCGTACTTATTACAATTATAATATTACAAGAAGTAAGGTCAACAAAATAGTATATATTTAATTACAAAATAAAAAACTAGAAAAAAGGAAAAATTCTAACGATCTCGAAAATATTAACGTTTATACTTTAAGGGCTATAATAATTTACAGAAATAAGAGAATAAAGTGTATTTTAAATCGAAATGAAAAAAACTTTAAATATATTTCTATTATTATAATATATAATAAAATAAAAGTATAAAAATTTATATATTTTTAAATTATAATTATAATAATAATAATATAAAATGGTAAAAGACTTTAATATTTTATTAAAAAACATAGATTTTATTAAGAAAGTGTAAAGGTTAAACTATTTAAAGTTTTAAAATATTTCGATAAATATTTTTTGAGAGATTTCTTTTTAAAAAGGGTTAAAATGCTAAGATATTTTTGGAATACAAAATAGTAAAAAGGTTTATTTGCGTAAATTAAATGTAAATTAATGTGAGATAACGAGGGTGCAACTCTAGCCACAATACCAAAAGGTTAGGAATTTCAAACCCTTCTGAGCTATATCAGCAACTAGTTACTTTTCTTAATTTTTGAAGACGTCTTATCAGGATATATAGGGTCCCGTTCTAGCCCTTATTGGCTAGAGAGGGCTGCGTTATCTTACAATTAATCCCTTTAAAGTAAATATTTATATATAAAACTAATAGAAATAGATATTAAAACGCTACAAATTATATATTTACAAATATATTTATTATTAAATTTGTAAATACATATTTCGATTTATCATAATTATAATAACGAAACTTAGTTTTAAAATATATTAATTCGACTTAATATAAGTTTTTTGAATATGTTATACGTAAAATAAATTTTCGTACTTTATATTTTTTTAATAACTTTTAAAAACGAAATATAGGTAAAATTCAAAAATATTCTATATAAATTAAAAGATTTACTATTATTATATTATAAAAATTAAAGTACATATTATTTTTAAAAAAACCCATAATTATTTATAAGACATTACGTATATTTATTTTTATATTTAATGTATATATTTTATTACTTTTTCATACGTTAATTACTATAATTAAGCAGGTAAAGGAATTTGATAATTAAAAATAACGGTGCAATCTTAGAGGCTAAAAAAGATAAATTAATTTCCAAATATTAAATAATCCTAAATAAATAAAAAATCAACTGTTTTGACGAATAATTACTATATTAAAAAATTATTATTGGTTTTAAATTGCACAATAACGTTTCCTTTTTTAATGGTGTTAAAAATATTAATTAAATATTTTTAAAACCTGTAAAACCTTTCAAAAATAGATCAAACATTTTTAAATTGTATTAATATTTATTTGAGATATAATAATAATAATTCGCCTAAATATAATGTTGTCTTATTTTTATTAAAGTTTTCACGTAAATTGTTAATTAAATGTATTATAATAATTAATACATTATGTAGTTATTTTTCTTATATTAAAGATTGTTGTTAAATAATAATAACTTGTATAATCAAAATTAAATTACTTACGTTAAAATATACCGTTACAATTTTATAATTTTTAGATTTTTATTTTAGAATTTTGTATTAAAATTAAACAAAAGATACATTGTTTTTTATACGAATTACTAAATAGTTAAATAAATCATTAAATAATCAATTAAATAAATAATTAAAAATATTAAGATAAATAAAAAACGCTACTAGGAAGTAATACTACGTTAAAAATAAAGTAAAATATCGTTTAAGATAATCTCTTTATTTATAACGTAAATATTAATTGCTTAAATACCGAAAAGGGTATTTGAATATACATTTAATTATTTTATATTATTTTTTATTTTATAAAATTTAAGAAAAATATTCTTCAAATTATATAATAAAAATAATGAAATATATAATTTTGTTAAGTTTTAAAATTTTTCGAATAATGTTTTTTTGAAAAAGAGAACAAGGTATTATTATTATTATTATTATTATTATTATTATTATTATTATTATTATTATTATTATTATTATTATTATTATTATTATTATTATTATTATT